>LPNX011175703.1:70292-162244 GCA_001517045.1 Pseudotsuga menziesii
AATTATCTGAATGGTAGAAAATAGGCTTGCAGTGCTGCATCAATACTGCCCCCATGGCATATCCACTGGCATCTGTCTCTATCTCAAATGGTTGCTGCAAATCGGGCAAGGCTAGGACTGGGGCAGTGCTGATCTTTCCCTTCAATGTGTTGAAGGCTTTTTGCTGCTTACCTCCCCACTGGAAGGCTTTCTTCGCACTTGTTAAGGCATGCAAAGGAGATGCTATGTATGAGAAGTTCTGAATGAACCTCCTCCAATATTGAACAGCTCCTAAAAATCTTCTCACTTCAGTAGCATTAGTAGGCTTAGGCCAATTGACAATTACATCAACTTTTGAAGGATCAATTTTTAAATTTCCACCTCCTACAATATGACCCAAGTAAACTAATGAAGTTTTTTCAAATTCACACTTTGACAATTTTACGTACAATTTCTCCTTTTTCAAATTGTCCAACACTATCTTTACATGCCCTACATGTCCTTCCCAAGTTTTACTAAAGACCAATATATCATCTAGATAAACAATGACAAAATCATCTAAGAATGGCCGAAAAACATCATTCATTACCCGCATAAAGGTTGCAGGTGCATTGCAAAGCCCAAAGGGCATCACCAACCACTCAAATAGGCCTTGCTTGGTCTTGAAGGCCATCTTCCACACATCACTTTCTGCAATTCTGATCTGGTGGTAGCCACTGCACAAATCCAACTTTGTAAATAACACAACATCTTTCAACTAGTCGAGCAAGTCATCTATGCGAGGAAGCGGGTATCGATTCTTGATCGTGATCTTGTTGAGAGCTTGATAGTCAAAGCACATCCTCCATGTGCCATCTTTCTTCATCACCAACACAATCGGTGAACCACATGGAGAGGAGCTGGGTCTGATCACTCCTTGGTCTAACAAGTCTTGAACCTACTTCTTAATCTCTGTCATTTCAACTGCGGACAACCTGTACATGCCCACATTAGGAAGAGGGGCATCCTACTGGAGATGGATCTCATGTTGAATCTCCCTTTTGGGAGGCAAACCTATAGGTTCCTAAAATATTTCATCATAGTTAGCCACAATATCAATCATAGCCTTTATATGAGAAGGATCACAACCTTTGAAAGCATCGGATGCTTCAACATCTTTTGCTCTCACCACCATGAGCATGTATCTCTTATTAGTGCTGATGAGTCTCTTCATCTGTCCTGCACTAACAAGAGTGGTGTTAGCCTTCATACTGTGAGCTCTGACGATGTACTCCACCCCATTTTTGGTGAGATGGTACTTGTTCTTGTGACGGAAGAATACTGCTTTTTGATCATACAAGTATGGGATTCCCAATATGATACCGCAGATGTCAAGAGGAACAACATCTAAGTCCACCTCATCGATCAACTTTGAAGCAATAGCAAACCTTAACTTGCATTGCTTAGTCACCTGTAGCTTAGCATTATCACATACCCATCCAAGAGGATAAGGCTTGGGGTGAGGTTTAGTCTGTATGCCCAAATTCTTAACAACTGATTCTGAGATCAAATTTACTTGATAGCCCGGATCAAATAATGTTTCAATCTTTGTATGCTTAGACACAACTCTGATGTGAAACAACTCACTTCTTCTTTTATCATTTTCTTTAGAAACATGAGTAGAAATTGAACCAATATGAGGAGTTTTGTTACCTTGCATTCCCATGGCTGTAATCCTGGTTTCGTCACCTGAGTCGGAACCCAAATCTTGTTGCAACAGTCTTTTTCTTCTTTTTGCCTCCATAATGCTTTGGCCTCTGTTCAAGATGCAACTTCCAACAACTTTCTTCATCATGCCCATCAGTGTCGCAATGTTTGCAATGGAGCTTCCTTCTTGGAAGTAGCTGTCTTCTTGCTCTTGTCTTTCTTTTTGGACTTGTGGTTGTTGTTGGGCTTGAAAGGCTTCTTCGGATGGTCTTCTTGCAAATGCTTCCCCCTTCTCTCAAGATGAGTAGCCTGAACACTTGCTTCATCCACACTAGTAGGATTCAACAACAACAAAGTATGGCGTAGATAATGATGAAGAGCACCAATGTACTTCAAAAGAGTGTCAGGAGAATCTAAATAAATATTCAACTCTAAAGCTTTCTTTCTAAATTCTTCAATAAAATTCTAAACACTCTGACCCTTGCCTTGTCTAAAACTTTGCCAATCCATCATAGCCTTTTGAACATAACCCAACGGATAAAATTGCTTACGTAAAGCAGAAATGAAAGCAGACCACGATGAGAGAAGATTACCCATTTGTTTGCTACCTTGCTGAAGCTTTCTTTCCCACCATACAAGTGCGGTGCCTGTCAACCGAAGTGAAGCCAACTGAATCTTCACATCTTCTTCTTTGATCTGTTGGACTTGGCAATAGACCTCAATTTGCCTTATCCAATTGTTCAACTTCTCTGCATTCGCTTCCCCATTGAACATGGGCAAATCAAACTTCACATCGAGCTTCAATAAGGGATTCTTTTGAGGCTCTTTGTGAGTAACCTTAGAATGCTGAGAATGAGATGAGGAAGAAGCACTTGAACTTGTGCTTGAAGCTAAAGGTGAAGAGGGAGGCTTAGGAGGCTCTTCGCCACCTCCTCCTTGGTTAACTGAAGCGTTGCCTTCTTCCTTCACTTCTTTGTCTTCCTTCTTTACTTCACTGCCTTTTCTTTCTTTTGCCATGCATTCTTCATAGTCTACAAACAACTTGTCTACCTTGTCGTCCATCATGTAGAAGACCTTGTGAAAGTTTGCCTCCATCTCGATGCGGGCATCATTAGCATCCATCTTCCTCCTTTGGTGTGCACGTTCGATCTCGAAATTGTAAGGCTCTAATGTACCCTCACCAGCTTGCAATTTATCCCTCGTGAGCATCCACACTCACAATCCAATGTCAAATAGTCCTGCTCTGATACCACATGATTCGAAAACAAGATCGTTGCTACTCTATGACGTTAACATGAATTGCATAAAGAGCATGAATGAAGCTCACAAATCCATAAGAAGAGAACCAAACATCATAGACAATACGCACATAAAGACAACAAGTTGATAACAGAGTTCGTCCAAGATGGACTACGTCTCCGGGCCTACTTCTCAATAGGAGGGCCGATCTATAATCTCAGCATAAGGAAAAATACATGGCAATGATACCTTGGCGACAATGGTCAGGAAGAGAACCGCTACCCAAAACACAACAAAACTGTGTCCAGCAACTCCGAAGCTTGAAGACAGTGTAAAACGAGCATAAACACTCGTACCTTCCTCCTATAGAGCTACGCAATCTCCCTTCTCTCCTTTAGATACAAAGTCTCCACTCCAAAGCATGAGTGGAAAATGGCAACTAAGGGGGCTTATATAGCCATGACTTGCCCCTCTTCACATTTTCCTCATGTTCTCTTTGGTTACAACAAATTTTTCCCAAGAAGGCATATGGTTCCAACTCCCCACACTTGGTTAAGCTCTTCTTAAATTATGTAGTTGACATAGTTACAACTATGCCAAACACATTTTATATTTTTAGAATATTACAATAAAATTCTTTTCCCCCAAAACCACATGGTTCATTGAACCCACAATATGGTTTTTTTTTAAACAAATTTGTTATGACGTAACTTGTTTTTAGACCCACTTATAACCCATTTTCTATAGTTTGTAATTCGACATGTGCTGAAATAGAGCGCGGGCTCCCGTGCTGTTCGGAGCTCCCGGTCACGTTGGAGGAAGAATCAGGGTTGGGGCTAAGCCCCAGCCCCTTTGGGGCTCGAAATACCACTTTAAATAATATTATTTCCATACATTATACAAAGAATACTACCAACGCAGTTGGTAAAGGCGCGGAGACAGGGTATGGGAGGTAGGAGTTCGAAACTGGCGGAGCAGCAACATTTTGGTGAACTTCAATCAATATTGGCCAATTCGGTGCTGCCACATGGCAGTTCTGGATTGGTCCACCTCAACGCCCAATCAGCTGCCAACTCATCTTATGTACTGCCAACTAAGTTGCGCAGTCACCTCCGTACTGACACGTGTCACATTCGGATTGGTCCGTACTACTGACTAGATTGCCACCTCATTGTCCGTACATGACAAGTGTCGCATCCTGATTGGACCGTACTGCCACATGTCTGTCTGTACAACTGCCACATCATCCGTTCATACTGTACGGATGCCATGTGTCACCCTGTTAGTGGTGCCATTTCATCATGTTTGTACAGTATGGATGCCACGTGGCACCTCTTTTTGCCAATTTTGCATGTTGACCTCATAGAACAGAACGCGATAACTTTCTCATACGGAGTCCGTTTGAGGTGAAATGAATGTCGTTGGAATCGTCTCGATGAGCCCTTTGATCTAGCACTGGTTTTGCTTAGATTGGAGGACTTACAAAAAAATTTCCTTCTTGGATCCTCCTGGATCACCTTTGATGCCACAATTTGACATATGAAATAGATGATGCTGCTAGTGCCTGATGGTTTCCCTTGATTGCATCCAGCTTGTACAATCCACCAAGTCTGGATCCTATCACTATAACCTTGTAATGATCTTGGACATCTTTGACATGGCACTTATATTTATCAAATATAACTTTCATATCATTATCGGTGATAGTAGAAACAAATATTAGATTCTTTTTGATGCCTGGAACATACAACACATTATGTATCTATTTAAACTATCCATCAGGTAGGTTAACACTTATCACTCCATAACCTAGGACTTTGTGGGACCTGTTATCACCTAGATAGATGTGTGTGCCATCAGACTTTTCATAATACTCATCATACCAATCTCTATTATAGGACATGTGCGCAGATGCACTTGAATCTATGAACCATGTATTTTAATCATATGTCTCAGTAGACAAAGCATGTTAAGATATAAATAATCTTAGGTTTTTAAATCCATTGACATCCGGGGTGTCTTTTCTAACATAATTTCCATTATGTTTTCTGTATCTATTATTGGAATCATTGTTTATCTTCTTAAAACAATCTCTAGCTATGTGACTTGATTTGCCACAATAATGGCAAACAACATCTTTATTAGCACTAGATTCATTGCGTGACATACCTCTGTGTCTTGCATGAAACTTCCTCTGTGTGGATTCCAGTTATTTCCTCTGTGTGGTTATCTGCCTCTTGCCATCAACGCCTGATCTGAAGACTGAGATTCAGGCTCATACATCTTCATCCTTTCTTCTTCTTGTATCAAGATTCTGCCAAGCTCTACAAATGTAGGAGGGGTCTGTCTTGCTACAAGTGATGAGATGAATATTTATAATATGGCAACAGACCTTTTAATGTGATATATGCTAGATCAGTACCAGATACTTATTCACCTATGTCACCCAGATTATCTCTGAAGTCTTTGATGCCGGAGAGGTATTTTTTCATAGTTTCATTCACATCCATCTTGATAGAAAATAATTTGATCTTTAAAAACAAGATTCTATTAGCATCAGGCGTTTCATAAAAACCTTTCAGTTTGTCCCATGTGTCTTTGGACGTCTTGAAATTTCTAATGTGAGGTATGATTTTGTCTTTTACAGACATACGAATCAACACCTTTGCTTAGGTTTCCCTCGAGTTCCAATCTGAGAGAGACAACGGATATGTAGGCTTCTGTTCATCCCCTTTCACAATTGGCCACAAACTAAGATCTTCAAGCACAGCAATCAGCTTGAATTTCCAATTTACATAATTTTCCCCATTTAATTTTGATGCTTCAGTAATGTATAAATCGGCCAGTGACATAAATGCCATTTTTACTGAACCTTTGAGCAAATAATTTTAACCAAATGGGCAGAAAATATATATATATTGGTTCACCTCCTCAAGCAAGTAATTAACCCGGCGCTCACTGCTTGGACTAGATACGGCACTGGCGATAAATTCATGCAAGGAAGGGCAGTTCGGTGCTCTTTCTCTTTTAATGATAGGTGTCATTCGATGCTCTTTTTCTCTTCCTAATAGGCGACATCGACGCTATGAGTTTACTGCTAAAGGCGTCATTGGCACACCAGTTGCTATGGGAGAAGCATCGGCATGAGGAGAGAAAAGAAAACAAAATAATAGCCTCCAACAGAGAAAAATAATAATTTACTACCTGGAATACTTTCAACGTGAAAATGGGATGAATTTTAACCAAATAAAATAAGCGCAGACTTCTCATGATTTAAATGGTAGCAATTTCAATGTCTTCGAAAAGTGATGGAGAAAGAAAAAATTATATTACTCTATGAAGACTGGTAAAAAAAAATTACACGAAAATATAAGTCTGGCAGCGATTCTCCTTTGGACGTCTTCCTTTAGCAAACAACCTCCAGCGATCTCCCTCACTCAGCTGAGCATACACCTTTACTACTTCACCAATTTTAGACACGTAGTCAAGCAGGGAGCTCCTCCACAAATGCACACTCACAACAATTTTTGGTTTCCTCACAGTAGCCCACAACTTAGCTCTGATACCAAATTAGAGAAACCAAGGAGGAAACCAGCAAAGCACAAAGGCTCGCTCACACACACATGAGGAGAAACACTCAACTCAATTGTATTCATAAATAAAGATTACATTTATAGGAAAATCATAAACTAAACTAGATCCAATAAATGTGGATCAAATCCACCAGCATAGGAGCTGTTTGAACAAGAGCCCTAGATATAGAAAACATACGAATATTTATGCATTATATCTAACATTTAAACCATCTAATTTTCTTTCATAGTCAACTAATGATAATATTTTAATGTCAAAACATGTTAAATTGAGTTAATGGTAAGTGATGAAACATATTTGAAACTAATGCGTGAAAAATCACTTCAAATGACCATTAAAATATACAAATATTAAATATAAAATGATAAATATTGTGTGTACACAATATCCATAATTTATGTGAAATCTTTTGGAACCACAAAGTATCCACACAACCTTTGAAGTTGAAAGTACACGTAATTTTCCCATCTTCTAACATTTTTTATATGATTTTTTCTTTTCAAAATATTAGCATATAAGTTTCAAGAAATAATATTTCTAATTTCTAACATTAACCCATAAATGATATGAAATGTTTATTAAAAAATGCAAACCAAAACACATGAATGGCATCTCTTGGACATACACTCACATTCTAAATCCCATTCCTCATTACAAAATGGATTTCCACTTCTTATTCTCACAAACACATTTTTTATATGACTTTTTATTTATTTATGAACATTATCCCATAAGTTTTAAGAAATACTATTTATGATTTCTAACGTTATCACATAAATCATGAGAAATATGCATTAAAAAAATGCAAACCAAAACTCATAAATGATGTTTTTGGACCTACAAACACCTTGGAAATCATATTCCCCATTATACAATGGATTTATCCTCTTATTCTTATTAAAAATAATTACTTTTATAATTTTTTTTTGATTGCAAAAATACTTTTTCATTTAATGTTCTAAAATGAAAATTATTAAGAAACAAATAACTATTTTAAAAAAAAACTTAAATGCACTTGTTTTGATTTTAACATCTCCAAAATAATAAAAGTTGAAAATCTTTTTCTCATGTTTATTAAAGTAGTGATTTCACCTTAAAATCATGTTCTCTCTTTCAAAATGTTTTTGCATTATTAGAGATTGAAAAAAAAAACAAGGAAGCATTTTAAAAGGAAAAAAAAACATATTAAATATAAAATTCTTTTGGTTGAACTTCTTAAATGTAAGCTACATTCAAAAAGATGGGATGTGGTCCATCAATCAATACCAGAGCCGAGCTAATAGTCCTCTGGACCCTCCTTGTGGCTGTAAAGTCGATGGTCTACCACTAAAGAATATATTTGGTGATTCTCAGGTCATCATCAACTGGGCCTGTGGAAAACATAATCTCTCCTCTATAGATCTTACTCATTGGTGTACTGAAATCAAAGACTTAATTCAAGATTCAGCAGATGTTGACATTAGTCATGTCTTCAGGGGGCATAACCAGAAAGCGGATTGCCTATCTAAAGATGCTTTACTCTTGAACCTCGGTTATTGTTCTTACTCTGAATTTTATGACAACACTCTATGTTCGAGTGGTTTAATGAAGCTCTTTTAAGAGCTAGTGCTGGAGCTTTGTCTCCCCTTTGCTTTTGAGCATTGATAGTTAGATTTCCATTTTCTTGTCTCAGAGGGAGAACATCTTTGGATTTGCAATCCGGGCCCTTCTTATGCCTCAAAAACACTTGACTTCCTGTACATCTGTTGACCTCTTGATGTGATGAGATCATTTGACTCCTCTTCAACACCTCATGTGGCTGCATGTAGCTCTGGTATTATGGCTTAAAGATTGGTAAATGATAGCATTATTATGTAATTCCCTCAGTGGATGGCACATTTGATGCCCTTTAATTCTAATTGAATGTCAAGGATAGATTTTTTTTTTTACTGAAAAAAGCTACATTCAAAAAATAGTAATGGCATATAATGACATCACTTTGCCCTTGCGCCTTCACTAGCCAGAGGATAAGAAAACATCTCCCACATATTCCCAACAAATGAGAGAGATTGATCCATCTAGTTTTTTGGTGATAACGTGGTTAAATTGGATATGCTCGTAAGTAAATGACAACCTTGATTTGAATGGAGGCATAAGGAAATTTGAATTTACACCATTCATGCTCTTTTTTTAGAAAGAAAAAAATCAATATGAAGAAAAAAAAAAGAATATTGTTTTATAAATTTGATAGAACTCTTTTATAATGAAAAATTGGTTGACTTCTTGGTGATGTTGGTGTTATGTATATGAATAAATATTTTTTGAATATGAAAAAATTGCAGGTTTGATTTTTTTAGTTAAATTAAACATACATTAAATAAACATGGCTTTATAAATTTGGTAGAACTCTTCCATAATGAATTTGTTGAGAGTTATCGACGATGATTTGTACAATATATGTGAATAGATACGACTTCAAATTGCAACATAAAACCTTCATTATTTGGTTCATAAATTTCATGATTGAAAAAAAAAATTGTTTGCGATAATATTTTTTTTGTATTTTACTAATTTATTAAATTTTTGAAATGACTTGAAAAGTCATTTACATATGTAACAAATTCTTTTAAAATTTTGAAAGCCATATTTTTAGGTTACATCAATCTTTTTCATGATTTATTTATAAAGGGTTTGTCTTTAGATAATTTTTTTCACATATTTCATGAATTGAAAGTTTATGATCATTATAGATCCATTTTAAACCTAGATATATCAAGCAACTAAAGGGATCCATTTTTTTGAGGTGTAAATTGTTTTTATCTTAAAAATTTTGTAAACCTCAAGATTTTTTTATCCCCCTTCATACTTGATTGATAGATGTGGGTTTAAGATGGATCTATGATGGTTTTACATTTTTTTATGAGCCAACATGAATTTTTTTAAATTATAATTCAACATGATTTTTTTACTTACTTTTTATATTTGGTAAATTACATAATGTTGCGTTATGCAACGACATCTCCCCATATTGGACTTTAAAGCATCTCAATACTCTCGATGCAATAAATTTTCGATAAAAATATTTACTTAAAAATAATTTCAAAAAATACTTTCCTAGCAACTAATGAAGAGAAAAACAAGTTGTTATACCTAGGCTCTTTCAACTATGTACCAAGGGTAAACTAACATTTCATCAATGATATGGAAACCCAATAGAATACAATGTGATGATTAGTCGGCATTGAACCGACATTTGATAAAGTATAGGTCAATGGTGGAATAAGCTTTGTCGAACTCTTTATCGATAATGCTTAACCAATATGATATGGAAACTTAACAGATTCCAATGAAACATTTGATCGACATCTGATCTTACCAATGCAATAACAAACCTAGCCCAACTCTTTATCAACCATAAATAATTTATATGCCTAGCCCAACTCTTTAACAACCATAAATAATGTATATGCTTTCACTAATATGTTAAATGAAACAAAGTCGACAATGAAAAATTACTTAATCTTATAACATTATGACAAATAAAATGCCATTCACATTATAATAGTATGACAAATAAAATTCCATTCACATGTCATAATTTGTAACCAAATAGTGACAACATATTTTGAAATGGATAGGATAATGATTAAAAAAGTATAAATAATTTTATGAAATACGTCAAACACTACACTAAATATTTTAAGATAACTGTTGCATTTTATTTCAAATATTGAGCAAGAATTAAATGTAACAAGGATTTTAATCAGCCGAAGAAAATCAAATTTAGAGGAGAGCTATGAATGCAAGTATTAATAAAATCCATAGGTAGGTTTTGTTCAGCAGTGATATTAACTATATTACCTAATAAAGGTAAAATGGTGAAGGGAGGAAAACACATTGAACCTATACATAAAAATGAGTTATTATATCATTTAAAAAAAAAAAAAAATATGTTTTGTTTAATAGCTATGCTAATAATATAAAATTAAGAGTAAAATGGTGAATGAAGAAGAGCATATTTAACCTATAAGAAACACTGAGTCATTTTCTCATTCAAATAAGTAACTCTATGTTTTTTAAGAGAACCTTAATGCTTCCCAGACTATAATTTATTTTCGAAATTCAACATATAAATCCAAAAAAAGTTGAATAAAACATACTTGGATTAAAAATGGTGAATGAAGGTGAGGAGTTTGGATGCCCGACTCAAAATATTAAAAAGAAAAAGAAATTACCGATTGCAAGATGAGAAAGAAATTTAATAATTAAATGCAGAAGCATCGATTCGAAGACTTCCACATGTAAGTAATAAAGTGATTGCAACAATGGGTGGTTCATAACACTTACATTTCAAATATACTAGATGCCAAAGATTAGCAATAGGTGCATGTAATGCAATGAGGAGAAAAGAATATAGAATAATTCAATCATAATGAATATTGTGCCTTAGTAATTTCAAAGGTGAAGCTTAACGTAGGGCTTTGGAACAATACCAAGGGTCAACACAAAATTGCTTGAGTAGTACTTAGGTTTAAAAAAAGAAAGTGAGTTGAGAAGTATTATAAAGAAGGTGCCCAATCTAAAGCCTATAAAACAAAAATTCAAAACAATATATATAATCAAGAAAATAATTAAAAATAAATCCAAAAAGTCAATAGACTTAATAAAGACCAAAATAGGGCATCAAAAGCTCACAAGAATCATAAGATGATAGGATAAAAAATCAAACTACAACCAAAGAATCCATTACATAAGAATCCATCACATTACTAAAGTAGAAAGAAACAACCACATGCCAATGTGATATGACACATTAGTAAGGTAGAAAGGAACAACTATATGCCAAAAACAAAATCCCCATGTCAAGAGAAAAATGTGCAATGGAAGAGTCAAAGTCAAACTTAAACTTTAGTATTTAGAAACTGTAACTTTCTCTAAGTGTTCAACAAACATTATAGGAAATTTGGTAGGAAATTGGGCCTACTAAAAAACTATAAAATAATAAGTTGTGTATACCACATCACAATATTATATTAATTAGGTTACTTTAAACTTAAAAGGTGGGATTTAAAGATAATGATAAGAATTTTATATGGTTATGCACACAAAATAAATTATAATATAAATTATAATATATATCATATATTTTACTATTAATATATAATTAATAATTGAAATACATTAATTAAATAATATATTATTACCGTTTAATATTTAATGAAAGTACAATAAAAATATAATAATAATACAAAATAATATCTTAGTGGGTTTATTTGTGTGGTTGAGTGATGTGAGTTGCAAGTACGAGTTTATGGGGGTCAAGTCTTCAGGATGGCTATCTATATGAATGTTGAGGGTCTCACTTGATGTCTCTATCGGGTTAAGTTGCCAAAACTACAATCAAATGGGTAAAAAATGCAACAAAATAGTTTACCCTTGGTACCATCCTCTAAATGAGAGGAAGTGTTTGGAGGATTTCCTGTGATGTGTATTCCATTGAAAAAAAATAATAATAACTATATTATAACAATGCTATAAGAAAACTTGCACACAACCATCTTATCAAAGTTGAGAAGGATGAAAGTGAGAGTAAGCGATGCTCTGCAGATAGGGTTCTTTCCCTAGTTGTCGCCCTCTGTTGTTGAATCCTATATGTAGTGTATGGATGGAGAATGAAGGTTGTCTGGAGAAGAAATCCACGCTGGTAGAAATACTATGTTGGGGAGTCGTTAAGGTATGCCTTCATCAAGGGATCAGTTAAGTTCACTCTCGTCCACCAAAGAAGCTCTCCTTTGCACACCCCTACAATCCTTTGTGGATCTTCCTCAACATTGGATTTGTTATTTAACCACTTTCTGTGGATCTGATCTACAGTGTGCAAGGGGTGGGATAGAATCTTGATTTGTCCTAGACTATAGCTCGTCAAGGGCTGGAAGGATCATGAGTTCCCAGGATGAGCTCCTCGCCTTTAAGGCTATAGTTCAGTCCTCTAAACCTCAATCCAAATATTAGATCCCAAAAAAATCACCAAGAAGTTATAAAGCATCCGCTCGTTGTATCTCTCCCCTTCCGATCCATGCAAGAAATCCCTCACTTTCTTAGAGAAATCTCTTATCAAAAAGTTCACAAGGATATGGCCAAGCCCAAAGGAAATAGAGTCTTGGATCATAAATCAGTGGATCCCCAAGTTGCAAGGACAAGTATCCTTGTTTTTCATTGGTAGTAGATAGTTTGTTTTTTTTAATAAAGAAGAAAAATATATTATTTTTCGGCCCTTCTTCATGGAATAAAGAAGCATGTTTTTAGCACCTTGGATTTTGTATTTCACTCTAGAGCTCGAAATTACAGCTTCCCCATTTTGGATGAGGTTTCCCCACCTCCCTGATCTTCATCTATGGGGGGGATTTCACTCACATACATTAGGAATAAGTTGGTCCATTTTCTGGAGAGTTCTGATCCAAGAGGGGGATAATATTCTTGTGGTAAAGTCTATGTGGAAGTCAACCTGTAAAAAGGGTTTCCTAAAGCTATGAAGTTGAATGTTGTGGATTGGAGTCATATCCAAGAGTTAGACTATGAATATATTTCGTTCAAATGCAACTTCTGCCATGTGTATTGGAACTTTGACAAGAATTATACCAAACATAAAAAAGAACAACATGCATAAAAAAATTAGAGTGCAAAGAAGCTGAATTTTAGATAATAACCAATTGAAGTTGAAATCCTCTATGCAAGGATCCTCAACATACTAAGAGTAACAAGCCCCATCATCAAGCTCCCAATCAAGCAATCCCAACACCTTTAGGAATTCCTACACCAAGCAATGATAGATTTGATCCACTTGGCGATGTGAAAGATTTAGAGCCTGAAATAGAAGGGGAAAAGAACCTGATAAATATCTCTCCATCAGTTTAGGAAGAGATGGTGGATTCATATTTGTCTTTTCCAAAAACTAGGGAAGAGATAAGGCTAGATCAATAAGCTCTAGTCCTTAAAGTTTTGGATGCAATAGTAACATGTTACAAAGTCACCATGGATAAGGAAAATACATAATTTCAGCCCTCCAAAAGAGTTCATTCCTTATAAATCTCAAACTCAAACATCTCTCCTACCCCCTCTCCTCCCTTCACAATAGGAAGAAGAACAAACAAAGAAAGGAGAGAAAGGGAAGCATAGGAAAATATCATGTTGGGTTATCAAAGTTGGTTGGAATCCCCATTTAAAGGGTTCTCAACTTCTTATGTATATACACTTGTATTTTCAATCAAGTTTTTATGTATTTTCTATGTATATTGTTGTGTTCTCAATTTGTTTGTATATACACTTGTAAGCTAGAGTCAAGTTTCAAAAAAAAATGTTCGTTAAGTAATTGGGATTTCTCTCCCAAGAATTTATTAAGAGGTTGATAGTACTATGTGCTCCTATTGCTTTAGCTAGTTCGAAGTTCCTTTTAATACAATCCCTCTAATAGTTTCTATTAAAAAAACAATACTATAATAACTATGTAATCATTAATATTTGGAATAACATTGTAATATATAACATTAATATATTAATAATGTATTAATATAATAATATATAATTAAAAGGATGAAAAGTGGTGGGTTTGTCTTTGACCTTCAGAAAAATAAGTCATTGAATTTGCACGGGGAATTAGCATCACTATCAATATGTAAGTGGAACTATTGGATTTACTCCAAGGATTTTTATTAATGACACATATAGACATAAGAAAAATTATGATAATGGGAGGCTCTAAAATTCTTATCCAATCTTAGTCATATTCTAAGAACATCGCTCCTATGTCATCTAATTCAATGGATTCCTAAAATAGTGCAAGGTTTTGACTAGATTGAATATTACCATAAGCATGGACAAAACATTTTTCCTAATTCATAAGCCAATTACGGGGTACATTTGGATGAAGTAAATATATTGATAAATAGGGAGGCCTCTATAACATGCCTCCCAACACCATATTATTGACATTAATATCAATGATACCTCTTCTATGCAACATTTGGCATGCCTCCCACCACCATAATATTGACACTAATATCATGATACCTCTTCTATGCAACATTTGGTATGTAATTCATTCATGATAGGACATGGGAAGTTATGGTTCAACTCTACAAATCCTTTTTATCATTCACAATATTTATAAGCATTTATATGGATTACGATAGTGAAAAAGGATACTACTCCTATGACATCTAGCTCAATGGATTCTTCAAAAAGTGCAAGGTTTTGTGCGGATTGAGTCTTACCATGTTAAGTGTGGATAAAATGTTTTGGTATATTTAGAAGCTTATCATGGGGTGCATTTGGAAGAAGTTATTAGATTGATAATTGATAAATGGGGAAACCTTCTAATGCACTCACCATGAAAATCATCACTTCATTAACTTAGGTTATTGTTATCCTTTATTCTCTAATAAATTCAACCATCACCAAATAAGATATGGCAGGGTGACTATGCCTAGGAGATAAAATAGTGAACTCATGATTCAAACACTAACCAAATAATATAATACCATAAGTGATACAAGGTCAAATATTTCCAAGTACCAAGACAATACCATATCAAAGTAATACAATCCATTTCATATATGAACCTTAGAAAATATCATGTGTTGAAACCAATGGAGTTGTTACTTAGTGCAATGATACATCTTCATAAAACAAATCATACAATTTCCATCATGAAAATAGGCCAACCATTCATAAGAATATGGTTGATGATTGTCTGGTGGTATCGTTTATAGTTGTATAGCGTAAGGTATTTTGTAAACACAATCACTTATATTATTGTTCATGTTAATCTTCAACAACTCACTAACTTGTAATTATTTTTTATCCCACATTCATCATGGTATATGTTATCCTTATCCTCTACCCTATATAATAGAGGTGAAGGAGGATCGATTGTATAATGGTGTGTGATATGTGCATATGTGGAGAGCTCAAGCATCATAAGTTGGAGAGTTTACCTCAATAATATAAGACTTACTTTTGTAGATATTTTCCCACATTGGGGTTTTACCATGTAAATATCATTTCCTCTCTTGTTTTTCTTGCTTGTTGATATTACTCTTTTGTTTCAATGCTTTCTATAGGAATTTTGACAAGTTTGATATTTTGGTTATATGTTAGTACATATGTTGATATTAAACTTCTTGACTATCACATATAAGCAAGTTTTCCCTTGAATCACCCAACAAAGTCCATGGAAATTCCTCCTAATACCCTTGTAGGAAATATAAGTGGACTATCCTTTCTTCCCATTACTAGGATTTTTGGTGCAACATAATATATACCTATGATAACCCTAGATAGGTATTCTTGCATCTTGTGTGAATAAACATTCCTTTGCAAGTAACATATAGTCTTCCTAACACCAAAATACCTAGAAACCTTTAAGGTATGAGCCTCCCTTTTGAAGGATATATCAATCAATATCTTTTTTTTCCTTTTCGCCCTACTTCTGACATATCCACTTGAATCCCTTGTCTTTTGCATATTCATCTATGTGTGCTTCATGGGTTATTGGCTCTCAATAGCGATGATTTTTGGTGTTGGAGGTCTTGATAATAATTGAAAAACTTGTAGTGGTAGTTCCCTTATTATATTTAATCACTAGATGAAGTTATTGCAAAAAAATGTATCAATTTAAAATGTCTTACTTGCCTAAACTTACCTACATATGCAAGTATGACAAAAGTTGGTGATCAGTCTGGATTATTGTATCCTTATCTAATAAGTAATTGTTACATGTTTACTTCTTGCACCATGGCATAGATTTCCTTATCATAGTTAAGGTAATTTGGTATTGTTCCATGGAATACCTTCGAATAATAGCGAATGGTCCCCCACCCTTTGCATTAACATTACACACAACATACCCACTAAAATTTGTTTCCACTTAGATTGGATTATGAGTTAGGTAACACTAGGACTAGGGATAAACTAATATTCTCTTAAATTACTCAAGTGTGTTCTATTGATTTGTTTCCCCTTGCATTGTAGATTCTTTCCACTAATTGTCATCGCATGAATTTATGCCACTACCATTGAAAATGATGCTACAAAATTTCTTAGATAATAGGCACCTTTCACAAAAATCCAAACTTATGTGACATTAGTAGGAGTGGGTCATATAAGAATGTGCTCTATATTTGAACGATCAAAGTTCAAATGACCTACACCAATCATATGCCACAAGTACATGAATAAATTTCTAGAAAACTCACACTTCTTTATGTTTGGTGGTAGTGGATATTTCATTGGTGTCTCCAACACTTGATTTAGATGATTCAAATTTATGTGAGAAGCAAAATGAAAGAGAATATATAGAACCACATACACATATATATTGTAGGGAACACAATGGTAAAGTAAACTAAAATGACATTAAGTGAATGAAACATAATAGACTGTAAAATAAAAGTAGCTAGAATGATGATAGCTTTGTCTCTGAGAAAAGATGTGGTGGCCATGCTTATGTGTAACAATTTGATTACAAAGGGAGGATGAAGGGCCTTTTTATCATAATAATGAAGGTAAAAAACCTAAACATACAAAAATTGTCGCTAAGGGATTGTAATATCCCTAGTTGGAATTTCGGAGAAAAGTGCAATTTGGGCAATTTTTGAGCTTTACTAGTCAAGACTATAGGGGGTTCCAATAGACTCCAAATGGTCTTGAATTTCAAATTCAAGGGTATTATGAGTATTAGAAAATAAAAATATTACCTATTAAAACTTTTTTATCTGACTTTAAGATTCTGAAACTTGGTTTGGGGCTAAGGAGAAAAAGTCCAAATTTCCTAGGAAATTGAGGTCAAATCCCCCCTAGGGGTGGACGCCAATTTGGCTCTCCAACTCAAGTACTAACCTCCAAAATTTCAGAAAATATTATGGGGATGAATATAAGACATAAATTTATATCATTAATCATGGTTATTAATCTATGAAAAATGGTTATGATGTGCAACATTTGTATGGTAACTTTCATGGAGATTGCTTAAGGGGAAATTACATTACTAGCTCAAATATGACACATGAAAAGTAGAATAGATGCTTCAGAGAGTAACATAAAATCTAGTGGTCATATACATCATACAAATGGATGTCCAAAAAGCATAAAAATCAGAGAAAATCCTTCATACAAATATGATATAAAACTCCATGTGCAAGATTGACTCGCCAAAGTCATGAAAACTAGTGATTCAATGGCATGAGAATGCAAGATTTTCACGCATGATTTTATTGGATTTAGAGATACATATAATATGTAAATGAAAGTAAAGATTCATACATCATATATGGATTCCCCAACATAATCAAACTTAGAGAATAACCCTCATACAAATATGATATAAAACTCCTTCAAGATTGAAGCCAAATTCATGAAAACTAGTGATTCGGTGGCATGAGAATGTAATATTTTCACATGAGTTTCTTGGATTTAGAGATACATACCCTATGGAAATTAAATTAAATATCCATACATAATATACCCAATCTTGGGAATCAAATGGAATTAGCAAATAGAAAGCACCACTCCAACATGTGCACCATCAACATGAGAGTGTGGGGGAACGTAGGAAGGAATGAGAAAAGAGGGAGATAGATGAGAACTTGAGATGTATGGAACTTAAAAATGGAACTAAAAACAATCAATAATATCCATTTATAGGTCTAAATGGCCTCTCCATCAAACACCTTGGAAAGGAATCCAACTCCCTCGAAATTGGTTTAAGTAGGGAGAGTAAACACCCACCGTGCAATGGACAAGAAAAAAATATTCAAAATGACAAAGGCTGATTAACAAGTGATAAAAATATTCCCCATTTTGAATTCATCCTATTTTAATAACCTACTTGGCCTCATTTCCCTCCAATAAACTTGAATCACCTTCCCATTGGTTCATTAACTTGAATTAGTGTTAATCTAGGCCATTACATTAACCCAAGTGGCACTTGTCTTGAATTTCCTTTCTCTCCCTTCATGAAATTTGACTTCGGACATTTCATGAAGCTTACTTGGGCCCAACACACATTTCATGCACCCTCTTCGGTATATTTTTATCTCTTACATGTCATAGATGTCATAGAATATGTCATAGTTGTAAGATAATCTGTCATAAGTGTCATAAGGTGTCATAGAGTTGTCATAAATGTCATAATGATGGTCATAGTTGTCATAGAATCTTGTCATTTCCTAAATTTATCCTATGACTCTTTATCCACCACCTTGGAAGTAACTCCTTCCTCCAAATTTGAGTTTGAGGATAATGCCATGTGTAAATGCAGAATATTCCCTCATGTGGACCCCACACATCCACTTATGTGCCTCCATGGACAACTAGGACCCATTACAACTTCATTTTGGAGAATTTAATATTTTTTCCATCATTTATTGACCCATTTTCCACCTTCCACAAATATGAGTTCAAATTTACATGTGAAACTATAGGCCTTGGGGTTAAATATCAATAGTGTGATTTTTCCACATTACCCCACCATAACCCTTAGGAATTGGATAGTCCAAATTAAATATTTATTTGAAAATTATTTAATTGGGGACATGACAAGGATGAACCGTAAAAAGGTTTGCGGGCCCCGAGGTGGTTGGTTGATGTGTCAAGTTCTCGAGGGAATTACGTTTTTCATGCTATCTTTGTTTAGGGTGCTCGATATCATGTTGGAAAGGTCTATCCAAGAAGAACACATTTCACCCATGGCATCACCAAAAAATGTTGTGTAGGGCCTCAAAATAGAATCAAAATTTTTTGTCCCAAAAAACCATAAAAACAATACCAAACTAGAAAAATTGTTTTGAGCTAGTGGAATAGGTTGGTCGCCATCGATATCCATTCAGATCAGTATTCCCCCACTAGGAAGCAATGATTTCCATTGTTTTAAGTTCCTACATCAAATGGGGATTTTTTTGCAACTCTCGGCGAGACACTTTCCTTGGTGAAGAAACTACCATGCTTTGATGACCAAATAGAGCTAAAAACGTTGTTAGTGAGATCCCTTCACATGTGTATCCATGGTATGATCAACTATAGCCTACCTCAAAGAGTAAAGGTTGAGTTTTGATAGTGCCAACTACTCTGCCACCTCTAAGGTTTCCAACAACGATGGGAAATATGGGCGAAGGAGCTCCACATTAAATATCATGTGCATGCCAAAAAAGGGAGGAATGATTAAATCAAAGGAATTCTCACCGAATGCCTTAGTGATAGTGATGGTGTATAGCCTATATCAAAGTGGATGAATATTGTGATGAGGTCCCTTGAGATTCTCTTTCTGCAAATGCAACCAAACCTTACAACCCACTTGAAATTTGTGCAGAAATCAATGTTGGTCATGTCATTGCTTATACTTGGCATTAGATTTCTCCAAAATGCCATGAACTTGTTAACGGACGTGCTGCATTTATTCAACAAATTTAGTGGCCTTGTTCTTCTCGATGTGAGCATGGTAATATTCCTCTTGTGTGGAGGAAATGGGAAGAGCTACATCAACTGGGGATAATGGTTGGAATCCAAAGCACACCTGGAAAGGGTTGTTTCTAGGAGAGCTGTGATGGGATTTGTTGTAGCTATGTTGAATACATGGAAGAATCTAATCCCATATGTGGGGATATTTAAAATTATACATCCTAAGAATATGCACAAGCATCCTATTGACCATATCTATATTTCCATAGGTTTAGGGGTGGAAGGAAATTGATTGGGTGAGTTTGGTGTCCATTAGTGACAATAGGCTATACTGGAAATGTGCTTAATATTTTTTCTCCCAATCTAAAATGTTAGTATGTATATTGTGGTAGCCCAAAATGAACCCAAACAAGTTCGAAGAAGAGCTAAACAGTGGCTTCAGTGATGTTGCTCCTCTTACAGGTTGTTAGAATGGCCACCTTAGAGAAGCGATCCACAACCACAAACACACGGTGATTACCATGATTTGTTGAATGTAGTACTCACATGTAGTCCATGGAGATGGATTCCCAAGACTCATTGGGAGTAGTAAAGGGGGTGTACAGCCATTTATTCTTAATGGAAGGATTCACAATGGTGCAGGAAGTGCATGATATGATATACCTACCGACGTCTTGTCTGAGCTTCAACCAATCAAAATACCTCTATAATACTGCTACAATCTTTTTTATGCCAAAGTTCCCTACCACTCGATTATAATTCACTTCCCAAATCAGATTCACATGCTCACTTGCAGGAACATAGAGATGACCTGGATGGCATAACAATCCTTCCTAGATATGAAAGTTTGCCACTGGTGTGCCTACACATTATGCTCGATAGATGGAAGCAAACTTGGGATCACTGTCATATAGATGAGACCACAAAAAGGTCTCATGGATACTAAAGGTTTGAGCACCGTAGTCAAGGTTTCCACTGTAGGTCGGCTAAGGAAATCAATGACTCAATTAGTGTTGCCCTTCTTATACTTGATGTTAAGGTGGAACTATTGCAAGTATGAGGATCACTTTTGGTGGCAATCATTCTACAACTTCCCTTTTGTTTGCATGACTCTCCAAGGGCTTGTGATTAGTGTGGATAACCGTCTCTTTGCCGAGAATGTAATTCTTCCATTGGCAACAAGCTTGGACAATGGAATACATTTTCTTGTCATATGAGGGGTATTTGTGAACTACATCTGAGGGTGTCTTAGTGTAACATGCCATTTGATGGTCTTGTTGAGTGAGGACTATGCCAATAGCATAATCCAAAGCATTTGTATCAATTTCAAAGGGTTGTTGCAGATCTGGTAAGGTAAGGACGGGTGTTGAACATAAGCGATGCTTCAACTCCTAAAATTATTTCTATTGTGACTTTTTGTAAACAAAATTGTCCATAGATACTCCTTTGGTCATCTAGATAAGGGTCCAAGCAATATGAGAGAATCCTAACAAAAAATTGCGATAGAATTTGGCAAGGCCTAGAAAGCTAGGAAGCTCTTTAAGAGTCATCAAGGTTGACCAGTCGTTAATGGATTGGATATTGGCTAGATCCACATGCACAACATATTCATCCATGATGTATCCCAGATACTGAATTCTCTCCTTTCCAAATGAGCACTTCTTTAGATTGCGTATAACTTGTGTTGTCACAGGGTGTTGATGACCTATTGAATGTGACACAAATGTTCTACCCATGTTATGTTTTAGATGAGGATTTCATCTAGATATGTGACAAAAAAAATAATTGGTGAATTGATGGAGAATATCATCCATAATCCTCATGAAAGCTAGTGGAGCATTAGTCAAGTCCAAAGAAATGAACAACCACTTGAAAAATCCTTCTCAATATTTGAAGGTGGTCTTCCAAACATTAGTCATCATAATTGGTACTTAATGATAGTTGGACTTCAAATCAATCTTACTAAAATACTTGTCACCCTTGAGTTGGTTGAGAAGGTCATCGATTTTGGGAATGGGATACTGATTTTGAGCTATTATTTGTTTAGAGATATATAATCATTAATGTAGAGTTTCCAAGTCCCATGTTTCTTATGCACCAATACAAGTGCGATCCCACGTGGTGAGAATATCGGTTGAATGTGCCCCTTTTGGATTAATTCTTAAATACATCGCTCTATTTCTTCATTTTCCATGAGGGAACACTTGTATACTATACCATTAGGTAAAGGCACCCAAGATATCAAATCAATTGAGTGTTTTACCTAGCAATGCAATGGAACCCCAGTAGGCATGGTGAATATGTCTCTGTGTGCTTCCATGATCTTGTCCACCTTCTTCTATTGTATAGAGAGACCATGTGTGGAGGTGGTAGATGTTGCTATGTTATTTCATTCACCTTCAGAGTGAATCATAAAGAAGACAGATTTTCGAGTAAGGGGGATTACCTTCTTATATTTCTTAGTTGTGAGAGAGACATTACAGTAGAGGGGACTTCCTGTGGTATCTTGTAGAGTTGATTTCCAAAAGTAATAATGACACTAGAAGATGTATATTCATACACATAATGATGCTTCCACATATATGGTTTTCCTTAAGAACGTCACAAACTTCAAGTGGGGCTACATCACACATTACCTCATATTTGAAGGGCTTGATGTTGTAGGGTAAGCGACATTGTTGACCGAAGTAGATGTATTATCCCTTCTTGAGCCACCCAATGTTGTAGGGTTGTGGGTGTGGTGTTGTTGGAAACTTCAACAATTTGACGGCCTCTGTTGAAATTAGGTTCTTTTGGATTCCACTATCAACAATGAAATGTAGCAGAGTTTCCATTACCCGCATTTTCAAGTGGAAGAGGCATTGACCTTCCTTCATATCCTCTAGTTCATAAGGATAGATATTTGTGGTAGCGATGGTGACATTGGGTTCTATGTAAATGATCCATTTCCCTTGTCTTCCACTATGACGTTAGGTTTTGGATTAGATTCGAAACCCAAATCTGAGTCTAAGGCTTTGATCTTGGCCATGAATGACTTCTTTAAGTGACATTCATCACTGTTGTGCCAAAATATCCTATCGAACTCACAACATTTCCTGGTGTCCTTCTTTGTTTCCCCATTACCCTTATTTGCTTATGAATTTGAATGGTTGTTCTAGGGATGGTTTTCCTTAACTTGTAATTTTTTCTATGACCTAGGGTTACCTTTTCCTTACAGGCTACGATGGATTTGTATACCTAAACTATGATTTGTTCTTCTTCTTGAATTTTTTGTTCAATCTTAACAACACATTGATAAGCAGCTCCAGGTGAGGAGATGTATAGAAAATCCATTTTGGTTTGTATGTACCTATGTAGTCCCCCACGATATTTTAGAACTATATGTCTCTCGGATTCTTTTATATCCACCTTGGTGGACAAGGTATGAGAGGTATTTGTGAACTCCGACACTGTTTCATCCCTCTCTTGATACACTAGTGTGGTCCATATTATGTACTAGTCGTCATAGTTTCCCACAGAGTAATATTGTCCCTTAACAACATCTATAAAAGAGACCCAAGTGGCATTGGAACAAAATATTCTAAACTCTTCTGTTAACGTTTTCTCACAATAAGTTTTCCACCAATTTTTGACATGGGGGACAACCTTAAGGAGCACAAAGTTGATATTTTCCCTGTGGAAAAAATTGTGGACAGATAAATATCCTTCTAGCAAGATCAACCATTTATATAGGGTATCAACATCGATTTGGCATTCAAATAAAGGGATGTAAAAGTTAACTTATACCTAGAAGGGTGTGGGTCCTCCAAAGTGATTGCTTGATGATCCATCACTTGTTGTCGGCATTCGTCGAAGTATTTCGGTGAAATTGTCCATCATCTCATTCCTATGTTGTGCGAGGGATTCCTTGAGAAACAACTTGATAAGATTTGGGTCAGTTAAGAATGTTATATATCTTTGAAAGATCAAAGTTCAAATGACCTACACCAGTCACAATCCACAAGTACATGAAGATTTTTCTAGAAAACTCACACTTCTTTATGTTTGGTAGTAGTGGATATTTCATTGGTGTCTCTAACACTTAATTTAGATGATCCAGATTTATGTGAGAAATGAAATGAAAGAGCATATATATAACCAGATACATAGATATATTGTAGGGAACACAATGATATAGTAAACTCAAATTCTATTAAGTGAATTAAACAGAACATACTAGAAAACAAAAGTAGCTAGAATGGTGGTAGCTTTATCTTTGAGAGGTATGTCGTGGATGCACTCATTTGTGATGAGCTGATTACAAAAGGAGGTCGAAGGGCCTTTTTATCACAAGCATGAAGGAAAAAAACCTAATAATAGGACATGAACAATAAAAAGGTTTGCGGGCCCTAAGGTGGTTAGTTGATGAGTTAACTTCTCAAGGGCATAAATTTTCCATATGATCTCCATTTAGGGTGGTTGGTAGCCTATTGGAAAGGTATAGATGAGAAGTACACATTTCTCCTATCCATACCTACCTTTTGGTTATGTCTAGACTGTGGTGTCACCCAAAAATCATCGTTTAAGGCCTTAATACGACCCTAGAAGTTTTGGGCCCAAAAAAGCATTAAAAATTTACCAAATAGAAAAATTATTTTGAGACAATGGTGTTAGGAATTATAATACTCCCTTATCCAAATTGTTCTATTAAATTATATTTGCCTAACTTAGGATTCATTTAGTTATTATTCGTTCCACTAGTACCATTGGGTCCACTTGGACCAATGGGGCCACATGTACAAGTCACTAGACTATGGGTAACATAGATAGAGGATAACTAAAACTCATTCCACATTCATGCATCAGTTTATGAGCCTCCTAAACCAATCCCTACAATTTAGGATCCACTAGGAGTGTTGGCACCAAACTCCTTCAGTTGTTGGCAGTTGGTGACTAGTTAAGCTTAGTTATTCTTTAGTTACATTCAGTTAGATATCCTCCAGTTCAGTTAGTGCCAGTATTGCATGGTTGCATGTGGGAAGGCACCTATTATCACCTACCAGATCAATTAGACTAGTTTAACTAATTATAACTAATTGAGAGACTGAATTAGACAACTGGAGCTTAGCTAGCTAGCTCCGATAATGATTTAGACACTTCTAGTTAGCCATGCACTCAGATTGAGTTAGTGATTCGAATCCTATCCACATGCTACAAATTCTCCTTTATGTAACATTGTTATATACTTATGGGATTAATGAAGTTTATACTATAATTATATTGAGCAATAATTTTTTGTTTCCTGTGAGATTTGTTTTGTTAAGTGGGTATTACTCATTCCTTTACACTGCATAATAATTCAATCTAATTGCACTTATTGCCTGAATACCAATGGAACATTAATTCTAATATGGTATCAGAGACTCCTCAAGAAATATTTGAGTTTGTGCACTCTCCATTGTACACCAGAAGCAGTTGGGGTTCCACATAAGTCCCACAAAGTGTGCATTTCTAACTCTGGATTCATTCATAGAAGTCTCTATAGGTGTGACAGACCCTAAGAAAGTGTACATGTCGAGAGGGAAGGTTTGATTCTGACATTGTGCGAATTGGTTTTGTTTTTACAGTGTTTTCTTACAGGTGCTACGTAGCTTTATTGAAGAAATTGACTGATCAGAAGGAGAATTAATGGAGAATCAATCTTTCCTACCCCGGATACTGACACCCTTAAACTATGTTTATTGGAGGGCAGATATGCAGGTCTCCTTATGCAATATTGTCCTGTACAGGATGAAAATAGGTTGAGAGACTAAAGCTCATCATCTTGCTGAGAAAACAAGTACTTGAACTAGTTGGATAAATCCTTTGTCTTCCTTTGTGCTCACATATCCAGAGACATCCTCTTTCATCTTAAGGGATTGAAGACTCCCAAAGAATATTGGGAGAAGCTTGAATTTTTGTTTGGAAAACAAGATGAGCATCAGGGACACATTCTAGAGAACGAGCTAATATCATTACAACCCAGCAGTTTCGACACCATACATCAATATTTTACTAAATTCAAGTCTCTTGCACTACAATGTAAGCTGTGTGGAATAGAGAGGAAGGATGAGCAACTTATGCTCTCGGTACTCGGTAAACTTAGTTCTGTGTATTCTTTCTTCGTCTCTACCTTCCATTCTGGAAGAGATTCCATTCCCAATTGGAAGATTCCTTCCCTTGATTGCTTTTTTGAGTCTTTAATACAAGAGCAAGAAAAGTTAGTCCAAATGGGAGTCCTCCAAACTTCCAAGAACCAATCTCTTCTGATGTTAGGCTCTACCAATGCACAAGATAAAGGGAGGCACAAGGGGAAGGAGCCTAAATTATATGACTTGAAGCCAAAAGAGAATCACAATTCTTTCAAAGGAGCTTTGGGCTCCAATAGAAAGACTAAGTTTCCTTATTGTATGAGGGGATTTCATTCAGAAATCCAATGAATGAAGAAGACCCTCGACCAGTTGAAAACTCTCCTTGTACAAAACAATATTTCCCTTCCACAAGGTGCAAAGATGTCCGATGATGGAGAGAAGACTGAAGAACATGAGATATTCCATTCGTTGAAGGTAAGCCTCAGTCTTTCGAAGGTTTACTTAATAGATTCTGGAGCATCCAACCACATGGTTTCCTCCAGGGAATCCTTCACCACTTTCACTCCATCAAGAGGACCTAGTAGTCATATGGGAGATGACTCCAAAATCCCAGATGTTGAGAGAGGTTCAGATAAAATCCAATATCAAGATTTCAAGAACGTACTCTATGTTCCCTCTCCTACAACAAAGAAAATTATTCAAGATGAAGAAGAAGCATAATCTTCCACACAGTCAATTCGAATTGAAGAAAGTCTCCTTGAAGTGACTCATTCTCCTGTTGCTCCCGAAGTTGATGAGATCTCTTAGATCTAATCTTCTCATATGGATGATCCAAAAGAATACATTTGAATCTCTGTTATTTAAGAAAAACTCTCCTTCCATTCTATGCAAACATTCTCGAGGGATTCTTCTATTTTAAATTATGTGCATAGTTTACCAGTTATTAGTTCAGAAAATGAAGAGGAATTTGATTTCTCTATCTCTAATGATGTTGCTGGTGTGGAGATAAATAATACTTTGGATATTTTGGAAAGAATATAGTATTTTAGGATTGATCTAGTCACTCTCTTTGATCTTGAGTTTCCAGGAAAATCCTACATGATTGAATGCACCAATACTTTGAATTTTGAAGAAGGAGAAAATTGTGCAACTACCATCTCGGTGGAGCACACTCTTGGATATGATATGAAATTATTTGGATCTGATATGATCTTATTTGGATCTGATATAATATTATTTAGTTCAAATTTTAAGGTTCAAGAGCTTCCAGTCATACTTGTAAATGCTCTCATCAATTTTGGTGTGACAAATCAAGTACCGCAAATCTCTTTCAAAATTGTTGCTGGGGATTTGACGTTAGTTTTCTCTTATGAGTTTGTTGATATTATATTTTGTGAATAATTGGTTATTTCTGAAGCTATATCATATTATTTAGCTCAAGAATTCACTCTCCATAGTCACGGGCCTTCTCTACCTTTCTATTTGATCACATGTTCATCTCCTCAGAGAACTAGTAAAGATGGAGACATTCTGCACTTGCCTGGACACATACTCCTAAAACTTGGAGCTAATTATACCTCACATGGTATGATGTTGAAGGATGAAATATATCAGTTGCTTGGGTGTTTCTCACATGATTCGAATTCTCAAGCACTTTTGATCTCTCATCAATTGATTTCAATTGCTCTATATGGGTTCAGTTTTAATCTTGCAACTGTCTATATTTCTGATTCAGTTGAGCATTTTCTTCTTCTTCCAAAGAGGAAAATTCCTCTAGAAATAATGATTTAGTTTGGATTCAGAGGTTCACATGCACAGTCTCAGGATGCTAAAACATTTTCTTCTTCTTCCAAAGAGGAAAATTCCTCTAGAAATAATGATTTAGTTTGGATTCAGAGGTTCACATGCACAGTCTCAAGATGCTACTGCATAGAAGAACCAAGATACTGCATTTGCTATTGCATAGTGCTACAAATTGTAGAAAATTTTTCACAAAGTTTTTTTTCAAAACTTGTATTTCCTGTTCTTGCTTATTTTGAGGGCGGGGGGGGAGGGAGGGGGGGGTTCCCATGAGGTATTCCCCTATTTCCTCGGTTTATTAATCAACATATTTTATTCTTTTAGATTGTATATGGGTGACTTTTGGCCTGGTTTCCAGGGCTCGCAATTGTCCAAGTTAGGATTCTGGGGGGGTGTTAAGATTTATAATCCTCCCTTGTCCAAAATGGTATATTAGATTATATTTTCCTAACTTATGAGTCATTTAGTTATTATTGGGTCCACTAGTACCATTGGGTCCACTTGAACCAATGGGGCCACATGTACCAGTCACTAGAGTGTGGGGAACACAGATAGAGGCTAATTGTAACTGATTTCATATTCATACATAATTTTATGCACCTCCTAGACCAATCCCTACAATTTAGGATCCACTAGGGGTGTCAGCACCAAACTCCTTCAGTTGTTGGCAGTTGGTGACTAGTCAAGCTGAGTTATGCTTCAGTGACATTCAGTTAGTGTCCTCCAGTTTAATTAGCGCCAGTATTGCATGGCTACATGTGAGAATGAACCTATTCTCACCTACTTCTCACCTACCACATCAGTTAGACTAGCTTAACTGATTATAATTGATTGGGAGACTTAATTAGGCAACTGAAGCTTAGCTAGTCAGCTCCGATGGTGATTTAGACACTTCTAGTTAGCCATGCAGTCAGATTGAGTTGGTGATTCGAAACCTATCCACATGATTCGAATTCTCCTTTATGTAACACTTTTGTATACTGATGGGATTAATGAAGTTTATACTGTAATTATACTGAGCAATACTTGTTTGTTTCCTGTGAGATTTGTTTTGTTCAGTGGGTATTATTCATTCCTTTACACTGCATAATAATTCTACACTTTTGTATACTGATGGGATTAATGAAGTTTATACTGTAACTATACTGAGCAATACTTGTCTGTTTCATGTGAGATTTGTTTTGTTCAGTGGGTATTATTCATTCCTTTACACCGCATAATAATTCAATCTAATTGCACTCATTGCCTGAAGATCAATGTCACGTTAATTCTAATAAATGGAATAGGTAGGTGTCCACTAATATCCATCTAGAAAATTATATGTATAACATGATCCCTAATTAGAACTAATGGTCAAAATGTCTTTAAAAATATTACGAAAAATGAATTTATGATTAGACACAACACATCATTCATTAAATGCTTTGATAGTTGTTTGTGCATTACTTAAACCAAAAAACATTACTTACCATTCTTACAAACATTTCTCCATATTGAAGGCAATATTCAAATTGTCTTTTTCCTTGGTCGAGACTTTATGATATATAGATTTTAGGTCTTTGTCACTATAATTAATGGTATTGGTCATTTGGAGTTAATAAGAGTTCTTTTTGTAAATACAAGTACATTAAGGTACTTTGAAATAAATTGAACAAGTATTTGATGGTTATCGCTTTCAATTGTATGGTTATTTCTCTTCTTTAGTTTTTCTTTTAATATGGTATCAAAACCAAGGTATGAAGAAACCCAAACCAAAAGTGAAAGGGCTCTAGTCATTGGATTGTCGAGTAATGGTTTGAAGAATTGCATTAAACATCACATAAATTGAAGTTGAATCCATACAGTTTACAGGTTGTACCCTTATGGCATTTAAAGAATTTTTGGGAACATTTATGAACCAATGCACAGATTGACTAACCTGTATGGATTTGAGTTATTGTTTTGATATTTTTCTATATGAATTTCAAGAGTCATACAAAACCAATGTATCAAATTGTAAGGTGACAATGTCCAATGCCATTGCTAAAAAGTTGTTTTGAAATTTTGAAGTGTGCATCTTTGTTTTTCTTTCTCAAAAGGCCAAGCAAAAGCCACCAAACTATCATATGTGTTAGTTTGTGCATAGAAGAATTAAGCAATGTGACAAATTTCACAATTGCACAAGATTCTTGGAGGATAAAGATACCATTCAGGGAAAAATGTTAATCACACCTCGCATAAGATATTCTTTCCCATGTGACGTCTGTCAGGTTTCTTTGCAGATTCCATAAACAAAACAACTCAAGGAAGTACTTGACAGACCAGAGGACAACTACAACTTGCAAGGAACCTAGATTATGGGCAATAAAAATAGCCAATCAATGTCTTGCATCTACAGTTTCTAGTCATGGAGATTGAAGGTTGGAAAACTAGTTATAGTATCAAACTAAGATCTGATCCTAGTGGAGCATAATTGCTGCATTTATATTACATTTATAACTGATATGATGTAGATCATAATGTGAATAATAAGCATATGTTATGTATGTATGTATAGTTCTCATGGTGAATCCAAACATAGATGCACTGAATATACAAGTGCATATTGAATTGCGTGGATTCAACATGAACCTATTGAGATGCGCCCGTAATGGCAATACCAGGCACAATCATTATCCCTTCCACGTTAACAATGTATCTTTGTTCAAGATAGTCATAAATTCAACCATTCCTTTGCTTACAACCCCAGGATTTGCATTCAATACACATCGTGATATAGTATACGGACATCATTTGATAGTCAGCTTTTTTTTTAAGTGACCAGTTTTTTTATTATGTTCCCCATGGGGATATTTATAAATGGGTCACAACTATTAGTATTAGTATTAGTATTAGTATTAGTATTAGTTTGTCCGTAATAACCTGAAATTTTTGAAAAAACCTAATGTTTAACTTTGTAGGAGTTAAAAAATTAATTAAATTCTTTAATTTTTAAAACTTCTGATTGGTCAATGGCTTAGTGACGTAAGCTTTGGATTGCAGCCCTCACATGTCTGTGGCGGAGGTGATGGAAGCATGATTTAATAAAAAGGTACATGTGTCGATTGCATGCACCCTTCCACTGGATGCACGGATCAATATTCATTACATCCTACAGGACTACGACCGACGTGGTGGTTAGGCTAGTAGCTAGCTCTCCATACGACCTTGGAGAATTCTGTCGATTGTACAAACCATCCTCTCGAGTCCCTGCTCGGTCTGAGCAAGGCCGCCCACGACACACTTCAAGTCACGCGCATGTCAACTGCCACGCGGCCATTGAAAAGAAATGGTGGGCCATTCTATGCCCGAGTCCATATATGAGGGAGTGCCACGACGATGAAGTACTTATTATTATCAGCTCTCTTGTTTCTCGCACACAGGGATGGAATTTGACGGGTAAATGCCCGTCATGGGTCAATTTACCCGTCAAATACAGCTAAGATTTCAGGGAGACCATCAAAATCTTGTTTAGAATACAGAAAACGTTTCAGATTTTGATTGTTACCGACAATTTTAATGGGTGTCCTCCATTTGAAATTCCAATCCTGCTCACACACAATCTTCATTTTCTTCTTCTGTTCCGCTGGCTTCGTTGTTTGGTTGCTTGGTTTTCAATTATGGACTTAGAAGGACAAGGAAGACCAGTGGCTTGCATGCTCTTTACCTATAGACTAAGAAGAGGGAAGGAAGGCTAGTGAGTGAAGCAGTTAGTCACTTCGTTTACTGGCTACTGGTACGATGGAAGAAGCTGCGCGATTTCTGCAGGTGACTTTTACAGGTGTGCAGTTTGGCTTTGCATCGTCCAGAGAAATTGTAAGTGGATGCATGAAATAGAGAAGAATAATGGGAAATCGGGTCCTTGTTTAATGAATGACAGAAAATTTTCCCTTGGCTTAGTCCTCAAATGGATAAAGTGCTTTTACAATTGTTGTTTTCCCATTGTTTTCTAAATTTTTAGTAATGTTCATTTCTTGTTTCTTTTGCTGTCCAAGATGCCCTATTCATGTCCGAAGATTTTTTTTGAACACATTAGTTCCAAGTATCCTGCTCTAGGATGGCATACTTTTAGGTTTGTCTGTGGACTTCTAAGCGGATTTTACTGTGTTGGGACCTTTGTCAATCGGTACATTGAGGTTCAGATGTTTTCCTTTATAACGTCTATTATTCGTAATATAAGCTGCACAATTGATTTCATATAAGAATATTGAAGCAATAAATTTTAGTGATAGATGTATAACTGCAACAACTAAGCATAGTAACTAGCGAATTGAGCAAAGGGAGTGATGACGATGTAGACTATAGGAAAGCAACCACAAACAAATATGAGTTTGGTTGTATAAATGCATGGTAATGGTTTTTTGAATGAGACAAAGTTTAGTATTAAGATATCATTAACCAATATACAGAAGCATGTCATTAGCAAATATACAGGGCATGGAGCTTTCCTATTCCTTCATTGTGCAAACCTTACGGAATACCAAATATCAGATGTGAAATGGGAAATCCTCTATTTTACCTGTGCAATATATCTATTGATCCTATAGCTAAATCTTATTTAAACGGCTTGATATTTAATGGTTAATGGATCATGTATGTTAGGAGGCTTACCTTTGACACTCAAAAGAACATATGACTCCAAAATAAACCCTGATAGAAGAGTTAGCGCGCAATGCAGCCCAAGTTAGACCTATCACCTTTGACTTGTAAGATGATGGATTCTGACTTTTCTGCCCCACAATGGATTCTGACTTTTACCTACACATCAATGGATGTATAAAATAAAATTATGAAAATAAATGTTTTATGTTAACTAAACGGATAGGAGTTAGTTCTGGGTTGAACTATTCCTCTTCAAAAACAACATTGTTTAAGCTAAATTGGTTCTCCATAGGAAAGCAAAAATTTACTAACTACTAAAACACTTTACTAACTACTGAAGTTTACTCTCTAAACTAGTTTAAAATGGACCTTGAGCTTACATGTTGGATGCTTGGGGAAGCCCAGCTGTAATTTGTACTCTATAAATTAGTTTAAAATAGACCTTGATCTTGCCTGTAATTTGTACTCTGTAAATTAGTTTAAAATAGACCTTGAGTTTTCCTGTTGGATGCTTGGAGAATCCCAGTTGTAATTTCTTGGAAGTTTACTCTGTAAACTAGTTTAAAGTGGACGTTGAGCTTACCTGTTGGATGCTTGGAGAATCTCAAGTGTAATTTGTACTCTGTAAATTAGTTTAACACTCTGTATATTAGTTTAAACTGGGCCTTGAGATTACCTGTTGGATGCTTGGAGAAGCCCCTCCAGCTTGGAGAAGCCCGGATGTAATTTGTTGGAAGGAGAAATGGAAGGCCTATGCTAGCGAATTTGGGATTAAAATGTTGAAACCTAACAAGTATTTAAGAATTGGAGTATCATCCCTACCATTCAAACTTATGACCAGCATGTATATGTTTAAATTTATTTTTAGTGTGTATGTGCTTAAGTAAAGGTAGATAACTCTTATGACAAAATGATTTTAACCATTTTTTTTTCAAATGTACCTTGTTGAGGATTATGATGGTCTGTGTAACTGCACATGGGCTTGTAGTATCCCAAAAGCACTGTAGATTATTACCTATGTGGCCTTATCGGTTGAGTTGGATAGGTCTTCATATCAGGTTGTCATAGATTGAACTGAAGGATCCTATGGTGGACGATCAATTCCTAATGCAATCTGAGTTTCCTCCTTCCCTCCTTCCCCTTCATGCTTGTCCTAATTTGCTTGAGGCAACCCCTCATCTTCCTTGCTTTTCGTTGGAAGGTTTCCTTTTTCTTATGTAACTAACCCCTCATCTTCTTTGTTTTCGTTGGAAGGGTTCCTTCTGCATATGGAACTCAGAGACCACATAGACAAATCAAGTGAACTAGGAAATGCATCAACTCAAATTTGATTTTTTGCAAATAATTTTCCCAAAAGACAAAATGATGGTGGGTCACGCATCCCCTTCCTCCCTTGCTAGTACTCTGTCATCTCCATCTAAATCGTGAAACAAACAAAGCCGTTTCACTGCTCAACTTGTTTAACATGGAAAATGCAAGAGATTAGATCTCTAGGCACAACATTTTTAAAGAAATATTTTCTCCATTCGCTTGTTGTAAGCAGTCCACCCAGGCCTAGTCAACCTGCTGAAACTGTGGAAATTTGTCCTTGAACCTTACCTAAATACTGAAACGAATCCTTGCTTGAAAGGAATGTTTCCAAATATCTTGAAAGAAAGGGACCGGTTCGAACATCCCACCTATATCCATTGTAGAATCTTGAATGAGCTTGAAGTTCAGAATAAATTGTGCTCCTACGATCCTAGCTAGAGAGTGGTTGAGCTACAAAAAGTGTTCCCATTGCTATCGCTCCTGCAATTTGTAATGTCATGAATTACTCATACTTCTTATACACAGAGGAAAGGAGGTGTGACCAATATATTGGCATCAACGTTATGATGAACGTGAACATAGATATGCATATACTGCAAACGCACAGCTTGAAATGGTGGCAAAGAGTTGATGAGCCCAAGAAATTGTTGAAAGCACGGTTTAACAAGCCACTTGCAATCCATGCAAATCTGTATATGGCACGTATCTCCGTGGGCTTACTCTATAGGAAAGCGTCTTACATGTTTGTTCCACACCTAGTCAATCCATTGTATTCGGATTTGTACCTTATGAAAATAGTTAAAACAACCATATAAACATATCTTTCTAGGTGACGAAGGCCAAGACTTAAAGAGTAGAATCAAACTTCAAGCACGTGGAATCAACATGTAGATCATATACACTTTTAAAGATTAAAACAAAATTGAAAATAAGAAATAAAACATTTATATGGAAAGTTTTGTTTTTTAGGTTAAGCATATATGACTGATGTAAAGAAGAAATTATAGGCCACTTATTAATTTTCATCCCTTCCTCAATGCGGTCGACACTGGAATGTATTCTTTGACAGGGATAATATTTTTTTTTCTAAAATAATAAAAAAATTCTCCACAACTCTAAAAGAAAAAGTTGAGAAAAATATAAAAGCAACCCAACAAAATTCTTAGTTAATTAACTATGACAATTGTGGCAAATTGTTGAATAATTGCATTAATAAAAATTCAATATTTTTTCTTTATACAAGAAATGTATTCAATGATTGTTAATTCTTGTTTTTATATAAGAAATTTCTTTTTTTTTAAATATAATAGTATAGCATATAATTTGCAAAGCTTTCATGTTCTCTGCAAATCCATTGCGAGACCATTGGACTGGATACCGATATGTCTCATCTTCAATGTGTATGGCACTATCATCTTGTGTGCAATCGTAAATGTTTGTTTAGGTTCCATATTTCATATGATTTCTAAATGGTGTTGTTGTGGTTTCCCAATGTTGACAACCACATAACCAAACATGTTGGCCTCAGCCCAGCAGAGACTGTGCGTTGCCATGTAGCACTTGTGGGAATTGGTAACTGATATACTAATAATAATAACAAGGTTAAGATTCTCATCAATTTATATTGACTTGACATAGCTTGAAGGCGGTGATCTTAGTGAATTTGTATGGATGGGACAGCTTGAAGGGGAGATCTAGGTGGTTCCCAGCAGGGATGGAATTTGATGGGTAAATGGTCGTCATGGGTCAATTTACCCATCAAATATAGCTAAGATTTTGCCGAGACTGTCAAAAATCTGGCTTAGAATACAGAAAACGTTTCAGATTTTGTTTGTTACCAACAATTTTGACGGGTGTCCGTCATTTGAAATTCCAACCCTGGTGCCCAGAGTGATCTAGGAATGATTAAGAAAAGCTTACAAGTCATATCCTCATGCTGTCATTCCATTTAATGCCAATGAATTCACATTATCTCCATTTAGTGTTATAATAACTTCACATTATTTTGTATAATAATTTAGTCATCCTCTAAATCCATTTAATGCCAATAAATTCATCGTATTTTATCTACATAATAATTTGTTCATTTATCCTATTTAAATTATCATATATGATATTCTTTGGTTAAACAAGATGCAGTAGGTAAGCCATGTTAATAGTGCATCATTTTGTTAAATCAATTTGCTAGATTTATTAGCTTTTCTTTTTAACATATATTTTAGAGTGTTTTTTATTTAACTATATTGGTTTTAAGCATGAATGAATCCAAAATGATGTTATGCTAGTTACAATATTTCAAGTTATCTAGTAGTGTATTTTTACTTGGGACCAATGGATAAACATTGATGTAATTTAAAATGAAATTTAAAATATTTATTTTATTTCAAAATGTAAAAGAAAGTATTTTAATAAGTAATTTTTAAAACATGAAAATATTAACAATGACTTGTACCTAAAATATTTTTATAAACCATTTATAGATGTAAGCGAACACCACTCCTACTTATTGGTTCTCCATTTACATAGTCGCATCTATCCCCTAGATTAGAAGCATATTTATTAGTTTTAATTAAATAAAATACAAATTTAATCCAGTGATGATTCACTATTAATGAATTATGTTGATTGGAAATCTCTTAATTATAAATCAAATTCAAATTAAGCATATTAAGAAAAAATCCAATAAAAACAAGAGCCACGAGGTGGCAATGTCCTACGCCATTGTAAATTAGATTTTTGAAATTTGCAAAATAGACAAATGAGTCATGAATTAATTGGACTATTCTTAGTTGATAATGTGACTGAGTTATAAAAAAGAGTGCAAAGAGAAATTGTTAGTTATCATTATTAAGCAACAATGGCTAGTTAAACTTGTCAAGTATGGCTCTCTTGCATAATCACCAGTGACAGCCAAGCTTGTCAAGAAGAACTTTTTATTAGTCTAACACCCCTCTTACTAACATAAAAAATGCTTAGTTATTATACCTTATTTCTTGTCTATGATGGCTTCCAACATCAAAATTGTCAACCAAGGCCACCTAAATAAAGGCAAATTAATGAAGGAAAAAACTATAAGATATTACACTCAGAAAATAAAATGTATATTCATCATCTTTAGACATTTACATATAACCTTAATCCATGGTTACCATTGATGAAACTTTAATCTACTATGAATGAAACATAAAAAAAGCATTAAGTATTTATAGATGTAAGAATAGTTTTAATTGTAGACTCTTTGTATGTGTAAGACTTGAAATCCATTTACAATGTTATGATAAAAAATATCTCATTCATCTAGACATATTTATTATAGTTAACCATATAAATTTAACAAATCTAAACAAATTTATATCTGGATTCTCTATTGATATATTTGTTTATAATCCCAAATATACTCCAAATCATAAGGAACCTTTGCATGCAAAAATTATGGCTATGATTGATCTTTAATTGATTTATGCCCCGTCTGTATTTTCACTACACTACTTCTCCATGTCATCATTATTGATACTCATATATGGATCTGACTGATCATATGAGAATTTTGAATGCTCATTTTCCATTCCAAGATTCGCGGAGGTCTCTAAATCAACACTCCCTTCTCTTGATACATCAAAAATTGGTTTTTCAATGTATGTACAATAGTCATCATGCCCATTTTTGTCCCATGTGGGGGAGTCTTCTCCATGTGCGTCATACTCCTGGCTATACATGTCTTCCTTGTGCATAAAACAATCATCCTCAGAAAGTTTGGTTTCAAAAATGTTACAACAGAATGAACTTTCCAAACCTTCATCGCTATGTGGAGAACATGGAGAAGTGTCATCATGCACCATACAGACTTCATCATAATTTTCTTTATAATTTTCTATGATGTTTTTTCTTGATGTAGATCCATATTACAAATGTGATCACCATCACTAAAATAATCATGAGAAGCCTCCAAATCCTCAATATTTTTTGTTAATGTAACATGAGGAGGGTCCTCAACAATAACTTCAATCAAGGGACTTCCGTGGATGTCTTCAATGGGGTCACTTGGGATGTGATACTCAATAGTGGAAGACATGGGTTCCTCTAGACTTACCAAATATTCATTTTGTACAATGGATTCTAGATGATACTCTTTCCTAGGAAATATGGCAAGGGAATCCTTAATGAAACTTTATAGATCACCCTTATCGCCATCATGCTATTTCTTAAGAAAAACTCTCAAGAAACTTGAAAAAGAAGTAATGCATTTGCTAGACAGATCCTCAAAAAGCCACTCAAAAGTATCGTCTTCCAAAATATTAGCGGATACCGTCACCCAATCATCTTCATGTAATACATTGAACTTGGTCAAAACTTTGATGAATGATGTAATGTGAGGTACGGTTGAATCACTCCCTCTAAGAAAGGTTGGAGTATAATCATATATTTCATTTGGGTCAAAGGAAAAGTCAAGGAAGCCTAGGATATTAAAGAAATTGATGGGATGAAATGTACTATAAATATCAGCACCAAGCCTTTCCTTTTCAACATCCATATGATTAACATCACTCTGAAACCACGATGGACTATATCTTGTACCAAACCAGTGGAGTTACTAAAAATGAGTTTTGAAAAAAAATTAATGTCATTTGTGCTCATCTACACACAAGTCTCACAAAATTTATGATATAATAGGGTTTTATCCCTTTAATGGAGCCGCAATGTGAGAAGAAAAATATGCATTTTAAAACTCTCACAATAATTATTTATTTGTTTTTATTTATAAATTTATAAAACTGAAAATTGTTAGTGGAGTCGCCAGATGAAAAGTAAAGATCTACTCTAAACATTCATCAAACAAAGCAAAAACAAAAAAGGTGAAAAACAAAAGTCATATTTTGGTAATAAAAATATTTATCCCTGACAATGGCTGCAAAATGTTGTTTCCTAATTTGCAACTTGGGTCACGTGGCATAAATATTCAAGCCACTTGGTGTGACCTTGGAGGAAAGTTAGAGTCAAGTGTTGTCACCTGATACTTGACTCTTCTATCTAGGATTACTCCCACTAAAGTCAAGGGGGGTGGTCCATAAAAAGAATAAACTCTGAGGTTTCAAATCTATGAAAGAAACAGAAATAAAACTAATCTAGGAGTTAATTGAATTTACCAAAAAAACAATATGAAAATATTAAGATCAACAACATTCCATATAAATCGTCATCATTGCGCATAAAAAGATAAGCAAATAAGGACTAGTGCCAAATAAGAATAATGTTGTAAAGTAAAAAGGTTTTGTTGTACATATTGGTAAATTTAATTGTTTATTATGTGATTGGATTAACAAGAGGGAAAATTAAAATATACACAACAGTGTGGAACGAGTCCGAATTTACAAGATGTGGTTTAAAATCTTAACATGGTATCGGAGCTAACCTGAAAGAAGACATTGTGCAGCAACTCATCTTGCAATCTGAAAAGATATAATTTACTATTTTGGATACCTCCCTCCATAGATCAGTTGGAAAAGAAGGTTCATTCAACTCACACTAGGAGGACGCATCTATCTGTCGAAGCAGTTTTTGATTCTGAGGATTTTCACTTTTTGACCTACAACTATTGTCGGGAGAAACTAGGGCATCATATATTTCAAGGTTCCATACTCATATTTCAAAAAAGAAATATATAGTCTATCTCTCCTTGGGGAGGTGCATCTTTTCCTCTAATCAACTCCACAAGTGATCCCAATTGGAAAATTAGGGTTTTCCAGTCAAAGCCTAAGTCACCTAGAAGCAAATTCCAAAAGCAGTCATCATACTGGTAAGTACATTCATCCCCTATATTTCCATTTGAAGTTCTCATTCATTAAAGATGACAAACAATGCCAAGATTTATGAAAATCTTGAGGGAGTAGAGAAATTCATAGCATGGAAGTACAAAATCATGCTCATCCTTGAAGAACATGACCTAGATGGATTTATCAAAAGGAAGAGTCAAGGTTCATCTCCTAGAAGATCAGCAAACTTCAAAAAGAATAATAAACCTAGAAGGGATTATTCATCCCTTGAATGTTACTCGTTTCATAAGATGGGACACATTGCTAGATATTGTCCTCTTAATAAAGATAGGGTCAAGAAGAAGAATCAAAAGTACCATGCCCATGCAGCTGAAAAGAAATTAATCACACAAGGAAAGGACCACAGAAAATGAAGACTATATTGAAGAGTGTGTCATAATTTCAGCTCTCACATGTTCAATCACTAACGGAAGTGGTAATTGGCCCATATATAGTGGTGCTTCCAAACATATGATAGGACAAACCCTAACCCTAATTTTTGCTATAAAATAGGGATTTTTGCATGGCAGTTTGCATGCCCAGTTGTATCAGCATATTTGCTTAGAAATAGAAAATATCAGGTATGGGATATTATAGTGGTATCAGAGCTATCTTCTTGGCCAGCTATGGGCTTAAGAAATGAAACTTAGATGAATACAAAAGGAGACCCTTTTGTAACCTATAGGAGGAGGAAGAGTAGATACACAAGGAATTTTGAGGATATCCAACTAGAAGATACCAATTCAGATATGGAACAAACAGGTATACACTCGGATAGGGGAAAAGGAACAGGAGAAGAAGAGGATAGGATGGAGTTTCGCAGCTTATTCTCTGCATTGCAATACTTAGCCAAAGCGAAAAAAGAGGTACTCAATGCAATCAATAGATTATTGGTGAAATCGGAAATAGGGATCAACAGTACACCTCCCTCACCGGTAGATTGGGGATCTACAAGCAGCAGTGGAAAGATTGCGTACACTAATATTCAAAATACTCCACACATATATAGTAGACCTTCCAACAGGCCTACCATGCCTCACTTCTTGGTAGATACAGTAGGTGGTCCGATCATGCAGGTAGAACCGAGCAAGCCTTTTGGGGCTTATTTACAGGAATATAGAGACTTAGGGGATGAGTTTCATGCTACGATGTCTTTTTCAGATTTCTGCAACATGAAGAGTAGGAACAGGCCCAAGAATTTCAACAAGGGTTTCAATCACAACTATGAGTTGCAACAGACCTTGGGCAGGTTGACCATCTCGAACTTTGACAAGACTCGCAGAGGGTCAGCGAGGATATGGGTTCAAAAGTTGGATACCTATTTCCAACTCAATCCCGTGACAGAGAAAGATGCCATTAAATTGGCTACATTTCACCTGGACGGAGAAGCTCACGCGTTGTGGTACCACGGATTGGTGACATTAGGTCACAACACCATACACTCCTACGATGAGTTCACTTAGAAGCTCATAGAGAGGTTTGACAGGAAGGATCTAGAGATACATTTCAGGGAGTTGGCTCAACTCAAATAGACCGGTAGTGTAGAAGCCTTCATCTCAGAATTTCAGAGGATAGCAGTCATGGTAACAGATGTGTCAGAAAGCAAGTTGACTATGTTATTCACGGAGGCCCTCACAGAGCCACTACAGGGATGGGCGAAAGCCTACAAACCCCTCACTCTGCAGGATGCCATTAGCAGTGCCAGATATCTTCAGGATTCTGTCCCCAAAAACAAGTTCCCGCTGAAAATCAATTTTCCTGTTAGGAACAAGGACAAGAAACCTTTCCAGCAGGATGTTCCCAAGAAAACATGGTTAGAGGAGGACACTAGGAAATATTTGAGAAGGAAGAAACTATGCTTCACTTGTCAGGAACCATGGGTACCAGGACACAGGTGTGCAGGGAAGGAGAAGGCTCACTACATTGAGGTATATTCGGACAGTGATGAGTATGACTATGAGCAAGAAGCCACAGAAGAACTATGGGCAGCTGAGGAGGAATCACACCAGGGTGATACACCAGAGGGAGTCATTGCTACATTATCTAGAGTACCAAGATTCCATGCTCTCAGGGTCAGGGGAGTAGTACAGGGTCACAGAGTTGGAGTATTGATTGATGGGGGAGCCACCCACAATTTCATTGACTCCGCTTGGGTAGCCAAGAGGGGTATTCAGACCAAGAAGTTCGAAGGATTCACTATAGCAATAGCCGAGAACTACAGCATGGAGTGCAACTACTGGGTTCCAAACTGAATGTCACCTTAGGTAACTATCAGATGATAGATTATCTCTATGTAGTGAATGTATCGGATACTCATGTAGTATTGGGTGTTTAGTGGCTTTATTCTATAGGGAAATACACTACAGACTACAGGGCGATGAAAATGGAATTCCAGGGGCCAGATGGCAAACGGGTAGTTTTGAGGGGCATGAACACTTATCCCCCAAAACCGGTCTCATCTCAAATAATGGAGGCAGTACTCCGACAAGATGATATAGAATGGGCTGCAGAATGTTTGGTCACCTTTGGGAAACCCCCAGAGACCAGCACACAACACCCAAGTGACATTCAAACCTTGCTACAGAAACATGAAAAGGTTTTTAGTGACCTTCCATCAGGTAGACCACCAGACCAAGGTTTTGAACACATCATCGAGCTAGAGGATGGGACACAAGCAGTCATCACCACTCCTTACAGGCATCCCAAAAGATACAAGGATGAGATTGAGAAAACAATCAAAGAATTACTGGAGCTTGGATATATTCGGCCCAGTTCTAGCCCCTTCGCATCCTCAGTAGTATCGGTCAAAAATAAGGATGGTACAATGCGAATGTGCATCAATTATCGATCACTCAACAAAAATACCATTAAGAACAGGTATCCCATTCCCATAATTGACGAACTCATGGATGAGCTTCGGGGAGCTAAATACTTCTCCAAGATTGATCTTCGCTCGGGATATCATCAGATCAGGGTAAGGGACCAAGACATCTCCAAAACAGCTTTTCATTGTCACTATGGTCACTATGAGTTTTTGGTCATTCCCTTTGGACTTACCAATGCTCCAGCCACTTTCCAGTCATGCATGAACCAAACCTTCAGAGCACAGCGACGTAAGTTTTTGATAGTATTCTTTGATGACATCCTGATTTACAGCAAAACATGGGAAGAGCATCTGAAACACCTGGACAAAGTACTGCGTATTTTAGAAGAACATTTGCTTTATGTGAAAATGTCCAAGTGTGAGTTTGGCATGAAGGAAATGTTGTACTTAGGACACATAATCAATGTAGAAGGAGTACAGGTTGATATGGAGAAAATATGAGCTATCAAAGATTGGGCCGCACCAAAAATAGTTACAAAATTGAGAGGATTCTTGGGTCTGTGCACTTATTACCAATGGTATGTTAAGGGATTCTCCCAATTTGCAGCACCCCTCACAGATCTCACAAAGAAGGGAGCATTCACCTGGACAGACTTAGCACAAAAAACTTTCGAGGAGATGAAGGTTATTATGAGTTCCTGTCTAGTTTTAGCATTACCAGACTTCTCACAACCCTTTGTAGTAGAATGTGATGCCTCAGGGGAAGGGTTAGGAGCAGTGTTGATGCAAAACCATCACCCTATTGCATTCGAGAGCCGTAAATTGAAGAACTACGAGCGCCATTACTCCATATATGACAAAGAGATGCTAGCCATATTACATGCTCTCACAAAATTCAGACAATACCTGGTGGGCAGTAAGTTAAAAATCAAAACCGATCATAACAGCCTCAAGTATTTCCTGGAGCAGAAGGAACTGAATGAGCGACAGCAAAAACGGGTCAGCAAAGTACAAACCTATGATTTCGAGATCGAGTATGTAAAAGGTAAGAATAATGTAGTAGCTGATTCTTTATCCCGGCATCCTTCCCCATTATCTCTCAGTAGTATATCCACAGATTGGAGGGCACTTCTCTTAGTAGAATAATCCAAAAATAAATTTTCTTGCGAATTATTAGACGGGCAAATTCAGGATGACAGGTACAGGATTGTTGATGAAATCATCTATTACAAAAACAGGATATACCTCGTTTCGGAATCCACATTGAGGAAAAAGATCATTCAGGCAGCCCATAATTCTCCTTTATCGGGGCATCAAGGTTTCTTAAAGACCTATAGGCAAATCCGAGAGAGGTTCTCATGGAAGGGCCTCAAGGGGGAAATTATGCAGCATGTCCGGGAATGTAGCATCTGTTAGCAGAACAAGATTGAGAACACTCATCCAGCAGGGTTACTCTAGCCACTACCGATTCCAGAACAGAAGTGGGAAAGCATCTCCATGGACATTATTTCAGGATTTCCCAAATTCCAAGGGCGAGATTGTTTATATGTAGTAGTTGACAGACTGACCAAGTTTGCACATTTCTTTTCGATATCATTAGACTACCCGGCAGCTCAAGTAGCTGAGTTATTCTTCAGGGAGGTCTTCAGGTTAAATGGGTTACCTAAGACCATTGTCAGTGATCGGGATAGCAAATTCACGGGTGCCTTCTGGCAGGAACTGTTTAGATTGGTGGGGACCGAACTGGCTACTAGTACGAGTTATCATCCCCAGAGTGATGGACAAACGAAAATAGTCAACAAGTGGATCGAAGGATATTTAAGGAACTATGTAGCAGGCCAGCAGCGAACCTGGATCAAATGGCTACACCTAGGGGAGTATTGCTACAATACTACCTATCACATGTCTATTAGGATGACTCCTTTTAAGGCATTATATGGTTACGAGGCCTTGGACTATGCAGATTTGGCATTTGGAGATAGTAGGGCTCCTAAGGCTAAGGATTGGATACAGGATAGTCAAGACATTCTGAAAATATTGAAGGAGAATTTACAAACAACCCATAATCAACAGAAGTTGTATGTTGACAAACACAGGATTGAGCAGAGCTTTGAGGTAGGGGATTTGGTATACTTAAGGCTCCAACCTTACAAATAGTCCTCACTTAAGAAGAAAGGAGCAGAGAAGTTAAAACCCCACTTCTATGGACCATACAAAATAATCAGGAAGGTGGGAGAGGTGGCATATGAACTAGAACTTCCACAGGAAAGCAAAATTCACAATGTGTTCCATGTATCTAATCTGAAGAAGGCCCTTGTGCAACACATTGCTCCATCTATAGAATTTCCTCCTTTAGATGATGAAGGACTATTGATACTGATTCCCGAACGGATCATACAGACTAGAGAAAGGAAGCTCAGGAACAGGGTAATCAGAGAGTACTTGGTTCAATGGAAAGAACTACCACCAGAGGATGCCACCTGGGAAGGTGAACAAGTATTGCAGCATCCCAGTTTGAAGTTGCTTGAGGACAAGCAATATCAAGGGGGGAGGACTGTAATGTCCTCTTCCGATTAGGCCTTAAGGCCCAAAACCACTAACCTATGTGATTCCTGCGGGTTCGAACAGTTACTAACAGTTAGAGAATCAGCTAAGGACTGATGCCATCCATAGAAAATCTATGGCATCATCATTAGGTCAAGAAGGGCCACCAGAGCCAAAGGCCATCTTCGTGCATGCCATCCAAGCATTATTTAATGATGCATGCACTCATTAAGTCTCTATCCACATGCATGCAAGTCAACTGCAAATTAGAAGATAAAGTGACCTAATTAGGTCAAAGATTAGGGTTTTCATAGTTGAAATTTATAAAAGGAGGATAAAGCGAAAGGAGACTTCACTTTTGATGATTATTATTTTGGGAGCTCTTGGATAGCAGCACAGCGTGCCACACAGCAATTGGGGTTGGAGACAGAGTCTTCAGCTAGTGGGGTTTTGGTAGTGAAACATCTGCCCTGGTCTCATTCAGGGTAAGCCATACAGGTTCACCATTTTCTCTTACATTCATTCATAGTTATCCAGTATACAGTATAGATTGTTGCAGGAACACGTGTGCAGCCATAAGGGGAGTTTTCAGCTAGAAAGCCCTAATCAGTTGCTGGGTCTTCAGATCTCAGTTTTACTTCAAAACTTAGGCACCATTCTCATCATCAGCATCTTGCTTCGGCATCCGGTGATTATTAGATCCGACTGTGCTCATCCGGAGCAGTTATCAGCGATTTTGGGATCAAGGGGGTGTGAGCAACTACCTCTTTGGAACAATTCGCTAGCCTGCCTAGAGACCTCAGAAACTCCGCATGTACCAGGCATTCTCTCCAGCACAGGAAGGCTATCAGTCCTGCAAATTGGCAGCTTCATCGGACACCTCCTTCACTGAAAACGTCACCCTTATCTGATCTGGGTTCTTGCTGCTGGGGTTTCGCCGGATGTAGAAGATATCTATCCATCTTCGATTCAGTTCTTGATGCTTGCATAGTCTCTCAGGAGCAGTCCAACCGGATTATTATTGGTAAGTGTTCATTCTATCTCGCAAACCATAACCCTAATTTTTGCTATAAAATAGGGATTTTTGCATGGCAGTTTGCATGCCCGGTTGTATCAGCATATTTGCTTAGAAATAGAAAATATCGGGATTTGGGATATTACATAGCCATATAAAGCTTTGAATGGAGTCATCTTAATAGAAATATGGTGAGTAGTATTATAGAAGTACTCTTGTAGGTGTAGCCATTTAATCCATGTCCTATGTTTCCCTGCTACATAATTTCTTGAATATTCCTAAATACATTTGTTGATTATCTATGTCTGCTTATCACTCTGAGGATGATAACTTGTTCTAGTATCTAGTTCTGTCCTGACTAATCTGAACAGCTCCTGCCAAAAGGCACTGGTGAATTTACTGTCACAATCATTGACGATGGTTTTTGGTAGTTCATGGAGTCTGAAAAATTCTATGAAAAATAATTCCATTACTTGTGATGTTGAATAGTCTGAAGAAATAGAAAAGAAGTGGGAAAATGTTGTCAATCGATCTACTACCATGTATAAGAAATCTCGTCCATGTACCTTGGGTAAACCCATAATGAAGTCCATCGAGACGCTCTTTGTTTTAGGAGCTAGTCAGTGAGCTGACTAAGTGGAATAACCGACTAATTAGAGATTAGGTCGGCCGCATAAGGTCGTGTCGGTTGACCGAACTGACAGGTAATTATATGTAACTATTTGTAAATCATATATATTAGGCTATTGAGCCAGATGAGAACTTGGTTCAGTTCTGTGTTTGTATGGACCCTCATGATATAATATAATCTGTTATTCTACATCTATGTTCTTATCTCTTATCTGTTATGTTTGTATGCTTTAATATGTATTATTGGTAACCCTTTGTGATGTGTGAGATTACAAAAGGATTCGCCGTAGCAGTAGCAGGTAATAATAGCATGGAATGCATGTTAGAATTGTTGTGCCATTTAGATAATCAAGCAATGAGTCCAAGCTATTGATGCAGTGAATAGGAATGAATTATAAAAACTGATCAAATCAAATCTCACAGGAAATAGACAAGTATTTCTAAGAGAATTACAATATTATCTTCATTACATATTCTAGTGTTACGATAGTGTTACATAGGAAAATAATTCGAATCTCCCAAATCGATGTGACTAACTCTGATTGCATAGCTAACTAAATATGTATAAATCACTATAGGAGTCCAAGTAGTTAACTCTAGATGTCTAACTAAGTAACACAATCAGTTATAATCAGTTAACTCAGTCTAACTGAAGTGGTAGGTGAGAAAATGTTCCTTATCCACATGTAGTCATGCATAACTGATGCTAACTAAATTGGAAGTGAGCTAACTAAAAGTAACTAAAGAATAATTAAGCTGAACTAGTTCCAACTCCAACTGACTGAAGGAGGTTGGTTCCGAGACTCTTAGTGGCTCCTAAAATGTAGGGATTGGCCTAGGAGGCACCTAAACTGATGCATGCAACTGAAGTTAGTGGTAGTTATCCTCTATCGGTGTTCCCCACACTCTAATAACTGGCACATGTGGCCCCATTAGGCCAAGTGGACCTAATGGTACTAGTGGACAAAATAATTAAATAAAGACTCCTAAGTTAGGCTAAAATTATCTAATAGAAAGTTTGGTTAAGGGAGGATTATAAATCCTAACGATACAACCATTTGATTCCCAAACTAAATGTCACACTAGGGAAATACAATATGACCAACTCATTTTATGTGGTGAATGTAGCTGATACAAATGTAGTATTAAGGGTTCAATGGCTTTACTCAATAGGGAAATATACTACGGATTATAGGGCAATGGAAATGGAATTCTAGGGACAGGATGGAAACAGGTAGTCTTGAGGGGCATGAACACTTATCCCCCCAAACCAGTATCATCACAAAGAATGGAGGCTGTAATAAGACATGGAGACATAGAATGGTCAACTGAATGCTTTGTTACTTTTATAAAACCTCTCGATAACAACATCCAACATCCAACCGATATACAAACATTATTACAGAAACATGAGAAGGTATTCATAGATCTTCTAGCAGGTCAGCCTCCAGACAGAGGTTTTGAGCACATTATTGAGTTAGAGGAGGGGACACCGGCAATCATCACCACTCTGTACATACATCCCAAAAGGTACAAGGATGAGATCGAGAAAACAATCAAGGAATTGCAGGAAATAGGTTACATCTACCCGAGTTCTAGTCCATTTGCATAATTGGTGGTTTTGGTAATAAAGAAAGATGGCACCTTATGAATGTGTGTTGATTACAAAGACCTCAATAAGAAAACCATAGAAAGCAGCCATCCCATCCCCAAGATTGATGAATTAATGGATGAGTTACAAGGGGCAAAATACTTTTCAAAAATTGATCTTTGATTAGGGTATATCAAGTCCGAGTAAGGGATCAAGATAGTTTGAAAACAGTCTCTCGTTTCCACTACGGTCATTATGAGTTCTTAGTCATTCCTTTTGGAATCACCAACACCCTGAAAACTTTCCAATCATGCATGAACCACACATTCAAGGATCAGTTGCAAAAATATTTACTTGTGTTCTTTGATGACATTTTGATTTATAGTAAAACCCGAGAGGAGCATTTGAGACACCTAGATGAGGTACTGGGAATTTTGGAATAACAATCTCTTTACACAAAAATGTCTAAATGTGAGTTTGGTATGCAGGAGATGTTATATCTAGGGCATATAATAAGCACAAATGGAGTAAAAGTTCACATGGAAAATATTAGAGCTATATTGGATTGGCCTACACCAAAAAATGTAACAAAACTAAAGGGATTCTTATTCCTTTGCACATATTACAGGAGATACGTAAAGGGTTTTTGTTAATTTTCCCCACCACTCACTGATATTACAAAGAAAGGGGCATTCATTTGGACAGAAGTGGCATAACAGACCTTTGAAAAAATGAAAACAATCATGAGTTCTTGTCCATTTATTGCACTACCAGATTTCTCAAAGCTATTCATAGTTGAGTGTGATGTTTCAGGAGAGGGACTAGGGGCATTATTGATGAAAAACCATCACCCGACTGCATTTGAAATCCAAAAACTTAAAGATTATGAACACCACTACTCTATATATGATAAGGAAATGCTAGCAATCCCACATGCCTTAACAAAATTCAGACAATATTTGGTGGGAAGCATGTTTAAAATTAAGACAGATCAAAAGAACCTCAATGACTTCTTCGAGCATAAATAGTTGAATGAGCGTGAAAAAAATGGGTTAGCAAGTTATAGGCATACGAATTTGAAATAGAATATGTTAAGGGAAAGAACAATGTTGTAGCCAATTCTTTATCAAGGTGATCGACCTTGTTATCACTCATGAGTATATCTATTGATTAGATATCTCTTTTCTTGGTGGAATATTCCAAAAATAATTTTGCTTATGAATTGTTATACAAACAAATACAAGATGACAGGTACAAGGAAATCGATGACATCATTTACTACAACAATTGGATATACCTCGTTCTAGGTTCAGCTTTAAAGAAAAAGATTATACATGCATCACATGATTCACTACTATCAGGGCATCAGGGGTTCTTGAAAACTTACAGATATATTAGAGAGAGGTTCTCATCGAAAGGCCTCAAGGAGGATGTAATACAACATGTCAAGGAATGAAGTATGTGTCAATAGAATAAAATTGAACACACTCATCCGACAAGGTTACTTCAGCCATTATCTATATCGGAGCAGAAATAGAAGAGTGTTGTAATCTCACAGATCATAGAGGGTTTCTAATAATACATATTAAAGGATACAGACATAACAGACAATACATAAGAACATAGATGTAGAATAAGAAATTATATTATATCATGAGGGTCCATACAAACACAGAATTGAACCAAGTTCTCATCTGGCTCAACAGCCTAATATATATGATTTACAAACAGTTACATATAACTACCTGTCGGTTCGGTCAACCGACACGACCTTATGCGACCGACCTAATATCTAAAATAGGGTATGAAAGGGTTAGAAGTATATATAAAGGACCCGTTCTCTCCTTTTAAGAGAGGCTGGATGTTGGGAGGATTTTCCCCTTTGGAGCTTAATAGAAAATATCATCTGGTGGTTGTTTGGATATGTATTGGAGCACTCTCTTTTAATGTGTGGTGTAATCTTCTGGAGCTTGAATGATTTTGAATGCTACTAGACATTATATTTTCTTTCTATGTTTGTGTAGGAGGCCATAGTAGGGTGCTGCCACCACGTTGGAAGGTGAATATTCTTAGCAGTTGCTAGTATTTTCCCTTTGTGAGTGTGCACATATGAGCATTGATTTTTAAATTTTATTTAGTTTGATTGTATAATATTGATCTCTTGTTTGCATAGCGCATCTCCCACAGCTAGAAGGAGGAAGCAAAATCTAGTAGTTGTACACTCAACTAAGCAGGGTTTGCTCAATCATTTGATCTCTCCCCCTTAGTCATGTATGGCACAAGGCCCTCTTGACTTCTCTTTTGACTCTATTCCTCCCTTTGATATAATGGCACTGGTCTTTTCTCAAGGATTGATCCTCCTGAAATGACAAAATCGTTTCTCAAAGAAATAACCAGCACAAATAAGCCAGATTATAATATTCCATGAATAAAGTATTTGATTGATAAAATAATAGATGATATTACAATGAGAATGTTTGCTTGTATAAATACCCATGTTGGGTGCCCTTTTGTAAAGAGGCATAACCTTTCATCAAGGTGTCTCTTCATTAAGTATTTAGTTTATTTAATTATTAATGTTTATTTATTTATTTAAATATTTTGTTCATTACATTGCCTTCCCCTTAAGGGAAGCTTTGTCCTCAAAGCTTTATTGAAGACAAGGCTTATGTCTGATTTCTTGCTTGTAGTGTCATTTTTTGATCTTTTATTTTAGTACTTGCGACACTTGACAAAATGAGGCGATACAAGTTACAAATTCCAAGGAAAAAGTTTGCATCGTCTGTGATGTGGTCCATCCGAGATCTATTTTTATTAGAGGTGATTGTTGATTGTGTTGTTGGATAAATCTTCCCATTTTCTGCTTAAGTTGTAGATTTTGTGTTTTTCGCTTTTGAATTTATAACCCCTTTGTTTATGTTCATTTTGACACCGTCTTTGGTCAAAAATGCTTTTTGTATTTTGGGTGTCGGTAAGGAGTTCGTGTTTCTTGTTTTCTGCTAGTTTGACTTCCTTTTGAACTGTGATGGGAACCAATTTGAATTTTTGATTCTTCTTTCCCAACTGCAATTAGTTTTCTGGATAGTCTAGATGCTTCCTTTTGGCTTTGAATTAATTTGTTCTCTAATAGATTATTATTATTCTGAATCTCCTCAAACCTTTCGTCTTGCGACTGTTTGTCTCTTTTTAACTTCTCGAATTGTTCTTCTAGTTCTTGATTAAGCTTCTTCATGGAAGAATTTTCTTCATCCTTTCCCAATAATTTTTGGTGGAGAGCTTGAATATTCTCTTCTAACTTTTGATTGCATTGAACTTTATCTTTTTCCTTCTTGATTTGCACAAGTAATTTCTAATTATGATCTCTTAAACAAGATATCTCTTCTTCTTTACTTGCAATAACCTTGTTGTGATCCTTGTGTATCGTCTGTATTGATTTCCCATCTCCTTGCGACGTCATCTTTGATATTTCTTTGAAGTCTTCAGATGACACGACTTTTGATTCTGACTTCATGGTAATGTCTTGTAATGTGATTTTCTTATTTTTCTAGGGAAATATTAGAAACTTCTTTTCAGCATTTAAGATAAAAGTCCCCAATTTTTCTATCCACGATGATCCCAAAATTAGGTCACCATCACTACTCCACAAGGATCTAACTATAAACTACGAGACACCAATATAATCTCCAATGTTCCATTGCAAATCGCTTACTGCATATTCCTTGTTATTCCAAAAGTCTAATCTTTCCCCTATATTTGACTCCAGAATCGCTAACTCATTAGTAAATTCATCACTAATATAATTATTGCGTTCGCTGAGAGAAATAGAAATAGTAATGTCTTTCCCTCTAATTGTTCCTTTTATTTGGAATAACATTAAAACAAAAGTTTTTAAAGTGCTTGGAAATCTTCCTTGTTTTTTGGTCCGAGACTCTATTTCTTTTGTCAATAAATATGCTCGTTTCCTCCTTACACACACCTAGGGGGGAACACAACATAAATCTTCAAGCTGCTCGGTGTGTCCTTGGGGGAAAGTCTTGAGTCAGCTACTGTCACCTGCTCCTGACTCCTCCATTTAGGCCACTCCTAACAGGACCAAGGGGTAAGTCCTTACGAAATATTTTCTAAGGCTCTTGAAGTTTATTAGTTATGGATGAAATGGTTGTTAGGAGTTGTTTTAGAATTAAATAATATTTAAATAAAGTACTGCAAAAATTGAAATAATATAACTCAACAACATAAAATGTCATTCGCAATAGATTTGAATGAAGCAGAATAAAATATTGATACAATATAAACCAGTGCCAAAATGGAGTCAAAGTAAAATAAGTGCTGCTGAAAATGAGAAATGTTTTGCAGTGTACTTGGTCAGTTTTAATCTTATTGAATGATGAGTGAGGTAAGGGGAAATGGGATTCCCAATATATCGTGAGGTATTGGGAATATGTTTGGATTCTGAGCAAAGTAGCTCCGCATAGGAAAATATGGGCTAGATGGAGTCGTGGGTGGGTGTTTAACATTACACCAACAAGGAGGTACCCTAACAGGACCCCACATTCACTTTCTAGTTGTTCCCACTTTCCTTGAAGAATTTTCCCACTGTTCCTCGGGTTCGTTATGCCTGATTTTCGTAATGTTTGAGGGTTGTAAATTTTATTATGTGAATTGATTAATTAGATGTGAGGGATTAATGAATGCACAATACCACTTTTGATATCCCCAAGTGTCAAACTAAGCAGTGAGGAGTAGAGTATACACAGTAGAGGAAAATGTTTGTTCTGATTTAGTGAGTAACGAATGTACTAATCTATACAACCCTTCAAGGACGGATTGTGTGCTTGCGTTGCAATAAAGTAAACATTCAAAAAATAAGAGGTTTTCTAGTTACTACAGGCAAGAATCTCCTTCCGGCTTGGATGTCGTATTCAAGAAAGCGAGGCTGGGTAAGTATTCAATTTTGCGAGAAAGAAAAGTTGAAAATTTAAAGAACCATGATTGATCTATTTTACTTGCAAAAAACAAACAAAAAAAGAAGGAAAAAAAAGAAACTACTTTAATACTGTGTGGGTATAAAGCAAATAAATGGATAGATACAGGTTCCCCCCAAATGGGGGAAGGAGGGATGTGGGAGCCGTAATCCCACTTGATTTTTATTGATGATTACTTACAATGCTTAAAAGGAAAAAAGAAACGCCTTTTGACCCTTGAAGAATGGGTCAAAAAGGCTTACAAATTTGCTTAGGGAAGAAAGGGAATGAAGGAGGGGGATGGTAGATGGATTGTGAGTGCTCCAGATGGCTCAAAACTTGATTTTTCGATAGCACCTCCCTCTCTTTTTCCTCTAACATGTTAAAAATCATCAAGCAAATATGATTAGAAGATGGTGGTATGCACAAAAACAAATTAAAAAAATCAGACTTTGGTACTTAGAAAAAATTTGAAAATTTGCTAAATGCAAGTACCATTCTTATAGCCTAGATCTAATGGAAATATGGAGTTTTGAAAGCGTTTTTTAGATCTAACTATTCTTAATATGCTAAAGTAAGTATATTGAAAGAAAACAAACTTTTGAAAATAGATCTACTTGATTAGCATTTAAAACAAGGTAACCGGGAAAGATATAGTTTAGATTTTCAGGAGATGGATGAACACTTCAAGCCCTTGCTTGATTCTTTGCTAATGGCTTTGGAGTCCCTGCAACAAAGATTAGCTTATAAAGAGGATGCTGAAGAAGGAGAAGAAACAACTTACTTCAGCGCTTCCTTTGGATTTTGTGACCTGCAAAACTATAAAACCACTATTGCAAAGATTGGATTAAATCTAGTATGTTTGAAGAAGAAAAAATCAAAGAACCTCAATACAACTGAATATAGTCAGTTACTCCTATATATTTCAAATCCAAATCATAAGAAAACAACTTAACAACTGTAAATGCTTACTCTACGCATCATGAATGATCCTCTAAGCTATATAATATCAACTAGAATGAGCAAGAGCAATTTTAAACAATATAATATCACCTCATTAGCATAGCATTCTTCCAATGACACAAGGTAGACCTCCAAAGTATTCAAATTTATTATTCGGAATAGCTGCAACATTACAATAGGAAGAGGTTCCTTGCATCCCTTTGGAATGAGGAAGAAGGCCTCTCTTTTATAGAGTTTACAAACCCCTGGGGGATGCTACCTACATTGGCAGAAGGAGTCTAGTTGAACTGCGTTGAGAGGTAGTCCTGTTGATGTATTTGTAACTTCGGAATGTATTCACTTGTATATCTTATATTGTATTTCATTGTACCCCGATGTTCCTATCGAGAGAATCATTATTATAATAAAGTCATGTAAAGTCATTGAGGTTAACCCTTCATTGTAAGTCGAGGAAATAGTCCTCACAGTTGAGGGGTACTAAGGTTATTAGACTCTCCTAGAGAAGTCGGCCCTGGTGAGTAATTGTCAAGTGGAAAACTAGTATAAATAGAGAGTGAGACTCACTATTTGAGACACACACTCACTCAACTATAGCACATGAGGGAGAGAGGAGGAGCTCCCATAAGTGAGAGAGAGATCAACTGTCAGAGATCATCTTTATGTTTTACTTTTTCTATTGGTGCTCATTCTATCTCTGAGGAAGTTGCGGGGTTTTATCCTTTATGGTTTCCCTGAGGAAAACTCTTTGTGTCTATTGTCTCTTGTGATTATTGATGTGCATGTTATTCTCTTAGATAAGATCCTAGATCATATTGATTAAATGATAAAAATCTAACATGGTATCAGAGCTAACCTGAGAAAAATACACTGTCCATCTGCAAAAGCTAGGGCTTCTTACTTTGTGGGTCTCTTTCCATAGATCATCAGCAAAATGAGGCTAGGCTAACTCTCCATTGAAGGGCACATCTTTCTGTCGAAGTAGAATTTGATTCCAGGCATTTTCAGTTTTTCACCTGTCACTGCTGCGAGAAATTAGGGCTTTTCACAGAAGAGGAATTTTTGAGTGAGGCCAGCATAGGATTTCTCTCCTCCTCAAAATCAAAATTTAGAGACCAAGATCAAAATTTTTGGTTGGGTAAACCTTCGGGAAATTCAAACCCTAATTTGACCCGAGACCAGAAAACCCTAAAAGACTAAAATTAGTCATTTTGGTGCATTCCCTATATCTCAATATTGGAGAAGGCTTAGGAGTCTAAACTTTTATAGGCCGAAGATAAATTCTCGATGTACCCTGTGTAAAAGTTTTAGCCTTAGATTCACTATATTCTGGGAGATATGATTCCTCCAAATCAGGGTTCCAGCCTCTCCTAAACAGGACACCTAGGGAAAATTCCTATATCTCAGGCTACAAAGGTCCAAATGAAATTTCACAAGATGTTCCAGATAAGGCACGGACTGTACTTTCTGTGGTAAAAGTTTTAGACCCCGAAGGTGAAACAATGAACACGTGGCAGTCTGTAGAAGTTCGCTATGCTGAATGCTCATGAAATAAGTCACCTTGGGAAAAATTTCATAAGTCCCAATTGGTGAAACCAGTTCTGCTCAAACCTATGGTCTTGGAAAGAGGATAGATGAGGCTATCGTAGTGCGAAGTTTAAGACACAAAGGAGTAGTAATTTCATATATATTGCAGAAACAATATCAAGAAATTATGTAGAAGAAATTGAAGAAAACTAGGGCATCAGATATTTTGCATTTTTTATCACAGTTTTGGGAAAATGAGTATGCTGCTCAACTTGCCTTGAGGAGGCACATCTTTCTATCCAATCGGAGCTGAAAGATTCCAAGTTTTGAAAATTAGGGTTTCTCTGACAAACCCTAGATCAACGAGATCTGGAACCAGGACAAACACCTCAAATCGGATCTCGCTGGTTCTTAAAGAAAATGAATTGAACACCTACATAAGTGGAAAGGTTCCAGTTCCAGAGGGAGATGAGGCTAAAAGCCTTACACAAGAAGAACTTGGTCAAGGCCAAGAAGATTATTGTTGATTCTATCAAGGATCACCTTATACCACAAGTGTCTTCCCTAAATACACCTAAAGAGATGTTTGATTCCTTGACCAAGCTATTTGAAGGGAAGAATATAAATTAGAAGAAGTATAGGAACTCCGTGATCCTTGAAGAAATTGACTTAGATCAGTATTTCAGTAAAGAAGTTATAAGAGCCAAATGGAGATGAAGTTATGGCTAGAGCCAAGAGAATCATTGTAGATTCTATTAAAGATCATCTCATTCCTCATGTGTCATCCTTGAAGACACCAAAAGGAAGTTTTCGATGCCAAGACGAAGCAATCGAAGAAGAATAAGATATTGTTATAACCACCTTGAATGGCCTCCCAAGATCATGGGATTCATTCATTCGAGGAATGTGTGCCAGAAGGAAGTGATTACCTTCAATAGACTCTGAGAAGAGTGCACACAAGATGAAGATCAACTCATAATAAGAGAAGAGAAAATAAGAGCAACTAAAGATCAAGCTCTCACGATCGAAAGAAGATCCCTCAAGCAATGGGTAATATGAAGGACTCAACTCTTGAAGAACCTCTTATCCATCTTAGAATTTGGATAAGAAATGATGTTGTTATGAATGAAGAAGATGATGAAGCTGAAGGCTCTGTAAGGAGTCTACCCACGAAACAAATAAAGATAAGTATTCAATCGTCATTTAATGATATTATTTGATTGTGCATTTGTTCATATTCAGTTGATGTGTTATGCATGATAGAATGTTTGCATTAATGATAGTATACTACTAATATGCATGTGATGGGTAAGTAGCCCATGGTGGTATACAACTCTCCATTGCTACTTATCTAGAATGAAACCTCTTTGCTGACATATTGGATCATCGTACAATCTCAATGATGTCATGGTAGAGATGGAAGGCATCTAGAAAGTTTCCATGAGATATGGATGAATGTTGTATTGGCTAAAATAGTTGCATGATTATATCTTTATGCATAAGAATTTTCCATTATGAATATGCCTTATGAAATGTTTCTAACCATACAACTAATGCATTTGACTTGTAGGAAAGATCGTGTACAATCGCCTACAAGAAAAGAAGGATGAGACTTGTTCTAAAGAACAAGTGATGACAGTTCAAGAAATAACCCAAAATAAAGAATAATATGACGAAACTTCAAGAGGACTCAGACAAACTCTAGTTATGTGACACTGTTGAGTGACATCATTGATGCAGAGCCTTCCAACTATGAAGAAGTAGCCAAGAAGAAAGGGAAGGAGAGTACCAGTTCAAGAAGAATGATGTCTAGGATGTGGTATCGAGACCTGAAGGAAAGTCCGTAGTGTCTTCCATATGGATCTACAAGATCTAGCATGTAGTAGATGGAAACATTGTGGGATACAAGGCAAGATTCGTAGCATGAGGCTTCTCACAAAAAGAAGGCATAGACTACAAACAGACATTTGCAGTCACTAGAAGTCAAGACAAATGACAGTCAGACTCATGTGTGCAAATTAAAGAAGGCATTGTACGAGCTCAGAAGGCACCCATGGGATAACACATAAATGAGGAGCTTGAAGATCACCTAGAGTGATAAAGACATTAACCTTTGCTATAAGGTTGAAGATGAAATCGTATAGAGGATGACAAGGTCACAGATGGGTGCGAGAAGAAATTTTGAAAATGTTCAAGATATAGGATCTTGGTATCCAGTGACCCTAGATGGATACATAGAATATTAGTAGAAGAGGAAGCTACTTGTGTCTTCAGTACAGAATGTTTCAATACGTAGAGTATGAAAGGAAGAGAGAGAATGATGCTCCACTTCAAATGGAGTCAATGTAGAAGATCCTAAGGTTAGACAGGATGGACATCTTACTGATGGCTCTAGGCTTTACTAAGAGTAAAGCGCACTCCAACCTTTGCTCCAAGGTTGAAGGCAGAAGACCAATGATGCTCCTGTTGTATGTCGATGACCTATTCTTGATAGGAAAAGAGGAACTCATTAAAGATAAAAGGAGACTTGCTATCAAGTTCGAGTGAAGGACTTGGGTATGGTACTTTCTAGACATGGAGGTGTGGCAGAGTGAAAATGGAATCTCCCTTGGACAAGGGAAGTATGCAGTGGAGATCCTGAAGAGGTTCGGTATGATGGACTGCAAGGACATGGCCACACCTATGGCATTGAACTTGAAGCTATTGAGTGATGCTTCATCAGAGTCGGTTGATGCCATGATGTATTGTCAGATGATTGGGTCATTGATGTACATCGAATACGAGACCATATATTTTCTTTGCTGTGAATGCATTGAGCCAGTTCTTGACAGATCCGAGACATGTTCACTTGATTGCTGCAAAGCATATTCTGAGGTACCTGAAAGATATATTTGACTATGGGCTAAAATATGAAGCGAATCAGAAGATTAACTTGGAGGGTTACATGAATTTGGATTGAGCAAGCAATGTCATTGATAGGAAGAGCACTTTGAGGTGTTGCTTCAGTATGGGATCATGTGTGATCTCTTGGTTTAGTAGGAAGCAATATTGCGTGGAACTGAGTACAGCCGAAGCAGAGTATGTCGCTGCTTGTTCGGCTAGTTGTGAGGTAGTGTGGCTGAGGAAGCTACTATCTGATTTGTTTGATCTCTAGTTGGATGCTACTTGTATATATTGCGACAACTAGAGTTGTGTGAAATTGTCGGAGAACCTGGTGTTCCATGACAACTCAAAGCATATCAAGATCAAATATCACTATATCAGGGATATCGTGTAGAGAGGAGCAGTGAAGCTCCAGTATGTTGTGACGGATGAATAGAGAGCTAATGTGTTGAACAAACCATTAGCCAAAGTGAAGTTTGAGTAATTCAGTGAGAAGCTTGGTGTTCTCCAGATCAAGGTTCCTTCCAACGGGAAGTGATGAGTCTATGAGCCTTTTTGACATGGTGGTAGGCGAGGCCTCCCATGGTCAGATGTAAGTGCAAAGCCTTTCTGACATGGTGGCAGGATGGGCCTCCCATGGTCAAATATAAGTGCTAAGCCTTTTTGACATGGTGGTAGGCTGGGCCTCCCATGGTCAAATGTAAGTGCTGAGCCTTTCTGACATGGTGGCAGGTTGGGCCTCCCATCATCAGATGTAAGTGCTGTCTGACATGGTGCCAGGATGGGCCTCCCATGGTCATATGTAAGTGATGAGCCTTTTTGACATGGTGGTAGGCTAGGCCTCCCATGGTTAGATGTAAGTGCTAAGCCTTTCCGACAAGGTGGCAGGCTGGGCCTCCCATGGTCAGATGTAAGTGCTGAGCCTTTTTGACATGGTGGCAGGTTGGGCCTCCCATGGTCAGATGTAAGTGCTGAGCTTTTTCGAGATGGTGGTAGGCTGGGCCTCCCATGGTCAGATGTAAGTGCAGGGCCTTTCTGACATGGTGGTAGGCTGGGCCTCCCATGGTTAGATGTAAGTTTTGATCCTTTCCAACATGGTGGCAGGCTGGGCCTCCCATGGTCGGATGTAAGTGCTACGCCTTTCTGACATGGTGGCAGGCTGGGCCTCCCATGGTCGGATGTAAGTGCAAGGCCTTTCTGACATGGTGGCAGGCTGGGCCTCCCATGGTCATATATAAGTGCTGAGCCTTTCTAACATGGTGGCAGGCTGGGCCTCCCATGGTCAGATGTAAGCGCTGGGTCTCCCATGGTCGGATATAAGTGCTGAGACCTACAACCAACATGAAAAAGGAATGGCTCTGTAGAACTTCCTATGACGAGTAGATTTGAGAGATAACACCATTTGCTTGAGATAGAAGGAGTAGAGATGATGATGATGATCCAACTTTGATAATGATGCAGCTTTGATGATGATCTAGTGATGAAGACTTGTGCTGATGAACTATGTCAAGAGAATACCTTCCTAGTTAAGAGGGAGTGTTGATGTATTTGCAACATCAGAATGTATTCACTTGTATATATTATATTGTATTTCATTGTACCCTGATGTTCCTATTGGGAGAATCATTAATATAATAAATTCATCTAAAGTCATTGAGGTTAACCCTCCATTGTAAGTCGAGGCAATAGTGCTCACAGTTGAGGGGTACTAGGGTTATTAGACTTTCCTAGAGAAGTCAGCCCTAGTGAGTAATTGTCAAGTGGAAAACTAGTATAAATAGAGAGTGAGATTTTCTATTTGAGACATGCACTCACTCAATTGTAGCACATGAGTGAGAGAGGAGGAGCTCGCACAAGTGAGAGAGAGAGAACAATTGTCGAAGATTATCTTTGTGTTTTTGGATTTTACTTTTGCTATTGGTGCTCATTCTATCTCTGAGGAAGTTGCAAGATTTTCTCCTTTATGGTTTCCTCGAGGAAAACTCTTTGTGTCTCTTGTCTCTTGTGATTATTGCTGTGCATGTTATTCTCTTAGATAAGATCCTAGATCATATTGATTAAATGATAAAAACCTAACAACTCCAAATATTATGATTGATTTGGTTTCCAATAGAAGAGCACCACCTCTCAAACTCACACCAACCACACCAACCACACACCATCTCCTCATGAGGCTGGTGCCTCTCTCCCTCACGAGTCATACTCATGCCATTAGCTTGGTGTCACCCTCATTCGCCTGCTTGAATGGAACAAAACATGCAATATATCAACCAAAGTATTTAAGTGTAATATTATAACATGGAGAGGGGTCCACCCTCATCCCACTCAATCACAATCTTACTTTGAGTGTTTAGTGTGAATCACATTGGGTTGACATCACCTCTATCCCATGCACCTCCTCCCTTCTTAACCAAAGTTTTGAAGTTTCCTTCACATTAAAGAGAAGCGCATGACATGAGGGACCCACTATCGTGTCATTCCATCAATTTTTTAGTTGATTTTTTACTTTTCTCAAACTTTTGACTTTGTGTAGTTTGTCATAATTTAGCATTTTTTCCATTTTGTAGCATCTTTAGTGAAATAATGCCATACAGGACGATATAGTCACCCGGAGCATGGGAAAAGTGGGTCTAGGGGTAAAGGAGGTGCTCAGAGCTTGAAAATGAGCCCATACATGCCAAAATAGACTCTAGATCATACTTTTTTTTACATTTTGAAGTTTTCCATTTAAAACATTAAAAAATGGCCTAAAAACGGAAATATATATATATATATATATATATATATATATATATATATATTCTCGGAATCAGACGAAACTCTAGGGGGACCTAGTACATGTCCATAGGACTTGTTATCACATATATAGTAGTCGGGCTACCATATTCTATTTTTCAGATTTCAGTACACTTTTCAGCCAGTTCCCTTACATATGAGATGCTAGATGAGCATATATGATGGATCATTATTTGATGATAGACTATAGTACTTTCCCATGCCATGGTTGAGTCTTAGGACACTAAGATTTGAGGACTGATGTAGTCATTTAGCCATTTTGCAGAGCAGTAGTGCCCAAAGTTGCATCAGTAGTTCATCATTGGACAGATGTTGGTTCAAATTGATTATTTACATGTATATGACTCAGCATATATTATCTTGTGTTATGGTTATCATTGCTTTTATATTCATTCTTGTGACATGTCTTAGCATCTAGTGTCATGATCTGGCAGTCATATAAATATGTGGACTTGGATGTATTGATATTATGTATGTATGTCCTTAATTAGACCTGGAAGTTCTTGACCTATATTCATTGGTTTTACTCTCCTTAGGGAGAATAGAGGTGATCATTCCCACCATACTTTGGCTTGCTAGTGTTGGTTTCATTGTTCACTATCTCCACCCATCCATTACCTTCCAATTATGTTTTTATCCCGACCTAATACAAGACTTGTGCATGGAGGACCTCTCTCCCCTAGAGCCTCTTTGGTGGACAAGCTTCCCTGTTTATTTGTGTCTCGGCTCCAAGTTGCCTAGGTTTTGTTGGATAAATCTGAAGCAAATAGCGCTGCCATCAATACAATGTATTTGGAAATGAAATGAATATCTTATGAAAAATCCCATTCATGAAAAGTAGTGTTTTTAAACATACATGAATGCATGAAGCCTTAATAATAAAAATACGTGTAATAAATGCATGGACCAAGGCTATGGAAATTCGAAGGCCCAAAAAGTAATGTTTCTTAAAAATTTATATCTAAAGATTGCATGCCTCACTTGTATTTGATTTGGATTGTGAGCATTTGTTAAGGTGAATAAGCACCTCTGAACGTAACTTACCCATTTGTGAGACACTGCCATCCCTTGTGTTGTTGCTTGTCCGTCATATGCTAGAGTGAGTATCTCCTTTCCATATCCAAAGTGTCACAGTGTCATGTGAGTAGTCACCCTTTAGCCTAACCACTTTATTTCTAGCCCTCACCCTTCACTAGCAAATTGATTACAACTATGAAGTGAGTATGGTCTGAGTTAAAGTTAATTAATGAAGCTCTATATTTGTTGATAGATTGCCAGTGAGATGATTTCTATTTGTTATAATTGTTATTTGAATGATTTGTAGAGCATGTCTTAACCTTTAAACACTGGCAGTAGATGGATGTTAGCCTGGGTTATATTATTAATTATTTTATTATTTATAGATTAGTATTTTATCTATCTGGGCATATTGGATATTATTCTTGATCATGCAGAGATCTGTAGGGTGTATAGGTATGCACCATAGATGGATTTGGACTCCCTGATTCCAATGAGATAGCTTATTTTCAGTTTTGGGAAGCTATAATGATGATTTATCTCAATGTACCATTCTGGCATAGTTTTGCCATGTTGAATGGCTTGTCAGAGCAGAGAGGTGATTTGATTGGTTCACCTAGGGCGTTGTATGAGGAGGAGGTGGTCCAACCACTTGTTTTTATCGTATTAACCCCTCCCAGAGAGCCTGGTGGGCTCATTTTGACAACGGTGGCACTCTAGGAGGCAGTTTGGGCCATATCCCGTTTCCCGAGGCATATTAAAACTAATAAAAATGGCTACTGAAGAATTCGATTTGGGCTACTGAGGCAAGGAAATGGCATGGGATGAGTTTTGATGATGAGTGTGATGTCTTCCACTCCTTCTCTAGTGGTTTCAGCACTTGGATGGACCCACATCCATATCTCCAGCATATTTTATTATTTTTTGGAGCTTTTGGAGGCTCACGATTTTCTCAGAGAGGCACTATTTTGCATTTAAAAAACTATATTTATTTTTATTGTGCCATGGGGACACACTAGGGGAGTTAATTAACACCCCTTAGACCCACCATGAGCTTTATTTATTTTTTATTGAGTGGGATCCCCTCTCCTAGGGTGATTTGGTCCATTGATATATTATATTATTGTATTGATCCATGTACTTTATGTTGGGCTCATCTCAACCGTTGATTAGAACATTTTGATATTTTAATCTTAGCCACCCATTCAAAAAGTGGTTCTTAATTTGGTTCTCTCATTCCTATTTAGAGGGAGCTTCTCATTGTAAAGAGGTCTTTGGCTCTTGGATCTCGATAATAGAAAAACTATTCTTGTGGAAATTTTTGGATCTCCTTTGCATCTGGTGTTCTTCGATGGTGATTGGAAAGTCTATTGCTTCCTAGAATTTGGGTATTTATGGTGAGATATATATATTTTTTAGAAACATTGTCTTGTCTACAGGAGGGCGACTTCACTTGGGTGTTTTTGTAGGGCTTCCTCAACTCGCTTGTTTGGCATCGCTTGTATCAGGGGGTTTTCATTACTATCATTTTGATCTATGATTTCATCTTGCTATTTTTCTGTAGCATTTGTTCTTTTCTCTTGACGCATCAAATCTGATATGGTTGATGTTTGTTGTGCAGGAGAGAGGGTGCATTGGCTTCCTTGGGCAAATCATTTCACATAGAGGCTTCCTCCAAATATTCTCAAATTGATCGAGACGACATAGATCATCATCATCAAGGCATCTACAAGGTTATCCAGGGAAGATCTACATGTTAGTTCTTATTTTCTTGATCTCAATCCATTGGCATCTTCATTTTCATGTTAAAACCCTAAATATATAAAAAAAAAATATTATAGATCAAACCGCTTGATCTCTTGGAAAACCATTTCTAGGTTTTGTAGATCGGGTCAAACCATAAGTGGGTCTTCCTGGAAATTTTGCTTAGCTGACTCCATTAGGCCTAAATCCCAAGGAACTGCTCTCTAAACCCTAGCGCTACCCATCATTTGGCTATTTTCTCTGGCAATTTGATCTTGTTCCTGAGGCTCGGGTACTTTGATATTGTCATACCTTCTTTCGAGTCTATCTCGTGGTACTAGGTAGCCCCAATCCTGTTTCTACCTTCCCTACATTGGTCATGTTTCCCAAGGCAGTGGATATTGTCATCTTTTGCTAGTACCTTGATTCTAGATCTAGTAATAGGCTCATAAGTCACCTGTACTTCAAACTTGGGTCAATTTCATACCTCATAAACCCCTGATCCAAGCCCTAATTCACCTTGTGACTTCATCCATAGATCTAGGGTTTACTTCACCTTACACCTTACGTACTTCAACTTCGTTTGATTTGATCTGGTGTTTTGGTCCAATCTCTATTCTCAAGAGTAGATCTAGGTCTCCCCCATTGTTGTCTTGGGCTAAGACAACATAAAGTGAAGATTTCCTTGATTGGCATGACAACCATCCATTTGGGAGTCGAGGCTATCTTGGTTCCAACTCTTTAGTTGCCTATTCCTCTACCATCCATCCTGGATCCACCTCATAGAGGCAACTACAAGTTTGGTGATAACAGGACTCAATATCGATGCCTAACACGCTTACATACATTGACACATGAACTTTAGTAATTGTTATCACATATATAATAGCCGAGCTACCATATTCTATTTTTCAGATTCAATACATTTTTCAGCTAGCTCCCCTACATATGAGATGCTGAGATGAGCATTTATGATGGATCATTATTTGTTTGATGGACTACAGTACTCTCCCATGCCAGGACAGAGTCTCAGGATACTCAGATTTGAGGACTGATGTAGCCATTTAGCCATGTGCAGAGCAGTTAGCAATGCCCAGATTTGCATCAGTGTTTTCTCATTGCATAGATTGTTGATTCAAATGGATTATTTGCATAATTATGACTCAGTTTATATTATCTTGTGTTATGGTTATCATTGCTCTTATATTCATTTTTGTGACATGTATTAGCATTTAGTGTCATGATCTAGTAGTCATAAATATGCGGACTTGGATGTATTTATATTATGTATTGATGTCCCTACTCAGGTCTGGAAGTTCTTGATCTATACTCATTGGTTTTACCCTCCCTAGAGAGAATAGAGGTAGTCATTCCAACCATACTTTGGCTTGCTAGTGTTGGTTTCATTATTCATTGTCTCCACCCACCCATTACGTCCCAGTTGTCTTTTAACCCAGCTTCCCACTTGACTTGTTGCATGGAGGACCTTTCCTCGCTAGAGCCTTTGTTGGGCAAACCTCCCTGTTTATTTATGTCTCGGCTCTGAGTTTCCTAGGTTGTGTTTGCTTACTTGAAACAAGTAGTGTTTCCATCAATACAATGAATTTGAAAATGAAATGAATATCTATGAAAAATCCTATTCATGAAAAGTAGTGTTTTTAAACATACATGAATGCAAGGCTAGCCTAATGAAATTGGCTCTGAAAAAGTATTGCAATGAAATATCTTAAACATTCATGAAAAGTAGTGTTTTTCAACATACATGAATGCATAAAACCTAAATAATAAAAGTCCATATAAAAAATACTTAGACACATTAGAGGAAATTTCAACTCAAAATGGGCCTCCTAAAATGAACTAATAAAATAATAGTTAAAATAATAAAATAATATTTATTAATTTTGGAGGAAGAAAATAAAAAAACTATTTTTTTGTTTGTATTTTTGACATATCTCCCTGTGTTTTTACTCAAATTTTGATCGAGAGAGCTCATTGGATGCGGAATTAAATTCCGGATCCAACGAGTACCCACTCGGCATACTTTTGACGGACCCCGCTATCCCAAAAACAAGAAATACCTGAAAAAATGAAATGATGATGTCATCATTCTGTTTTTTCAGGTATTTCTTGTTTTTTGGGTAGCGGGGTCTGTCAAAAGTATGTCGAGTGGATACTCGTTGGATGCAAAATTTAATTCCGCATCCAACGAGCTCTCCTAATCGAAATTTGAGTAAAAACACATGGAGATATGTCAAAAATAGAAACAACAAAAGTAGTTTTTTTTATGATACCTATCCCCAAATTTATATTAAAAAATTGTTTAAGACCTATACGGTATTTCAAATTTAAAGCAATTTCATTGGCTAACACATGATGACATGGAATTTGAATAAAAGTTAAAAGGCCCATTTTGAGTTGAAATTTCCTCTAATGAAGGCTATGGAAAATCAAAGGCCCAAAAAAGCAATGGTTCCTAAAAGTTATATCTAAAGATTGTTGGCCTTACTTGTATTGAGTTGGATTGTGAGCATTTTCCAAGGTGAGTAAGCACCTTTGAAGTAGTTCACCCATTTGTGAGGCACTACCATCCCCTTTGTTGTTGTTTGTCCGACATATGGCTATAGTGAGTATCCCCTTTCCATATCCAAAGTGTCACAGTGTTGAGTGGGAAGTCATCCTTTGGCCTAACCCTATTAATTTTAGCCTTCACCCTTCACTAGCAAATTGACTACAACTATGAAGTGAGTATAGTCTTGAAAGTCTGGTCTGAGTTATAATAAATAAGACCTTATATATGTATTTAGTTGATGTACCGCCAGTGAAGTGATTTCTATCTATTATGATTGTTACTTAAATGATTTGTAGAGCATGTTTTAGCCTTTTAACACTTGCAGCAGATGGATGTTAGCCTGAGTTACATTATTGGTATTTGGTCATTTACAGGTTATTATTTTGTCTATTTGATATTGTAGATGATCAGGCAGAGACCTTGAGAGGGTATGAGTATATACCTTAGATGGATTTGAACTTTCTAAGTCTAGTGAGACAACTTGTTTTCAGTTCTGGGCACTTACAGAGATGGATAGGCTCATTTTACTCTTCTGGTGCAGTTTTGCTTCACTAGAAGTCATGTCTGAGCAGGGAGATGATCTTATTGGATCTCCTAGGGTGTTGTATGGGGAATAGGGGGTACATCCACTTGATTGTACCATATTACCCCCCTCCCAGAGATCCTAGCAGGCTCAGTTGGATAACGCAGGCACCCTAGGAGGTTGTTTTGGCAAGTTCACTTTTCCCAAGGTAGATTAAAAAATAATTAAATGGTTACTGAGGAATTCGATTTGGGATACTGAGGCAAGTAAATGGAATAGGATGAGGCATGATGATGAGAGTGACGTCCTTCGCACCTTCTCCAGCAGTTGCGGTATCTGATTGGGCCCACACCTATCTTTTCGAGCATTTTATATTATTTTCTGGAGCTTTTGGGAGGCTCACGATTTCCTCGAGGCACAATTTCACAGTTTAAAAAATATATATTATTTTTATTGTGCCATGGGGACACCCAGAGGGAGTTAGTTAACGCTCCATGGACCCACCATGTGCTTCATTTATTTCTTGTTGACTGGGGTCCCCTCTCTTTGGGTGATTTAGTCCACTTTTATATTATATTGTTATATTGATCCATGTATTGTATGTTGAGCTCATCTCAACCATTGATTAGACATTTTTATCTTTTAATCTTAACCACTCATTTGAAAAGTGGTTAGGATTTTGGTTCTCTCGTTCCTATTTAAAGGAGAGAGCTTCTCATTTGTAACAGGTCTTTGGCTCTTGGATTTGAATAATAGAAAAACTTTTCTTGTGGATATTCTTGGATCTCCTTTGCATCTGGTGTTCTTAAATGGTGATTGGAAGGTCTTTTTCTTCCTAGCATTCAGGAAATTGTTGTGAGATCTATATCTTTTTTCGGGAATCTTTGTCTTGTCTATAAGAGGGCGACTTTAGCTTGGGTGTTTTTGCAAGGGGACCTCAACTCGCTTGGATTGTCTTCATTTTTATCAGGGAGTTTTCATTAGTTTCATTGAGATCTATGATTTCTTCTTACTATTTTTCTATAGCATTTAGTTTTTTTCTCATGTTGTAACAAATCTGATATGGTTGACATTTGTTGTGCAGGAGAGAGGGCGCATTGACTCCTTGGGGAAAAACGTTGGACATAGAACTCGCTCAAAGCTTCTCAAATTGATCAGGATAGCAAGGACCATCATCATCAAGGCATCTACAATGTTTTATAGGTAAGATCTATAGGATAGTCCCTTTCTTCCAGATCTCAATCCATTGGCCTCTGCTTTCCTTCATTTTACATTGAAAATTCTTTAATAAGAGAAACCAAAAAATACAAAAAACAGACCGCTTGATCTCGAGCCAAACCACTGCTATTTTTTGTAGATTGGGTCATCCCCTAACCATATCACCCTCAATGTTGATCTGAAAGTGGGTGGTTTGCCGGTTTTCCCTATATCTGAGAAAATGACCTCTCAAACCTTAGCGCTATCCATGATTTTTCTGAATTTTTCTGTGATCTAATTTTTTCGACAAAATACCTTCATGGGTTTGTAGATTGGGTCATCCTCTCACCAAATCACCTTCAATGCTGAGCTAGATCTGAGAAACTGACCTCCCAAACCCTAGCGCTAGCCATCCTGCCTTTGGTTTTTCCTGTGATCTGACTTTTTCGGCCAAATACCTTTTTGGGTTTGTAGATCAAGATATTTCCTAGGTGGGTTTCCTCCAACGCTGGGCAGATAGTGACTCCATTGCCCTGGATCTAACAGGCACTAATCTCCAACCCTAACGCTACCCCCTCTTTGTCCTCTTTTTCCTGAAATCTAATTTTTCTTGGTGACATGGGTACTGTGACATTGTTATACCATTCCATTGAGTCTATTCATCGGTACTAGATAGCCCCAATCCTTTCCTGGCCCTCCCTGCACTGGTCACATTTCCCAAGGTAGCGGATATCTTCACCTGTTGCTAGTACCTTAACCCAAGATTTAGTATTTACCTCATAGGTCACCTGTGTAACAACTTGGATCTATCCTCATACTTCCTCAAGCCCTAATCCAAAGCTTTGGTTCACCTAGTGACATCATCCATAGATCTAGGGTTTCCACTTACCTTACACCTTACGTACTTCAAGTCCATTTGATTTGATCTGGTGTCTAAGTTTGATCTCTCCTATCGGGAGTAGATCTGGGTCTCCCCCATTGTTGTCTTGGGCTAAGATAACATAAAGCGAAGACTGCCTCGATTAGCGTGACAACCATCCATTTAGGAGTTGAGGCAATATTGGTTCCACCTCCTTAGTTGCTTGTCCCTCTACCATCCATCCTGGATCCACCTCACATAGGCAAGTACAAGGTTGGTGATAACAGTAACCTCCTAAGGCCTAACCACCAAGACAAAAATTCCAACTTTAGAGGAGCGGTGAAAAGCTTGAAAAGTATGCATCGCTTATTCAGCATTGCATAATTGACAAGGGAAAAAACACCTTGCAATAATCAGATTGATAGCCAAGTCCTTTACAAAAAATTTGTCGTGTCAGAGAATTTATTACAATGGCCCCAAGGGGTATGAACATGCAAAAAGGGGACCACAACTGGTCCTGATGTAACCACACTACTTCTGAGCACTAACAATGAACAATTGACTTGTTCAATACTTTGGCGATTCACTGGAAATGCCCTAAGTGCAACTTTGGTGATAACAATGCTCTTGATACTAATATTTATATATTAAAAAATTCTGTGATGTATCTTAACACTTTCCCTTATAAATCCTTTATTTTTTAATTAAAAAAACTTAACTTATACTTTTTTTTATTACATTTAATATATATATATATATATATATATATATTAACTTACAACTTCCTTTATTTCCTTCCCTTTATATCTTAATACTTTGCTTAATAGGCCCTTTATAAGTATAAAGGTGACGATATAGTTATGCTTTAATTAAATTTGAACTTAAAAAAACTTTTTTTTATTGTCTTGACTGGACTCTTCGAATGGTTCTAATACATCACAACTGTAACTTACCGAGACCTCTAAGTCGCCGTCAGTATTAAGATTTGATTTGATAGAAGAACACAACTCGAGTCTAACTTAACGTTTTCGTGATTGGCCGCAATTCTTGAAGGAAGGTTTTCTTTCCTGCAGCAACCAGTAAAACCTGATTAGGCCAGTCTATCCGTATGGAGTTTTCTCCCACCTATAATTACCTACCAACACTACTATTATCAATGCAACAGTTAAAGGTTGGGCAACGAGGATATTCGAGTGATGCGACTTCCAATTGCAACAAACCAATTGTTTGATTCAACTGATGGAAGATGCAAACAAGATACTCTGGCAATTCATATTTCACGAAAAAACTCACTCGCGAGAACACTCTATGTAACTTGTTCCTGCACTATTTTTTATTTGTTCTTGGATAATTTCCATACACAGATTCAAGCAGCACAGGTCAAAACCATTCCACACTCATCTGACAATGGATCTACTTTGTTTTTAGGTGGATTATTCCTATTAACTTGCCTCAGTCTATTATTTCACAATCGAATCTCCTCGAACTAACCTTGGTACAGTCATTATTTTGGAGCAGATTTATCTCGAATATGAGTTCCTAGATTTGCAACAAAATGTTATTCAACAACTTCTGAGTTTTATATTTCCAAGGGCTTGAATTGGTCAAAGACATGAAAATTCAGAGAATCTCTGAATGAATGGATGTCACCAACAGTCGATTCAGACAAGGTCTGTAAAATATTGCCAAAGGAAGGATCAAAATTCGCTCTGATACCACTGGAATGACAAAATCGTTTCTTAAAGAAATAACCAACACAAATTAGCCAGATTATAATAATCCATGAATAAAGTATTTGATTCATAAAATAACAGATGATATTACAATGAGAATGTTTGCTTGTATAAATACCCATGTTGGGTGCCCTTTCGTAAAGAGGCATAACCTTTCATCAAGGTGTCTCTTCATTAAGTATTTAGTTTATTTAATTATTAATATTTACTTATTTATTTATAGATTTTGTTCATTACACCTCCCCTCCTTCCCATCACTTGTTCAAATTACCTTTTATCCCACAATCGTTTTTTTAAGGAAACCTCTTCAATTCAACTTGCTATTTGTTGCATCTGCCTTAGTGATACTACCTTAGGGAAGCCCGCCTTAAGTTGGAGAAGATCCAACCAAAAGTGACGGAGAAAGGAATGTGGTGACATTGGCTTCTTTTTCCAAGTTGCCATTGGGCCAGTGTGCCTATTTTTTGGCTTTAGCACACGCACGCCAATTTTTGTGGCAATAAGGCACATAAGAGATAACCTTTTAATAACCATAGTAGGCTCTAAAATGCTTCAATGATATCACCAGAGCATAGGCTTGCTTTTCCATGCAATGGTACTTCAGTTTTGCATCTCTTAAGGATTTTCTCATAAAGGCTATCATTTTTCATTTTGATTGTTCTTTTGTAGGAGAACTGTAATGGTGTTAGTAGAAGCAAAATAAAATATTTGAAATGGTTTGGAATAACCAGGACTTACCAATACCGACGCTTGCACAATAACATTTTAATGTCCTCAAAAGCATCCTTTTCCCATTTGAAAACTACATCTTTCTTAAGCAACTTGTTCAAAGGATTAGTAATCTCAACAAAGTTTGGAATGAATCTATGAATAAAGTTAATATTTTCAAAAAATGATTGCAAACCTTTCAAATTTCTTGGTAAAGCAATTTCTTTAATACCTTGGACTCTTTCAAGATCTATCTTTACTTCATCTTTACAAGTAATATGACCAAGTAATTTAGTTTCTAAAACTCCAAAAATTGACTTCTTAGGGATCAGAGATATACCATACTTATGACAACACTCAAATACCCATCGAAGATGACAGAGGTGATCCTCTTTTTTCTTGGAATACACTAGGAGGTCGTCTTTATATATTTCCAATATTTTTTGCATAATGTCTCTAAAAGCATAATCCATAACTCTCTAATGTAGCCCCTACATTCATTAGACCAAAAGGCATCCTCAAATACTCATACATGCCCCACGGGGTGGTGAATGTCGTCTTGGCTCTATCTTCTTCTTTCACTGCAACCTGATTGAACCCAAAGAATCCATCTAAGAACAATAACATTTGGGAACCCGTGATTCTTTGTAGAAGATGTTCCATATTAGGTAGCAGATAGTTATCCTTCTCAGATGCTTTGTTCAGATTTATGAAATCAACAAAAATATGATTTTCTCCTTTTTTTTTTCTAGTAACCACTGGATTTGAAAGCCACTCTGAATACGTGATTGACGCAATGATCTTGGCCTCTACCATTTTCTGCAATTATTTTTGGACCAACAGGGCCAACTTTGGATCTATTTTCCTTGGTTTTTGTCCATATGGTTGAGCATCCTTTTTTAATGGTATGGCATGCTCAACGATGTCCTTGTTACAAGTCTTCTTTTCTCACGGATTAAGTCTTTTGCCGATTTTCATGAGCCTTGGGTTTTTAGGAGACCCAACATTTACTTCTTCATATTCTTTGGGTTGAGGCACTCTGTCTTTCTTCTCTGTGTATTATCATTTATGTCAAAGAGCTTTTCTAGTTGAATTATTTCAGTTGGAATGGGGTTTTCCTTTTCTTTATCTGGAGAACCTTCCTTATTCCAATTGACCTTATAATTTGAAAAAATTGCAAGAATATTCATGAATCTTTGTATTTGTTTGTAATCGTCAAATACCTGCTAGTTTTCCATCTTATCAAGCATAAATCACCTAAACACTATTTCTATATTCCCTTCTTTGGCAAGGCCTGCACATGGGGATAAGTTTGAAGAAGAAACTGCTGATGCATATTCCTGGTGATTTTGATCTCGAGGAACTACTTCTAAAGATATAGCTACTAAGTATTACAGGGCTAGATGAACTGCATCCCTTTACCTTTTCAACCTTTCAATCTTACAGGAAAATCTTTCTTTCACTTGCATCACAATAAGGTCAAAGTCTTCAATAATCTTCAATAATTCAATGCCACAAGATTTATCTAGCTCAATCCCATGTAACAAAGCTTCATACTCAACCACGTGATTAATACTGTCATATTCTAAATGAAAAGAAAAATGAGAATCCTTACTGGATGGGGAAATTAATACAATATCTGCACCCATACCTAATCAGGATTTGGCTCTGTTGAAATTGATCGTCTAGAACTTGTCGGTATTCTCTTCATGAAAAACATTGTTTGCAAAAATGGTATAGCATCCCATGTCATTATAGCAAGAAATCATCTCATTTTCTCCATCTTTCGTATCTTCTACGTGATATCTCCTCATTGGTTCTCTATGCATCATTACAAATGTCCCTTCTAGCGTTGGAATGGTGGCATATGTCAAGTCCATTTGTATGTTTCCATTTAATTCGGTGACCCACTTTCTTGATAACAACAAACCCCATGCTTTTGGCACATCGTTGATAACGAAGCCCATCAATAGCTGTATAGTGGGATGTGCTGTGAGGTAGACTTGAATGTCTTTGATTTGGAGTCCATAACAGAAATATTTCGATACGATCTTGAGACTTTCAATCCCAACTTATACATTATGGAAAGGGGCATCATGGTTGTCGAGGCACTGAAATTCAACATACAGTTGTGCAAGATCAAATCACCAATTAACAATGATATGAAGAAGGGTTGATTCATCAGATTCGTTTTTTCCATTAAATTAATATTTTGGAGTATAATAGGTTGGTCTTTAGTTTCTTTGATGGGACATGTATTTGATATTTTTTTCTAGTACCAATGACTCAACTATTTGATTTCTCATTGACAGAACTTTGCCAACTCAACTAGCCGGATTGTGACCTTCACAGCAATTATTGCACCTGAAACATCAAAATTGAAATTTTTATTAGTATTAAAACTAATGGACATGCTATCACATACTTTGTAGCTGGGTGAGCCTAGTCCTTACACTTGAGGTGGATTTTATTCAGAGGATATTAGTGGTGATTGCTCTTTATCATCAGTTGAGCAATTGGATTATTTGAGGAAATAGAGGGGCCGCCCTTGTCACTTTGAGCCCCTTCATGACCTCCCTTGTCATACATTTTGAGCCTTGGTTCAGTGGAGTAGATTAGTATAGTTGGATCTTGTATTTCCTTGCCATTCAAAGATAGCAATGTCAGCACATGTGGATTTTAGTTTGTAGTTGTAGCTCGAAGCAGGTATATGATAGAGGTATATGGTTTGTGATGGATATGCATAGTTGAGATTGCATGCTTAGTGGATACTTGACCTCATGATGGTGCTAGCTTGGTGTTCTTCCCTTTAGCATTGGAGATTTAGGGCAATTTCGTGGATTCCCTTCATTAGGGTCCCATGGAATAACTTCTTGCTAGGAGAATTCCCTACATGGGATGAGGAGCATTTGCATCATGGAGGAGGGCTTCAAGCTCTAGATGGCACGTGGTAGCTTGGATTCTTTTTTGGAGGATTGGAGATGACTCAGGGATGCCTACGGCTTTGACAATGTTATTAAAGGGGGTAGTTAACCAAGTGAAGTACATTGCTTATGAGGATCGATGGAGTCGATGTAAGCTTGTGACAAAGGCATGTGACTTACCTTGTGTAGCTACATCATCTTGAAGCCCTTATTGTTAACAACATCACCTTGGAGCCTTACAGATGTGCTTTAGAGTTAATGTCTCACTTGTGTTGGCCTATAAGGGTTCATGCAGGTTTGTTGGTAAGGGCTTGTGCTTACATAGTATTGTTGGCCTCCTTTACGTCTCATATAAATAGAGGAAAAAGAGAGTCTTTCCATTCACATAATCATCTGTACTCTTTGTACTTAGCTTCTTGGAGGAAGTTGCTAGTGTTTTCTCATGAACCCTAGTAGGAGTTATGAAGTTTAAAGGTGACATCTTTGTTGGAGCCAATGTCATTAGAAGTTAGAACCATAATGAAACCAACAAAGGAAGTCGATCTCACTAGTTTCATGGTCGTATTAGTTTGGTTCAACATTTTAGACCAAAAACACTCGTTTCGTACAAAGAGACTAGTGACCACTAAAAGTTATATTAAAAACACACACAAAAAAACTTCTTAAACTACAAGTACAATACCTAACCCTAGGGCCCTACTAAAGTTATTTAATGAGGGTCCCCCTCCATTTCACTCACATTATTCATTTGAGCTATTTGGAATCCTTAAGCAATTTTGGAGAGTTATTTTAAAGTGAAGCATGACTTGACCAAGACTTGTGGGTACTCACGAGTCTACCCGAGTCAAACCTCAAAATGAGTAACCGTTTCAACCTCGGTGCAGACTCAGTAACTCGGCATAGACTCGTCTACTCACTGAGACTTGCATGTACTCGACAGAGACTCGGTCTAACTTGCTTAAACTCACTTGGACACACAAAAGAAACCCTTGTGGAACTGACAACAGACTTCAAATGTTTTTACAGTTTGCTTGAGTTTCGGCGGACTTATTTCCCATGAGTGATCTTGAGCCATCAATTTGTATGGGAAGGATGATTCTCAACCATTCACAACATTTCCAAAATTTTTGATTGCCGATGGAAACAAATTCCATGAGCAATCGTAAACCGTTGATCCAGATGATTGGGGTGATTCTCAACCATTCATGACATTTCCAAACTTTATGACCCCCAACAAAAACAAATACTTTTATAAATCCTCAACCATTGATATGGATGATTAATGTGATTCTCTGTGGGCCTCTCATGAACTAATAACTTCCTACCTAATACTCCTTTAGTAATAAATCCTTTTTAAAATTCAGAGTTTTGAAAATATTTCAATAATATAATTTTTTATATAAAAAGTTAATTTTATGTTGATTGAGATAAAATTAAATCATTTTCAATATACGATAGTCATTGTGTTTTTATAATATAATTTTTTATATAAAAGTTAATTTGATGTTGATTGAAATAAAATTAAATAAGTTTCAATATACCTTAGTCTTTATATCAATGTTACTCCCACAAATAAAGTGGTATCTACTATTAATATAAAAATTAATTGGTCGTGGTGTGAATATGTTTATTGTTTGACTTTACTTCTCTTTTTTCTGCCTAAAATTTACCAAATTTTATGTTTTTTTTCATATTTGTTGAGTCTTGCTGAGTCTATCCTGAGGCCTTCTTGGGTCTTTCCCGAGTCGACAATTCACATGCCAGCTGAGTCTTTGTCGAGTCTGAGTCGTGCAACATCTCTATTTGCAAAGTTGTTTTAAAGTTATTGGACAGATTTGCAGATCTGGTTGAAGGGCTAAGTTGGAGAGTTTTGGAATGATTTTCTTAGGCAGATTTGGAGTTGTTTTAAGGCACTATTTTTAAAATTTCTTGGGCTTTTTTAAGCTGTTTTTTTGCTGTTAGGAGCTCCTCTTCTCTAAATTTTGGACTATGGAGTCCATTTAGAGCCTCTTTGTTGACTTATTTTGGTTCAAAGATGTATTGCACTTAATGCTATTTTGGTTTTATGCATCATTACTTGCTAGATACGTTACTTGCTATATACATGATAAATTTTGCATATTTGTGTATAATGGTTTGGATTCCTATGGATGCACATGAGCATATATGTTTTCTTTTTCAAAATGCACATGGAAATATATGTTTTTTTCAAAATTTGAATATTTTATGTATTATATGGTCAACTAGTTTTTTTTTGGTTTTGATCTAGTTTGGATTTTTGGGGTTGACTGGTTTGATGACTGATCTAGTTTTGATAACATTGGTTGGAGCTTGATTCTTGTGACTATGGTATTTTGTGAAGAAGAAGATGTTGGAGATGAACATATCACTTGTCTGTTCATTCTTATTCACTTGTGGAGAGATGTGACCAAGAGAGGAGTGTGCACTAGCCTCTCTTTCTCTAAGTCTTTACTTGTACTTGTATTCTCTCTCTCTCTTGAGGTGCTATGGTTTCTTGGTCTCTTGGAGTTCTAGGGTTAAGGTGTAACCCTTAGAGATTGGAGATTAGGGTTTTGTGATAAAACCCTAGAGTGGATTGGTGAAAAAGAAAAGAAGAGGAGGACCTCAGCCTTGGAGGTTGTGTTGGAGTGATTCTTGCACTTGAATCTTCTTGGTTGAGATAGGGTTTGGTGATATACCTTAGCTAGGTCTTTTTGGATAGTTGGAGTTTTTGCACTGGCCTTGAGAGAAGGCTATGGTATGTACCTATACTTCATCTTGAGCTAGTAAATGAAGTTTCCTATTATCCATTTATTGTGTAGTTTCCAGATTTGAATTTTAGCTATGTATGTTCTTTATGCATTGTTATTTACAACTATCTATGCCTTGTTGATCTAACACAAGTAAAATGGAAAATTGTTGAGTGTTTTAACATCTAAGGAAGAATATAAGGTGTTGATGATACTTCTGTTAAACTGCCATAATTATTGTAGTAAAAGTACATTTTCAGATCTAGGTATTGGTTGATAAGTTGCCTTACAAGGGGTTGAAACTTATCTCATTTTTTGGTATCTTTTCTCCTTGAATTGCCATAAAGTGTGGGGTTGCTTGAAGTGAATTATTGTGATCTTTCCGTTGTTGTCTTCTACTTTTACAGTGGTCCTAAGGTTGAGAATGCTAGGTCTAAGATGCAAGAAACCTTCTACACAGGTGAAATTTCAGTTTTTATTAATTGCCCTAGAGCATGAAATTTCAATGACCTCACCTTGGATCTTCAAATGTGTATTCTTGGAGTGTAGCACTCCACATGTGTGAGCCTACATGTGTTATTGTAGGTCGTTTGTAAAGGAATTGGCCCACATATTTATTGTTGGTTTTAGATACCTCTCATATATACAAAGGAAGGAGATAGCTCTTCACCCACTCATTCTTGTTCATTTTTTGTGTAGAGATGTGATCAAGATGAGTGAATCTCTTATTTTCTCTCTCCTAGAGTTTCTTGTGTACTTGATCTCTCTCTCTCTCTTGGAGTCACTAGGGTTTCTTTAACTTGTTGGAGCACCTTGAAAACTAGGATTAAGGTTTCATCCCTTGGAGATTTAGAGATTGGGGTTTTGAGATGAAACCCTAAGTTGTACTTGGTGAAGAGAAGAAGAGAATATATGTTGCTTTAGAGGACATGCTTGTGTGATGAATGCTTGTTGGATCTCCTTGGTGTGAGATAGGGTTTTCTTGGTTTTCCCTAGCTAAGGTTTTGAGAGATAGAGGATTGTACTAGCCTTATGATAAGGCTATGGTATGTATATGAACTTCATCTATATATATATTGATGAAGTTTTCAACTGTCCAATAGTTGTGTAAATTGCAGATTTGACTTTCAACCATCTATATTATGGTTTGTAATTTCCAGTTCTATATGTCTTCCTGATTTGACATGAGTTGGGGTGAACATGTTAAGTAATTTAACATTATTATTGAATATTATAAGATTGGGCCTAGAGTGCAAAATAATTTTGGAACACATTGTTGTCTTTTCGCTTGAATTTCCTAGTGGATTGGGATTGTTAAGAATTCAAATATAGTTGTCTGCTACTGTTGTTTTCATTATATTTCATAACAGCCCCAAGGATGAAAATTCATAGGGTTAAGATCTAGGAAATCTCTTGTTAAGAGTTGAAATTTATGTTTTGCATTAGAACCCTACAATCAAGACATTTGTAGAAGGGAAAAATAGCCTAAAAGCCCCATAGGTGAATTTATTTACGTGACTTCAAATTTGTGAAATGAGTCATGTAGGCAATGGACATTCCATTGTACCGAAGGTACTATCTTAGAGCAATTGACCAACTTTTATAGTCACTTGTTTGACATAAATAAAATTATTTTATCTTATCTTGTCTCTTTACAATTTAGCTAGCACATCATATCTACTACCCTGTTTTTAATTATATAAAATAATTTTATAGTGATCATATTTTCGTAACCATTTAACTCTAGTATCTTGCATTCTGTAGATGAGTGGTTTGACTATTGTACATCATCAAGGTTGTTTTCATTTTCGTATCCTTATCCTTGGTTTTATTGGCTTTGGACATTTCTTAGGAGATTACATTGAGAAGTATTGTTGAGTGCCACCCATGAAGAGAGAGACATTTTGGGTTGAGTGCCACCTAAGAAAAATCATATCAACATGGAGCTAACAATACTTTTAAGCATCATCATAAAGTTTTAAATCAATAAACGCTACTAGTTCAACATTCTTACTTCATGAAAGACTATGAGACACACTTCCTAACTTTCTTTGGCCCGTTTCTCATTGGTTTCACTTGCAACTTGCAAATCAGTTAGAGAAGAATTGCTAGTATGTTAGAGTACGATAAATTTTAATATGAAGGACAACAATAAACGTTGGCCCTAATCTCACTTTCTGGTGTAAAATTGCTCACACATATCACAAGAGATTTAATATGCAACATTCCATGCACAACCTTGCCTTTCCCATTAGCATTGATAGCCATTAGCATTAGTGGTAAGCCCCATTCCTCCAATTGAATATTTAACACTCCTGTAATTTTTTGAAACAAACTTATAAACAGAAGTTTTACGTGTTGTTCTATAGCCAAATAAGAGTCAGGGGTTTTAACTTTCCACTTGTCATATACTCTAAAATATTTTATGCAAATTATCAAGGATTAGACTGACCTTGCTCTTCACTGGGTAGGAGTATAACAATTTGTTTATTACTTTTGAATCTTAAAATTCTTTTATGTTTATCAAATGCAAATCTTTGCTTTATTGATTTTGCAAGATGCTCGACATATTTTTCTTCTTTGATCAATATTTCATGTTGGGCTCGTATTTGTTTCTTAGGTCAACTTTGCATAGAGTTGTCATATCAAGTCAAGAGCGCTACTTAGTAAGGGCTACAAAATATTGTTGCATAGTAGCATCTTTTCAAATCTATTGGAGGTTCTTCATTATTATTGACTACTTAGACCTATGTATTTACCCTAGATATGCTTTTTCCTTAATGGTGATATTGAAAGATCATATTGCACTCAAGGTTCAATTCCTTGAATGGTTAAAAGATAAAATCATATCATATATGGGTAAATATATCTACAGATAGATATGATTTTTAAACAGTAAGTAGCTTGACACGTAGTGCTTAATTTTATAGTGATTCCTCTTGTGAATTCTAGACAATAATTTATGGTATATTGCTTTTGTAAAGCTTCACTTTTGTAGCAATGCACTTCTACTCTTATTTGTATTCTTGAGTGCTTATTTCATTTTCCCAGTAATGATGGTATAACTAAGGCAGCATTATTTCTTATAGTTTCCATTGGAGGGTGGAGGGTCAATCATACATATTAAGATTTTGAAGTTAAATGAGATGAAAATGTTCCTATCATCCTCTCAAACAAGAAGAAATCATTTAATCTTGAATGCAAACTGCTGCAAATTTGTATCCATTTTGTTTCTAGTTTCTATAACTTTGTCAAAATAGCTTGGTAAGAATTGGTTAAATTCATTGGATAAGATACATTAGCCAAATCCAGCTGTAATTTAATGTGATAATATGTTGAATGAAACTACAACTTTGTCAAAATAGCTTGGTAAGAATTGGTTAAATTCAATGGAAAAGATACATTAGCCAAATCCAACTGTAATTTAATGTGATAATATGTTGAATGAAACTACAACTTTGTCAAAATAGCTTGGTAAGAATTGGTTAAATTCAATGGAAAAGATACATTAGCCAAATCCAACTGTAATTTAATGTGATAATATGTTGAATGAAACTACAACTTTGTCAAAATAGCTTGGTAAGAATTGGTTAAATTCAATGGAGAAGATACATTAGCGAAATCAAACTATAATTTAATGTGATAATATGTTGAATGAAGCTAGAACAAGATACTTTTATAGAGGGGTCTAACCAATCTTGAATGAATTATGAAGCAATAACCATATAGTCAAAAAGTGAAGAAACTCAAAAATCATAAATTTATTTAAATTTTTAGAGGAAACTAGAATAGGTACATTAGAGTGCTTTCAATAGGGTGACACCATGGAGGTCATTCTCAAAGCATTTTTCCTACCTCCCTGACTACCCTCCATATGATAATGCAGCCGTGCAGCTTTGTCGATTATGCCAATATCTATCGCATTTCAAGTGGGTAGGCCACTCGGTTTATATTCATGGCTACGTGGAGTTTGGAACAACCGCGTCAGAGATAAGAGAATCACCTAAACTTCCCGTTTTTTGTGATAGAGCCGCAATTGTGGTCATTGTCGATGTCACCTTTATTCAGGATGCCGAGGGTGTTGATTGCACAGTTGTAGAACATCTAGTGGTTTGTTGTAGCGAACATGAGTTTTGGAGCAGCTAACGTGGCCACCTACTAACACACTTTAACAATCGATGGCGTCTTTCTGGACACATCGACTTTTGGTTAGGCATTGCTTTTGGTTTAAGTAAAGAGTTGAAACCACTAAATCAAGGATTTCTTTAATAAAGTGGAATGGGTAGTGTATTTGATGGGAGAAAAAGTGGATCTTCTTTTCTTCCACTATTTTCTTTTATATTATTATTTTATCATTTTTTCAAGAGAGCCTTTTTTGTCCTATAAAAGAGGATAGAAACTTGGTACTCTTGCTTCTATTTACTAATCAGTCGTGATTGCTATACATGTGCCAACGTATTTGTGAGTTTCAGAGCTCAAAATGAACATTAAACTCACAGTATACCGAAGAACAGCAGGTGGGATTTTTCCTTCCACATCGCGCTGACCTTAATCTAAAGCCCAATATTCAAAGAATTTCGCTTGCAAGTCTGAGACATGTGCAATGCGTGTGCGAAACCCTTGTTGCAGCGGATCCTAGCACTGTTCTTGAACGCGACTTTGCTGAGTGTGGAGGCTGCCAATGGTGAGTTCAGGAACTTCTTCTAGGCATGAGACACGGGTTCAAAGCAGAGTGTAAGAGGCATGCAGGTTCAGCAACATGAGGAGCAGCAGCAGAGCAGGTGCGGTCAGGCAACGTGAGGAGAAGAGCGTAGGTTCAGCAGAGTAGGTAGAGCAGCAAAGCAGAGCAGGAGCGTAGGGGCTTCTGCAGTGTGAGGAGTAGGCAGTCTGAAGGAAGTAGGTAACAGGAAGCTGTGAAGGCATGGATTCACACTTGGCATCACCCATAACTAACAGCTTAGGTCAAGTGAAAATTTCCTCCTCGAGCAAAACAGGGAAGTGGGTTTGGGTTAATGCCAAGCATTTTCGGTGTATTGTAAAACGGAGAGCTGCCCGTCTAAAGTGGGAGGAGACAAGGAGAACACAGTTTCAAAGGAAGACTAACAAACAGACAAACAAGTCTTTATGGCAAAAAGGTGGTAAGAACAGGGGTAAAAGCAACATTGATCCTGCCCTATATAGTCCCACATCCACACCTCTCACCTGGTCATCTGACCTATATGTACAAGAGCTACTCAATATCAAGAGGAGAGTGGAGGTTTTGGAAGCCAAAGAGCATGAGAGGGACCTTAAAATCCATCTGTTAACAGTAGAAAATCAACGTCTAGCAGAATGCAACAAGGTTTTAAAAGGTCAAGTGGCATTGTTGCAAGAAGCTATTCTGGTAGGCAAGAATGAGTGGCAAGATATGAAGGCAGTCTGGCAAAGAATGAAAGAATCAACAGGGTAAGAGAGAGGGGTGTTGAATCATAGAACACCCAATGTTGAAGGGAAAACAGAGGAACAAGCAAATAACTAGGGAATGAAAGTAAGAGAAGCAGAAAATGGAGGTTCCACCAAAAATTCCAGAACGTGGGCATAAGTTATTAGCAAGCATGCTAATATAGAAAAGGAAAAAGAAGCAATCAACCAAGGAGACAACAAATAAGGAAACGAAACCAAAGAAAGACAAGTCAGAGCAACAAACATAATAATTAAAGGTGTAAGAGAGTATGGTAAGAATGAATATACCCCGAAGCTTGCAAGCGACTTTCTAAAAGACAAGTTGAATTGGCAAGGCCAAATTTGCCAAGCATGGAGGGTGGGTAAACCCAGTGATGAGAGAGCCAAGCCCATAAAAGTCATCATGGCAAGTGCATGTGACAAGCAAACTCTTCTAAGTAAGAAGCATCTTTTAAAGGGTTCTCGCTTTTTCCTAGAGGAAGACTTAATTATCATGCAGCAAGAGGAAAGAAAAAAAGAGTTGTCAAAAGTCAGAGCAGCAAGAGATGAGGGAAAAAGAGCATGGTTATACAAAGGCAAAGCTGTTATTGTTGTTTTTGGTCCTCCTTCTAAAGCAAGACAACAAAAAAAAATCAAGAAGTGATAGCAAACCCATTAGCAGAAAATATCACAGCAAGTTCAGGATGGGCAAATAGGGGTGTAGACTCAACTTTGAGTCTTGTATGCCAAAGCAAATAGCAACCAAGGTCTACCCAAGTTCTCGTAAGCTTAGTATGTTGGAACTGCAGAGGATACCTGTGGAGGCATGGACCTGGACTAGGACCTATTGCAGAAGATAGGGACATAATATGTCTCGTGGAAACACATGAACATGAAGGGTGCAAGATACTCCTTTTTGAAAAATATATGAAACTGGAAGTATGGAACAAGGCAGTAGAGAATGGAAAAGGTCACGGTGGTATCATGGTGTTAGTGAAGAAAAAGGTAGATCGTTGCATTCAACTAGAAAAAGAAGACTCAAATAAACAATTTATATTGTTTAAAATATCAGAAAATGGAAATGTCATCAGAATTGCAGCATGCTACTTCGCCCCACAAGTTTCAAAAATTTACAAAAAGAGGGGGCTCAACCATAAAGACCCTTTTGCAGCATTAAAAAACGATATTGTGAAGTATTCTCAAGTAGGTGAAATCCTTCTGGTAGGAGATTTCAATGCCAGGACCGCAAGTGAACAAGCTAGCATTCTTTGTCAGAGGGAAGATTGCAATCCTATTTGGCTTACAGAAGAAAGAAATCATCAATGGACAAGAATTTGAAAGACAACAAAAGCTGCAATTTCTTTGGAGAACAATTGCTTACCTTATGTGGAACTTTCAATTTAGTAATCTGCAATGGTTTGCCTAAATGGTGAAACTCTGGTAATTTCACTTGTAATACCTACAATGGAGCAAGTGTGGTGGATTATGCAATTTGCTTGCATGGACTATGCGAGAAAATGGAGAAAGTTATGATCGGAGAACAACTCTGGGATTTAAAATCTGATCACAAACCGATCTATCTAAGTCTTTCTTGGACTAGTAAGTAGCAGGAGGGGACAAAAAATCAGCACATTCAAACAACCTTTTGCAAGGGGCGGAATTCTTTTGACTCAAGAGAACTATAATGTCTTTAGGAAGGCATTAGAGAGACTTTGTAAGAGGGAGGAAATTATGTCCCAAGGCCTTAATAATCAGCACCTAACTAATTTAATTCAAAGGGCACTCACAAAATGCAAGAGAGCAAAGAATAGGAAACGTGAAACAAATTGCTTTCATGTTAATGCTTGGTTCGATGAGGAGTGCAAAAAAGCAAGGAGAAGGTGGAGAGAGTCAAACTGGAAAGAAAGAGACTTAAAAAGCCATAAGCAGATTACAAGGAAGAAAAAAATTGATTTCATGGTCTCAAGGAGGGAAGAGCTAATCTTTCTTGAGAAAAACAACCCCAAACTATTTTGGAAGGAACTTCAAGTGAACAAGAAGCAAACTGAAAACAATATTACAGCGGACCAGTGGCTTGAGTATGCAAGGCAACTCTATGAGTGGAATCCTAAGGTTGAACCCCCTCCCCCCTTAGTCAACACTGCCACCATCACTAAGCTTTTCACCGTGCAAGAGATTGAGGTGGGTATTAAAAAGTTGGGTGTTGGAAAAGCCAAAGATTTAGTAGAACTTCAAGTTGAATATCTAAAGTGGGGTTCAAAAACTCTTGCACCTCACATTACAGGAATCTTCAACAACATCATTCAACAGGGATTCCCTACAGATTGGACAACTAGCCTCGCAATTCCTCTTTTCAAGAGCGGGGATGTCAACGATCCCTCCAATTATAGGACCATAATGATAAACCCCTTGTTTGCAAAGCTATTTGGAAGCATGCTAGAAAATAGAATTAGCAAGTGGGCGGAAGAAAGGAGGAAGCGTGCTAAAGGACAAGCAGGTTTTAGACCTAAACATTCCACGGTGGACCATGGTATTACTTTAAGGCACATCATTGAAAAAGTGTGGGAGAAAAAAGGGGAAGCCTTTTGTTGCTTTGTAGATTTCAAAAAAGCTTTTGACACGGTTCCCAGGGGTAAACTATGGTATAGAATGGAGGAACTTGCGGTTCCTATACATCTTAGAGCAACTGTTCATAGGCTATATGAGGAGTTCAAAGTGAAAATCAGAACATCAGATGGTATCTCCGAAAGTTTCAGAAGTGATATTGGGGTCAAGCAAGGGTTCCCATTATCCCCTACCCCTTTTGGCTTATATATTGACAAACTTGAAGAGTGGTTAAACCTAGAGGGCGAGGATGGCGTCCTCATGGGCGAGTATGTGATAAGGCTTCTTTTGTATGTAGATGACCTTATTTTGATCGCTAAGTCTGCTCTTGGCTTGCAAGAGCACTTGATTTCCCTTGAGCACTTCTGTAGAATAGTTGGGATGCAAGTAAATACTAGCAAGATGAAAGTGGTAGTTTTTTCTAGCAAAAGAAAACATAAACAACATAAGTTCTACTTTGAAGACAATACCCTTGAAGTAGTGGAAGATTACAAGTACCTCGGAATCGGCTTCAACAAAAGTTTGAGTTGGAAAGGCTGCAGGAAAAAAAGAACCCTGGGAGGTTGGAAAGTGTTTTGTGCTTTCCAACATAGGTGCAGAGAGGTAGAGTTATGGGACTGGAAAACTATGCAAACCCTTTTTGGGCTCTTAGTGATCCTGGTTATTCTCTATGTTTGTGAAGTTTGGGCCAGTAGTACCTCTGACTTACAGTGGAAGCAAATAGAAAGATTCAAAAACACATGATCACAAGCAAGTTCAAAATTAAAGGTTCAGTGCCATACAAAATCATGCTAAGTGAAATGGGGGTGGCTTCTATTGAAGCAATCGCTATGGTGAGACTCATAAGATATCTAAAAAGAGTTGAGCAAATGGAAGAAGGTAGATGGCCTAAGGTTTTCTTCAATGACATATTGTGCAAAAGAAAGAAGATTTGGATGCAGAAAAATATTAAATGGCTTAGCAAGTGGGATATGTGCTTGAGCACGTGTCCTACGAATAGTAAAGAAATAAAGGCTTTTGTTATCAATAAGTTCCACAAGCGAACTTGGGATAAAGAGCTAGGGAGAAAGAGAAAGTATTATATTGAAGAGTTTAACCCTACCTACGATCAACATCAAAAGGCATACATAGGGGCCAATATATCTTGGAAAGCCAAAATTCTCATTGCTCAATTAAGAACTAATTCCCATCAACTCCGTTGTGAGATCGGGCGCTGGAAAAGGCCAAAAGAAGCTTGAGCAGAAAGAGTGTGTATTTTTTGCACCACTGGTAAAGTGGAGATAGAAAAACACTTCATTTTAGAGTGTGAAGCCTTTAAGGATAATAGGGACAGGTACGCAAATGTCTTGGCGGATAAATCTTGGGATGATTTATTTAATGAGGGGACTGTGGAAAAACTGGGGGCACTCATCATCAAGTTGAACAGACAAATGATTGAATTGCAGAAAACAACGTGCGATTTGGTCTGTCCCATAGGCTATTCTTAGCCTCGCGGACGTTAAAATATTTCCTTCCTTCCTTCCTTCCTTGTAAAGGTGGGAAAAGTTGGGATGCTTCTTCCCCTTTGGACTTAATAGAAAAAATTCATTTGGAAGTTGTTTTTTGGATGTGTAACTGAGCACTCTTTTTTTTGTGTGGCGTAAACTTGTGGAGCTTCAATGAATGTAAGTAACTGCTAGAGCCTAGTTTTTTTTTCTATGTTTGCGTCGAAGACCATAGACGGATGCTACAACCTACCACCACATTGGAAGGTGAAAATTCTTAGCAGTTGCTAGCCTTTTCCCTTTGTAAGCATGCACACATGAGCATTGATATTTTCATTTAATCTAGTTTGATTGTGTAATATTGATCTTTTGTTTGCATAGCACATCTCCCACAATTACGAGGAAGTAAATCTAGTAGTCATACCATTCACTAATCAGGGTTTGCTCAATCATGCGATCTCTCCCCCTTAGTCAAATATGAGACAAGGCCCTCTTGAGTTCTCTTTTGACTCCATTTCTCCCCTCCTGATGTATTGGCACTAGTCTTTTATCAAGGAATAATCTTTCCCTCCTTTCCATCCACTTATTCAATTACATCTATTCTACAACAGTTTCTCGAAGGCATCCTCTTCATCTCACCTCATCCTTCATTGCATTTTCCTTAGTGATCATACCTTAGGGAATCCCCCCTTGACTTGGAGAAGAGCCAACCTAAAGCGAGGAAGAGAGGAGTGTGGTGACATTGGTTGTTCTTTTCGCAGTTGTCATCAAACTGGTGTGCCTACTTGTGGGATTTGACACACATGCGCCAGTCTCAGGAGGCAATAGTTCCCGTTAGAGAAATTAAGTTAACAGTTTCTTCAATAGACCATGCATTTGGATTGAATTTGCCATTGGGTTATTAATGAACCTTTGTGAGAGAAATAGATGATAGCAAGCTATTTATTTGGCGATCCTAAGTTTGAGTCATCAAGGCTAGTAGTGATGTTAAGGTCTAAACATGGTTCATGTATTGTTTTCATTTTAGTCTGATAAGCACATAGAGGGCTTATAAATTGTGCATGATGTCACTTAGAATGGGGAAAATAATATTCGTTTTCAAACTAGTAAGAGTTTTGAAACAACACTTTATAAAATGTAAGGGGGAAGCAAATGCATACACATTTGTGAATGTGCACACAAATTCCTTCATACACACACACACATGGGAAACCCATCACACATATACACAACACACACACACACACATGGGAAACCCATCGGGCACTTGTCCTCATTCCAAGGATGGTATCAAGAGTAAACTGGATTTTGCAAAATCTAGAGGCTTTGTTGACAAGCTCATGATGGTCATGATATTCAACAAATGACTCATGAAGAACATCATGTCACAATGTGGGAGTTGAACTTGGCAGTAGAGTATAACAATTTTCATTGCAATGACTCGAGCTAGACCCACTTGATAAATGTATGTATGCATGTATATATGTGTATAATGTTTAAATATTCAGAAAAAAAAATCAAAATAGTTAAAACATAGCACATCAATATACTATTATTAAAAAATTTAAAATATAGATAATAATATCTCAATATATGATGAATAATACACTACTAGACTATTTATTGTGATATCCATTAATAGATGTACTAATCATAAGATTCTGAAGGGAGCACAACTAAATTGTCATGAATTAAGTGTTACAACCTGATTTAGCATGTAACTGGAAAAGTCCAATTCCACTAGTGCTATCAAGTGCAACTTCGAAAGAGAAGCACCACTGTCACCTCAGTGCTTCACTTCCCTCTTTTATGCCATCTCTCAACTTCAAGGTCAAGGGAGGCTTCCCTACAGGTTGATTAGATCTAAAGTTTGAGGAGAGATAAGGGAAAGGAGATCAACTTGTTTAGGTGTGGAGTGTGAATTGTTAAGTTAATTTTCCAAATAAGCATTCAATCACTTAATATTTACAATGATCAACATATTCAACACTTAGAATATTTCTCAAGGATGTGCAATAAAATAAACCATGGGCATTTGCAATACTTAGTGAAAAGATAGTAATGGATAACAAGAATTGAAAATGATAATGCATTAAACTGGTGTTACAAATTTTGCCAATATATTGGCCACATCATGATATATCGTGATGTCTACCCTCAAACAAAACGATGCCCGATTTTTTAACCGATTTTTGGTGATAATATGACAATATTATCGCAATTTTTTTGAATATATCATGAGTTGATGGGGGAAACATCGCCTGTCCACGGACAAAGCGATTTTCACACCTTCTTTGTCATTTGCAAGTTTTAAGTTTGCCAATATATTGTTGATGTTTGCTGACATTTTCCCCGATAAGCTTGATACATTGTTCTAGACCCTCAACGATATATTCCACCATGATATATGTAACTCTGCATTTGACAACGAATTTCATTGCCATAAGATGTAATAAACCATTCATCAAGTGAGTTTGCAATATAGAGCAGTTATTATTATTAGATATTTTGAGTTAGGCTTTGAATGAGGCCTTTTTCAAGAGAAAATATCTCAAAAAGTGTGTCACCCATGTTACCTCCCAAACTAGCATGTGTGATTAAAGTCCCAAAGATGCACACTAGCTGAGAGGAACCAGAGAGGAAAGGCCAATGTCACCACACTGATCCCCTTTGGGCTTTTTGTTGTTTCTTTTCCAACTCAAGGGGGAGTATCCCCTATGGTTATGGTTTTACTAGGGAAAAGGAAATGAGGAGCAAGGTGATTCCAAAAGGTTTCCCTAGCAAAGGTTTGTAGTATAGAGATATACAATAGAGTGATGGAAGGACAACAAAACCCACCCAAAGGACTAGTGCCAATCTAACACCAAAGCATATGGAGTCAATGGGTTGCTAACTTAAGGGCCTTGTTCCAAATATCACCTAGAAAGAGTAAGTGCTTTAGGCTTCTGACCCTTCATAGATGTATTGGGAGGTTCAATTTGTGATCATAATGGGAAGGAAAAATCCCTTTGCTACTTCCTTGGGTGAAACCCTATAGTAGAAAGCGATTAGATTTGAAAAATCTTAATCAGGATTAGTATAAAGAAAAAACTCCCTCTTTGCAAGAACTTCAATTGAATCCAACATAAAACCTTATACAAATCCAATCCAATGTGACAAACATGCCCTTCCAATGGCTCAAGAGAGGTAAGGTGGACAATGCTAGCAAATATGATCTCCAATAGATAAGCACAATAGCAAGATAACTGCCACAAATTCACAAGAGAGAAACTCTTAAACATAATTTGCTCCAAAGAAAGATATATCAATTAAGCTCCAAAAGAGAGAGAGAGATTCAAAAATACAACCATTAAATGAAATGAGGAAGTAGCTCTCTATTCATAGGAGAGGCTAAAGCTTCCTTTACAATAAAATATTCATATTTTCCTAAGATCTAGTCTATGGTGGTGTAAAATAATACAAAATCCCCACTCAACAACTAACTTCTAACAAGTTACATCAAAAAGAGTGATCAAAGCCACTTGCACATTCCATAAGATACATGGGGATCCTAAATGAGGGGATGTCTCCATCAAACAAGGGAACAAGTGGTTGGTGATGATGCCACATGGCCTCCAAATGCCCCTCCAAGAATTGTGCTCCAAAGGAACGCCCACAAAACCACCTAAAAACCCCTCTCCAAATGGGGGTCTTTAACAAATCAAATCCTCCAAACAACCACATGATGTGTCCACATAGAAAACCAATCACCCATGCATGCCCACAGGCTAGCCTCCAAAGGCTTGTCTCAAGGTTACTTGTCCACCAAGCAAAGTACATACAGGGGTCTGAAGCCATCGATGATGTCCACAAGGAAGTTGAGCATTCAAGTTATGCCCACTTACTTGCCTTCCAAGTCTTCCCTCAAGGTAACTTGTTTCTCAAGAAAGGTCAAAAAGAGGGTTTGAAACCCATCAATGCTGTCCACTTGTCCACAAGCATACACATGTCCACATAGAAGACAACAAACCATTCTCCAAGGGCTTCCTTAAAGACACCTCCATCAAAATGAGTCCACATATGCTACCAATTAGGACCAAGACATGTTCTAAATGGAGAATCGTCCTTAATATAAATAAAGTATGCAAGAAAAACCCTCAAAGGTGGCTACTCCACCAAATCCACAAGCAAATTTCCATACACCGAGGGACAAACTCATGTATAAAATTTCAAACAAGGAGAAGCTCCTCCTAATGGCATGAAATCTCTCCTAAACCAACCATGAATCTTCAAGGGTTGAATACTTTCTTAACTAGGGCAAAAAACTCCTAGGGTGTTACCTTATCAAACTCAATTTCCTAGTTGTTTGGAACCCTCAACCACAGAAATAGACTGTTTTAGGGAAGTTGTGGCTGCTATTGCTCTTGTTCATAGGTTTGGATAATTTTTTAAGGTTGTTCTTTAACTGCTGTTCATCACATAGTTTGTAGTTTCCTCTATAGGGGATCCTATCCAGGATGGGCAGAGGACAGGAAACTAAACTAAGTGACCCAAGAGTGCCTCAATTGTTGCAAGTGATGCAAGTGTCACACTAGATGGGGCGCTCTTCACTTTAGGCCAATTTGGAGCTAAGCCAAGGGGGAGACCCTAGCTAATCAGTGATGGTAGCTTATGCAAAACAAGACACACGAGAAAACAAAATAAATGTCAAGTGCAAACAAAGTGGTCTTGAATTTCAACCTTAAATCAAAGAAACAACTAGAAGAATGAAAGAAATCCAAATGTACGGCTGAGAAAGCTTATGGAAGTCGCAAAATGCTTAACAAAGGATAATATATTTCCACTAGAAAAAGAGTTATGATCAGATCTGTTACCACCTAAGTTGTACTTAGTGGTTTTTTATCAAGTGAGCCTGGTGAACCGGATAGGGTTAACTTGTTTGGACTTCAGAAGACCTTTGGAAGTACTTCTGGGAAGTGCTTGTTGTATTGTATCACATGCTCATACCCCATGGGGGAATTGTAATAAACGTTCTAGCATGATAGTGTCTATAAAAGACTCGGTCTCTTAGACTTTATTTGTCAATCCGATCAGCCCAGGGTGTTTTTTCCCTTGGTTATTATTGGT
>LPNX011175703.1:162370-254658 GCA_001517045.1 Pseudotsuga menziesii
CAGTCGATTTGATTGAAATTAGTCAGATCTGAAGCATATTGACTGGATCTGACAAATCCTTGACTGAAGGAGGTGATCAAATCAGATACAGAGTTGATCTTCAACATCCTTTATGGGGAATTTCTCCCTCCCTCTCTCCTCAACAAGTTTTGGCTCATCTGGATGAGTTTTGGTGGATGCTTCAGTCAACAAGTTGAGGTGTCAGTCAGATCAGCTCTCCGATTGACAATTGCACTCAGTGAGACTCAGATCTGGCTCAGTTAGACACAGATCAGGCATTGATGGACTCTCCATCAGCATATTTGGTCTATCTCCTTGGGATTTGTGCCCCCCCTGTGTTGGATCTCTTGGTTTTTGTATATATCCAGGCACATCCTCCTCTTCCAAGCTAGTTAGAGCTGGACTGAATGGATTGCCATTGTAACTTTGTATTTGATCATCATTTGTGAATAAAGAAGCTTTGTAGGCTATACTGTGTAGTGCATGTGTATGTGTGGATTCTCAGTGTTATGCTGTTGATGTGGTAGTTGCAATTTCTTGCCAAATTCTGTGCTGCTTCTGTGTTCTGGCTTCAAGGATTCGACTGAATCTAGTAAGGGTGTAAACTAGGAAATCTAGATTGCTTGATCTTGTTTATCCATATGATGTATGCTAAAAAATTTCAGTTATATGCTTAAATAAGGTTATTTATGCATAATCTTTCATTTTTGTTGCTTTATGCATCTATATCCAGATCTCACGAGGTGTGTGCAGGCTTGTGTTATTTAGTTGCAGGTTCCTAATTGGATGAAGGTGTGGATCTAGATTGAATCCATTCCTATCCAATAATCTCAAGACTCTGTCCCTTAGCACTCCACAAAAGGGCCTCCTTTCAGCTTGCTCCATTCAAGCAACGATCCGACCTTCTCTCCTCTTCTTCTCATTTCTATAAAAAATCAAGATTTTTACCCGGTTACTCTGTTCGTAGCTTTGATTTTTATTAGATCTATCATATTAAAGGTAATTCCAACATATATATGTCTTATCAAAGCCTATAGTCTAGATCTTGCAGTTAAAAAAGTTTCATAAGCATTCTAGATCTAGCTTTAGGGAAATCGTCTTTTTGCATGAAAATTTAAAGAAAACTTGTAGATCGCATGCATTAGATTTCCTTTCACTGTTATAAAATTTAATATTCTACAATATTAGTGCATATTTCATTGGATGCACAAATAGAAAGCCAAGATCCCAAGGAAAGCTTGCTTTCCTTGGTTCCTTTTTCGCCTGTTTAGCTAGTTTTAACTTCATTTTTTTGAGATAAGGTAGGTTGATCCAAAGGTACTCTTAAAGTGCTTTTGGGCATATGTTATTCTAACATGCTCACTGTCTTTTAGCAGGTCTGACAGAAAATAAAGGAAGCTACTGTCCGAAGTGGCCTCAGGAGCGTTCAAATCCCCTCAGGGGTCTCCCTTTTCACTAAAATCTTAAAATTTTTGCAAAGTTGTAAGATCTTGGTTTCAGCCTGTATAAGGACCAAGAAGTTTCTGATATATCAGTTCTCTGATATTGTAACCGCTGTTAATAAAATTATTTTTTGAATAGGCTCTTTTGAGCCCATTCCCCATCCCCCCTGGGGGGATTTGCGTCGGTGTCCTTTTCGTCACTTTCTGCTTATTTTTTTTTTTTAAAGTAGCATTGATCTAATTTGCAGGATAGTATACTTGATTTTATTATTAATTTCATATTCCACTTTTTGTTTTTTCAAAGTAATCATAATACTTACCCCACGATTTCCCGATTGACCCGAAAGGGGAAAGAGATTCGTGGTAGGAATAATTAGAAAACCAGAATTGTGTATCTATTTTATTTTTCATCATTTATTTATCAGCAATTATAAAATTAACCCCTCCTCGATTCCCCGATTGACATCCACTTGGATTGAAAGAGGTTCTTGGAGGGGTTTCTTTTAAACAAGAACACCCAGTTTAAAACTTACTAAAATTGACAAGACTCCATTGTGTTATGCTCTACACTTGGCTGCGGTTCATCCAATCAGTGAAGCTGTATCAAAAGCACTTGGGTGACTAGTATAATTAGGACTCACTCTCCCCAACTAACAAACAATCAGGTGAAAATCCAACACCTAGATCAAACCTTTACGGTGGAAAAATACCCAAAGGAAGCGGGAACTTCTGAAAAGTGACCTCGGGGCACCGATATCTATCACACCCTAACGGGTGTGTTACGAAGAATAGCCCCAGAGACTCCATTTCATCCCACATATTCCTTGCGGGTAGCCGTGAAGGTTTAGTTTTTGGACATACTCCAAGTACTCTCGGGTATATCTGGAGTCCCCCCTTAGCCTAATTTTAATCAACTCACACTTCAAACTTAACTTAAAACATACCAAGAGGCAATCGCAAAACATTCACTCCAAGCACATGCAAGTATATTGTTTCTATTTTTGACTCCATTCTAAGGCACTGGTTATTTTCTTGCTTTATATAAATATTGTGTCTCAGCATTGTGCTTTCGTGTGTTCATCTTTGATTATCTATAGTTAAATCTCAAACTCCTAAATAACTCATTCAGTTTAACATCACCATACTAAGCAATTTTCCTTAGTAACTTAATAGGGTCTACCCCCCTTGGCTTCGTTAGGAGTTGAGCCTAAACGGAGGAGTCAAGAACAAGGTGACAGCCTTGACTCGAGACTTGCCCCAAGGACACACCGAGTGGCTTGAAGATTTCTTCCACGTGACCCTGGTGTGGCTTGAATATTTCTGCCATGTGACCCAGGTGTGGCTCAAAATATGGATAATGCTACTACTCGAAAGATTTCACAATCACATTCACATGAAGTTTGCACAAGGTAAGCAAGAAGAGCAATTTCTCTATTAGATTTTTTTAAGAGCCAAAAGTCTAAAGAGACCATACGAATGAGCAATCTCTCTCTTAAATAGAGATTTTCTATACAAAATCCCTAGCCAAAGAGATCAATGACTGAGATTAAATCATCTCCATTACAAATCTATGGCTAAGATCATCTCTCAAAGTGGTAATGCGCAAGCTGCATGAGGGGGGAGAATTCCTCTACATGCCCTAGGAGAGCAACATGATAATGTTATAAGACATGAAGTACATGAGGAAAGGCCCCCCCTAGGGATGTATGTTCCCTTAAGGCGCTTTCTTTTACATAGCTTATGTGCCAATGCATTGAAACCATAAGTTGAAAATGTCCATATGTAGCAAATTCACCCTCCCATAGAAGAAATAAGTTGTGGACCCCATCTCTAATTATAATCACATAATACATGGTCCAAAAGCATAGTACAATGTCATGATATAACCCAAGTCACTATCTGCCCCATATTTTGCACTTCAATAATATTTACTAAGTCAATGGTCACTTAGTCATTTTAATTTATGCTGGTATATATGGTTGAAGCTGTAATTTGCCAAAAATAGATACTTCCCTTGTTCGGATGCTCGAACCAACTATGGTAATGAATTTGTAGACCCCAAATCTACTTTTGGTGATCACAAGAACCACCAAAATCCATGAAATATGCTCTATGTAGCCCAATCCATGCCAAACTAATAAAAATATGACCCTGGTAACTAATAATAAATAAAAATCTCACCGACTGGGCCGCATCATGGCGAACTGAAGCATGGAATCATGTATGACATCTGTTGATGCTCCTTACCGACGTGCGTGTGTCAAAGCCCAAAAGTAGGCACATCGACCCGATGGCAACTGCGAAAAGAGCAGCCACTGTCACCACACTCCTCTCTTCCTTGCTTCAGGTTGGCTCTTCTCTAACTCAAGGGGGGCTTCCCTAAGGTTAGGATCACTAAGGTAGGATGGAATGTAGGGGAAGGTGAAATGAAGAGGTTTCCTTAGAGAAACGGTTGTAGGATAGATCTAATTGAATAAGTCGATGGGAAGGAGGGAAAGATCATTCCTTGATAAAAGACCAGTGCTAGTACATCAGGAGGGTAGAAATGGAGTCAAAAGAGAACTCAAGAGGGCCTTATGTCATATGTGACTAAGGGGGAGAGATCGCATGATTGAGAAAACTATGATTAGTCAATGGTACAACTACTATATTTACTTCCTCCTAATTGCAGGAGATGCGCTATGCAAACAAAAGATCAATATTACACAATCAAAATAGATTAAATGCAAAGATCAATGGCTGTGTATGCATGGTTACAAAGGAAAAAGGCTAGCAGCTGCTAAGAATTTTCACCTTCAAATGTGGTGGTAGCATTCGTCTATGGTCTCCAACGCAAACATAGAAAGAAAAACTAAGCTCTAGCAGTTACTCCGATTCATTGAAGCTTCACAAGTTTACGCCACACATTAACAAAAAAGAGTGCTTAGTTACACATCCATAAAACAACTTCCCAAATGAATTTTTTCTATTAAGTCCAAAGGGGGAGAAACATTCCAACTTTTCCCATCATTACAATGAAAGAGAAATACTCTTTATATGCCTAAAACCTTTATTCAAAAAGGAAGATAAAATAATAATTTAAATAAAATGAGAAAAAGTGGACTAAGATCCACTTTTTTCTCCAAGGAATGCCTGTAAACTTTACTTTATTAAAAGCCGTTCCTACTCCACTAAAGTTCTAGCCCACAGGTGTCCTAACCGAACGTAAATTGGAACTCAAACTCCCACTCTTTTAACTAGATGACTTAAAGGATTTTTTAATTTTATTTTAATGAAAAATCTCAGTTTGACTGGTCATTCCTTTTCCCCACTTATCCATGGATGTCCACTAGCAAAAATGCACATGAATGCCAAAGGAATCGACTCCAAATTACATGTGTAGGAGAGCACCCATGTGGCTTCCAATGATCCGTGATAACTGACTTTGTTCATGTAAAAAAATAACTTTAAAACTGGCAGCAAAAATAAATAGGGACTCCGCACTGTGTTTACACGAAATCACTGACTACTCCAAAGCTCCGTGAAACCAACACTATCTCAAAAAATTTCCAGGCAATAGATCGAACACTAGTGCAATTTGGCTGCCAAGTATGTGGGTTGAAGCTTTAAATGGGCCCAACTCTGAGCCATGACTGATAGTTCTGCTGCCACGTATCCTGATGGAGATCTCGACTTCCAATTGATCCAAAATCTGACACCGTCCAACAATTTTGCCATGCAAAACAAAAATAACTTAAATTGGCAACCATCGAGTAAAATTTTGGGGCTTGGCAAACCTGATTGACTGCTTCAGACTGTGACATGAAGATCCTCTTTGGAATTGGCTATCAACAAGAAAGTGTGGGCCTAGTTTCAAAAATCCACATTTGGCTACCCAAGAAAAAACTAGCCAAATTCCACGTATCAGCGACAAAACTAAACTCTCGACTTGGCTTTCAAATAATTAAAAGACTGTCACTAAATTGAAAATCCCTTGAATCTAGCGGCTCCTTCAACTGTCAATGATGGACTTTATCGGGATCCTTTTAAAAACTCATATCAGTTTAGCAGATGGACGCCTTTGAATAGCAGCAACATGGTGGTGAAAACTGTCGATGGAAAATTCGTAACTCTTTCCTAGCTATCAAAACATTCAACTCATCCACAGAATTTTAAATGGACTTCTCAAATCACAAAAAAAATTGTTGGCTTCCAGGAGTTTGAGTGACGTGTGGTCATGGTAGGCACTTCAACCCAGACTTTGAACCTAAAGCTAGAAACAACTACGGTTCAACAACTGCTAAGCTTCACTTTTGTAATTATTAATGCCACACAAAGCTTCTAGTTCCATTTCCATCTGATCATCAATTCTACTGCTTCCATGGGACTGAGTTTGAGTTCAATAAACTTGGAATCTATTAACAATCTCCGATAAGCCACTCTTTTTTAAACCAATTTATTTATAAAAATCTAGCCTTTGTATATGCTGGAGAAATTTAGTTCATAGTTTTGATCCTGGATATTAAATGAATATGGCCTCATCCCATAGTCACGAGGAACAATACTCTACTGTACAAAAGAAAAAAAATGGACCACTGTTGAAACATTGATATTTGCTTCTTGATCCTTTGTTCATGCCCATGCTAATTACTTTGTTGTGTTTTGTAGGCTGCGGAGGATTGTAGAAAACCCAAGCAGCAACCTATGTGCATAAGTCATGATCTTCCACTGCCGCTTTGTGGACACTCCTGTCAAAGTGGGGTGGTAACAAGATCCATGTGGATGCTAAAACACAAAATCGCACATCCGAATGAAAACTTCCTGGGACCCCATTTTTTGGCTTGGTCAAACTAGTTTGACCAAGTCAAATTGGTCAAATAACGCAAAACTAAAGTTGTGAATACCTGTAAGCACAAAAGGATTCCAATATTCTCTCTTATTTATGTTAGTAGGCTAACTAAAACAATAATCAACATGCCTTAGTGACCCATTATGAAATACAGAAGAAACTAGGCCTAAGTTAGAACAAACTTGTTACCTTTTCAAGAAGCCTCCGATGTATGCACACTTATAGTCTTGGTCATCTTGCTAGCTATTGCCGCCTAAAACACACTTTACCATGGAAACGTCTTCCAACCACTAGGTTTGTTCTTGAGGAAAAATATGAGTTTAGAACCCAATGTCACCTCAATTCTTAACTCCTTCGTTTAGACCCAACTCCTAAAAAAGGTCCATGGGGGTAGTCCCTATTCGCTATGTTTCAAAGGTTGTGTTTTAGGAGTTAAAAGATGATTAGATTAATTTAAGCTTTATGACAATCCATCATGCAGAAATGCAATAATTTCAAATGATAGGGAAATATTTATTTATTTGTAAACCAAATATAATTGCAAGAGAAATATAGTATTACTAAACCAGTGCCTACCTGAATCGGGCTATGGAGTCACAAACAAAGATTACAATGAAATTGACAAAATGCACAACTTGCTCTAAATCATTTGCTCACCACAATAATCAAAATACCACATTCATCAAATGTAAAATACTTTAAGAAAACGAACTAGAGTGTACGAGATGAGCTTGAAGTAGAACTGAACCAAATAAACGATGACTGCAATAGTAAATAAAATGAAAGATCGTTATGTTGTGCAAGTGGTCCAATAGATTTTAATTTATTTTAAGGTATTTCTTTAACTTAGAGAATTAATGTGTTTGGATGAGAAAATAAATGAACTAACTAATGTGTCTACCTCCAACCCTTATCCCTCAACTGAGAGAAACTGTTGGATGCTCAACAAGAGAGCACAAGGCTCTCTCCTAGCTCCACAAGTCAGTCCCAAGAACTAGTCAAGTGCTCAACATGAGGACACTAAGTTCCAGGAGGCCCCCAACTACCTCTACCCCTCTAGCTCCACACACTAATCCTCTTTTCTCAATCTTGCAATAATAGATTGAAATGCCTATTATTCTAGCCAACTCAAATCTTCTCCCTTTCTTGTCACCTAGGGTCGGACCAACCGACAAGGGGAGTGAATACAGGGCAAAGATTGGGGCAAGGTTTATTTTAAATGAAATGAAGAATTTAACAATTATTAACAATGCAAGCTAGCACGATATTGCAAGGATGGCATAGCGGAATCACTTGCTGTTGAATTATTGTAATTTCGAAGTGTATTGTACCCTGATGTTCCTATCGGGAGAATCACTAAGCCATGTAGAGTCATGAGGAAAAAACCTCCATTGTAATTCAGGTCATTAGCACCCTCATTAATATAATATTAAGTTGTTTGAGTCTTCCCAGAGAAGTCAGCCCAGTCAATTTTAGTGGGGCCAACTTGGTTGAGTGAAATCTCAAGTGAACTGAAGAATATAAATAGAGGTGAGGTGCTTCTCATTTGAACACACTCACACTCACTTCTGTAGCGCATAAGAGAGAGACAATTGTAGTTGCAAAGAGAAGGATCAGTTTGGGGTTTTATCTTTTATCTTTTGATCTTCTATATTGAGGAAGCTTTTGCTGGGGTTTTCCCATCAATATTTTTCCATGGTAAATCTGTATTGATCTTGTGATACTGTTTCTTTCAATGATCATGTCTATATGCTTTTGTTATGAAATTGAAATTGAATGCTGATAATCTAGCTTAGCATATGGAATCTTAACATTGTATCTGAGCTAACCTGAATAGGACAACTTTCACAAGGTGAAAAAGCCCTCTCTCTCCTCCCAACAAGAAATTAGGGTTTCGAGAAAATTTTTGAATTTTGAAGAATTCATTTCATGAAAAGTTGCACCCTCCTAGAGCGCATCTTCTGAGCCTGTGATTGAATTTTTTGAAGGAGTAGAACTCTAGGAAATTCAAACCCTAGTTTGACTTCTGGACCAAAAAACTGCTAGAAGCTGCAGTGCTAAATCTCGCAAGTCAATTTTGAAAGGTGAATACTTGAGATATCCAGAAAACAAGGACACCAGTCAACTCGCCTCAGTCAAGCGCATCTCTTGGTAAGATCAGATTCTCATTTTCCATAATTTCAATTTTTTGTGATCTCCTGACAAGATGGCCCCAAGCACCAAGCTTGAGGACAAACTAGAAGGCATAGAGAATTACAAATCATGGAAATACAAAATTCACCTCATTCTCAAGGAGAATGATCTTGAAAAATATATCAAGGATGAAATTGGAGAACCTGAAGAGGCTGAAGCTAAGGAGAAGCACAAGAAATATTTGATTAGGGTACAAAGGATTATTGCTGACTCTATCAAGGTTCACTTGATCCCTCAAGTGTCATCCAAGAAGACTCTGAAAGAAATGTATGATGCCCTAGCAAGAATGTATGAAGGAAGAAACATCAACAGAAAGATGACTCTAAGAGCTCAATTGAATAGCACCAAGATGAGTCATGGAGAATCCATCTAGGATTACTTCACAAGGGTCTCCTAGTTCAAGGAACAACTAGAATCCATTGGAGACAAACTTGATGAAGATGAGTTGGTTATGACTGCTCTCAATGGTCTCACTAGACCCTGGGAGTCATTCATCCAAATGATGTGTGCCAGAAAGGAAATCATGCAGTTTGATATTGTATGGGAAGATTGTATTCAAGAGGAGACTAGAGTGGAAAATAGAGAAGCTCTACTAAAGGAAGATGATCAAGCCCTAGCCACTCATACCAAGAGAAGAATAAGTCAACCCAACTTCAAGAAGGGAAACCAAAAGGAGTCTCAACCTCCCAGAAGGTTCCAGAGAACAAGGGAAAGTCTCCCCAATAGGGACTATTCCAGCTTTCAATGTTTTCATTGTGATAAGATAGGACACATTGCTAGAAATTGTTCTTTGAAGAGACAAGAATACAAGAAGAGGAACAACAACAACAAAAGACATCATGCACATCTAGATGAAGATGAGGATGAAGAAGAAGAAGAGGAAGTACCTCAAAGAAAGAAAGCAAGAGAAGAAGATGCAGAAGAAGAAGAGGAAGTACCTCAAAGAAAGCAAGCAAGAGAAGAAGATGCAGAAGAGTATGTACTATTCCTTGCACTCTCTGGGTCTATAAAACCTGGAGAAGACACTTGGCATATTGATAGTGGTGCTTCAAAGCACATGACATGACAGAAGAAAAATCTATCAAAACTTGAAGAAAATAAATCTCCTCAGAAAGTATCTCTAGGAGATGACTATCAATATCCAATCAAAGGAATCTGTGAAGCAAGCTACAAGCTTGATTTAGGAAATCCCCTGAAGATGAAGGAAGTCTTATATGTACCAGGTCTAAAGAAGAATTTACTTTCTATCTCAGCTTTAGATAATAAAGGATTCAAATTTGCATTCATAGATGGCCAAGTACTCATGTGGCCCAAAGGAAAGTCAATTGAAGATGCAGTTGTCATCGGTGAAGAAGAAGGAGGTCTGTATAAACTCAAGGGACATTCAGAAACATCCCTTGTTAATGAGTCCACTAACCCTAGTGAACTGTGGCATAGAAGGCTTGCCCACATCAATTACAAAGCACTACCTCATGTGAACAAAGTAGTGACGATATTACTAGACTTGAAGATCAACCATGAAGGCATTTGCAAAGGATGTGCGAAAGGGAAGAATATGAAGAATCCATTTCTGAAGAATGAAACAAAAACTAAAGGTACATTGGAATTGATTCATTCAGATGTGTGTGGTCCAATGTCCTCGACATCTTTGAGTGGCTTTGAATACTATATTACATTTATTGATGAATATTCAAGAAAGACATGGATATACTTCTTGAAAGCAAAGAGTGAGGTGTTTGAGAAATTCAAGGAATTCAAAGCCTTGATAGAGAATCTTTTAGACAAAAGAATCAAGACACTCTGATCAGACAATGGCGGAGAATATACTTTAAAATAATTTGAAGCCTTTTGTAAAGATGTCGGAATCAAGAAAGAACTAACTACTCCCTACAATCCTCAACAAAATGGTGTTGCAAAAAGAAAGAACAGAACCATTATGGAGGCAGTGAAGACAATGATATATGATCAAGATTTTCCAATGCACCTATGGGAAGAAGCAGCAAGAACTGTTGTCCATGTACAAAAAAAAATATTTCACAATGCCTTTGGATTCAAGACTCCAGAAGAGATGTTCACGGGAAAGAAGCATGAGGTAAGTCACCTCAAGATATTTGGTTGTCCTGTATATGTTCATATACAGAAAGAGAAAAGAACCAAGTTAGATCCCTCCGGAAAGAAGGGGATATTTGTTGGATACTGTGAAGTATCCAAGGCATTCATAATTTACATTCCTGGATTCCATCACATGGAAATCACTAGAGATGTAACATTTGATGAAGAAGCAGCTCTCAAGAGATCCATAAAATGTCAACATGAAGAAGTTTATGAGGAAGATGCACCTCCCAGAAATGTAGAGGCTACATGCCTCCCTAAATATGAAGCACCTGAAGATCATGATATGACAGAACCACAAGAACCTCCTATGATGGAGATATCATGGAAGAGAAAGATTGCTTGGGAAAGAGAAATTATACAAGAAGTAGAAAGATATGGAGCTCCTGAAGGCTCCATAAGGATAAGTAAGAAGCCCAAACCATTTTCTAACTATGTAGCTTTGATGTGTGATCTTGTAGATCAAGAACCTACAAACTATGAAGAAGTTGTATAGAAGAAAGAATGGGTAGAAGCAATGACGGAAGAATACTAGTCAATAACGAAGAACGATGTGTGGGATATAGTTCCCAAACCAGAAGGCAAGAGTGTAGTATCCTCCAAATGGATCTACAAGATAAAACATGTAGCTGATGGAAGTATAGAGAAGTATAAGGCAATATTTGTGGCTAGAGGTTTCTCTCAGAAAGAAGGAATGGATTATGAAGAAAGGTTTGCACCAGTAGCACGGTATACTTCGATTAGAGGTATCATGGCACTTGCATCCATGATGAAGTGGGACTTAGACCAGATGGATGTGAAGATATCCTTCCTAAATGGTGTGACTGAAGTATACATGGAATAGCCAGAAGGATTTGAAGTTGAAGACAGATGAACTCACGTATGCAAGTTGAAGAAGGCCCTGTAAGGCCTGAAGCAAGCTCCTAGAGCTTGGTATGGAAGGATAGATAGTGTCCTGACGAGCTTGGACTTTACCAAGAGTAAAGCCGATCCTAACCTTTACTTCAAGGTTATATAAGATGAACCTATCATACTATTATTGTATGTGGATGATCTATTTCTGACAGGGAATGAGAAATAGATTGTAGAATGCAAGAAGAAGCTCGCTGAAGAATTTGGGATGAAAGACCTTGGTCTAATGCATTATTGATCCAAAAACAAGATCTTTGCTACTCTACGACGTTAACATGAATTGCATAAAGAGCATGAATGAAGCTCACAAATCCATAAGAAGAGAACCAAACAGCATAAACAATACGCACATAAAGACAACAAGTTGATAATGGAGTTCGTCTAAGATGGACTACGTCTCCAGGCCTGCTTCTCAATAGGAGGGCCGATCTATAATCTCAGCATAAGGCAAAATACATGGCAATGATACAATGATACCTTGGTGACAATGGTCAGGAAGAGAATTGCTTCCCAAAACACAACAAGACTGCTTCCAGCAACTCCGAAGCCTGAAGATGGTGTAAAACGAGTATAAACACTCGTACCTTCCTCCTGTAGAGCTACGCAATATCCCTTCTCTCCTTTAGCTACAAAGTCTCCACTCCAAAGCATGAGTGTAAATGGAAATTAAGTGGGTTTATATAGGCTTGGCTTGCCCCACTCCACATTCTCCTCATGATTCTTTAGTTACAACAAATTTTTCCCAAGAAGGCATATGGTTCCAACTCCCCACACTTGGTTAGGCTCTTCTTAAATTATGTAGTTGACATAGTTACAACTATGCCAACCACATTTTATATTTTTAGAATATTACAATAAAATTATTTTCCCCCAAAACCACATGGTTCATTGAACCCACAATATGGTTTTTTTTAAAACAAATTTGTTATAACGTAACTTGTTTTTAGACCCACTTATAACCCATTTTCTATAGTTTGTAATTCGACATGTGCTGAAATAGAGCGCGGGCTCCTGTGCTGGTCAGAGCTCCCGGTCACGTTGGAGGAAGAACCAAGGTCGGGGCTAAGCCTTGGCCCCTTTGGGGCTTGAAATGCCACTACATACTTTAAATAAATTTATTTCCATACATTATACAAGGAACACCTTGTGGGATAACGGTAAGGCGGAGCACTATGCAGGAGAGGTCACAGGGTCGAACCCCGTGGAGGCCAGTATTCTTACTAACTTTTAACCAATCATCAAGTGCCATGTGGCGAAATATCAAATTTTGAAAATATTTGATATGTTGGAATGTAAATCCATGGCCACACCCATGGATACCAGCCTGAAGTTGTTGACTGATGAATCATCATAATTAGTGGATGTGACTCAATATAGACAGATTATTGGGTCGTTGATGTATCTAACAAATACTAGACCAGACATTTATTTTGCTGTGAACACCTTGAGTCAATATCTAGTTCAACCTAGACATGTTCACCTGATAGATGCAAAACATGTGATGAGATATCCGAAAGGGACTATAGACTTTGGTCTATACTATGATGGAAACCATGACTACAGATTGTATGGCTACACAGATTTAGATTGGGCTGGAAGTGTCTCAGACAGAAGAAGCACATCAGGTGGATGTTATTATCTGGGGTCTGCTATGATTTCATGGTTTAGCAGAAAACAATCTAGTGTTTCTCTTAGCACAGCTGAAGCAGAATACATAGTAGCTTGCTCTGCTAGTTGTGAAGCCATATGGCTTCGGAAGCTAATGTCAGGCTTATTTAACCTAAAGTTGGATACCGTAGTGATTCTATGTGATAACAAAGTTGTATAAAGATGATGGAGAACCCAATGTTCCATGATAAGTCAAAGCACATAGAAATATGGTATTTCTACATTTGATATATGATATAGAAGGGAGCCATAAAGCTCCAGTATGTGAGTATCGATGAACAAGTTGTTGTTGTGTTGACGAAGCCTTTGTCTCAAATAAAGTTTGAATATTTTCGAGACAAGCTTGGTGTTGTTTGGAAAGACCTTCCATGAAAGGGGGAGTAGTGATGTTGCAGTGGGAGTGTAATATGTATCATCCCTGGACATTTGTCCTAAAGTGATCCGTAGATTTATGTCTCCGAGAAAGAAGTAGGATTGTATCATCCCTGGACATTTGTCCTAAAGTGATCTGGTGACTTCGGTCCTCGAGAATGTGGTAGGATTGTATCATCCTTGGGCATTTGTCCTAAATTGTATCCAGTGGCTTTGGTCCTCGAGAATGTAGTAGAATTGTATCATCCCTGGACATTTGTCCTAAATTGTATCCGATTGCTTCGGTCCTCACGGATACAGCAGGATTGTATCATCCCTGGACATTTGTCATAAATTGTATCCGGTGGCTTCGGTCCTTGAACATGTGGTAGGATTGTATCATCCCTGGACATTTGTCCTAAATTGTATCTGGTGGCTTTGGTCCTTGAGAATGTGGTAGGATTGCATCATTCTTGGACTTAGTCCTAAAGTGATAGGAAGTGATTATCCCGTAATTATATCCGGTGATTTTAATCCTCGAGAATGTGGTAGGATTGCATCATCCTTGGACATAGTCCTAAAGTGATAGGGAGTGATTATCCCGTAGTTGTATTCGGTGACTTCGGTCCTCGAGAATGCGGTAGGATTGCATCATCCTTGGTCTCAAGTCCTAAAGTGATCCATAGACTTTTGTCTTCGAATTGTGGATTGCAAGTTGTTGCTGCTGATGATGATGTTGCTGATCAAAAGATTAGAGTGTGATGACGATGTTGCTCAAAGTATTACTGATGACGATGATGATGTTGCTGATCGAAATATCAAAGTGTGATGATGATGTTTCTCAAAGAGTTGTTGTTGAAGATGATGTTGTTGATCAAAGTGTTGTTGCTACTAAAATTGAAGATGAAGACTATATGTCGAAAATGATGAAAAAGCTTCCAATGATTTATAGATGTATCACCCTGATGATGTTGAAGATGCTCTCTCTCCTTCTCCTACAACTGTTGTTGAGGATGTTGTAGAATACCCTTCTCGTTAAGGGGGAGTGTTGAATTATTGTAACTTCGAAGTGTATTGTACCTTGATGTTCCTATCGGGAGAATCATTTAGTATTTCATTATACCCTAATGTTCCTATCGAGAGAATCATTAAGTCATGTAGAGTCATGAGGAAAAACCCTCCATTGTAAGTCGGGTCATTAGCACCCTCATTAATATAATATTAAGTTGTTTGGGTCTTCCCATAGAAGTAGGCCCAGTCAATTTTAGTGGGGCCGACTTGGTTAAGTGAAATTTCAAGTGAACTGAAGAATATAAATAGAGGTGAGGTGCTTCTCATTTGAACACACTCAAACTCACTTGTGTAGCGCATAAGAGAGAGAGAGAGCTGTAGCTGCAAGGAGTAGAAGGATTAGTTTGGGGTTTTATCTTTTATCTTTTGATCATCTATATTGAGGAAGCTTTTGCTGGGTTTTTCCCATTAGGGTTTTCCCAGGGTAAATCTGTGTTGATCTTGTGATACTGTTTCTGTCAGTGATCATGTCTATATGCTTTTGTTATGAAATTGAAATTAAATGCTGATAATCTAGCTTAGCATATGGAATCTTAACAAATAATAGAGCACTCAAGTGCTAAAGGGCTCAACCAACATCTAACTTAGGAAATGCATCCAAGTACGAAGATAATACATGGAATAATTGCATTTACACACTTTTAATAACCCATTGACTTATCTAACTTTTGTTCATTAAAAGATTAAGCTAATGATAGTGCCACCAACATTAGATCTTATTTCATGTGAAAATTTGTAAGCAAAATTGAATTTACCTAGATTCCTAAGTTAAGTGAAGGTGATGAAATAAACGTGGTACTTAGGGAAGAAATGGGGTCTTTTCAAGTTAACCATCATAGTAACGGAGTGTAATAGGTATACCCTTAGCTTTCAAGAAGCTTTCAAGAGCTAAGGTTATAGTACTTTTTAAAATATAAATATGCTTACCTCTAATGTGTGATAACCTCTTGATGGTCAGACACAAAACTGGATTCTCACAGCATGGGTGCTAACACAGTTGGCAAGTACTCTTCTGTCTCATGTGGGCAATGAATCATCAACATTGTTAGCATCCTCATTATTTTACAATATTCATGCATATTTTTACCTTAAAAATCAGTTTTCCATTTTTTTAAGTCATATGTTTGCATCAAATGTTCCTTGTTACCCAAATACACATGGTGTATACTATTTTTTCCTGGTTGTAGATCTGGTATGCTCTGTGCTATTGATTAGCAGGCTACTTCCATAATTTTGATAGTATAATGGCTGGAATGGTTGGTTACATATGGATATCTATGATTTTTACTTATAATCTTTGAAATGTGCATGCCCCTATTCATTGCTGATCTTGACAACTATTCAAAACTGCTAGGTAAATGAAGGAAATTTACTCACCATATTGTTTTATTGGTAGATAGCATATTTCCTAGAACCTAGCCATGACTGCATTGTGGAGTGTCTTCCAACTTGTTATTCAGAGACAAATCCTCCCAAGTATGTAAGAGAATATTATAGTTTAACTGAGTGGGGGGTTCTAAAATACCCCTTTCTGAGGATTGAATATCAGTTTAAATGAAATTTTATTAACAACTGTATTCCTAGAAACATTGGATACAATGGAAAATTAAAAGTATTGTTGTGATGAATACCTTTGGCAAGTACCCTCCAGTTAAATGTGAGGATTATCTATCCAAACGGTATAAGGATACTCATAGTGACCTGAGTACATATACAAAGATTTCAGAATTGTCCCAGAAAGAGGACAGTCACACCTTAAACAACGTACATGTTTTATTCTCTGTTAAACAAGAAGCAACAAGGATCTGCCCAGATTATCTTATGAAGGAAGACTTCTGATTAATCAGCATGAAGAAGATATTCTTGGCCAGCAGGATCACATGTCAATCTAGATAGAAAGCCCAATATTTGGTACTACACTAATGTGTGACAATGGATGGACTGATGTATTACCACAGTAAGCATAAAAATCCATTTTCAATGTATAAAACAAAAAAAAAATCATGGTTCAAATCCTCTTCAATGCATTATGAAACATGTTTCATCTAGAACACTTGGAAATAGGAAAAATATCTTGTTCTCTTTTTAACACAGGAAGCTCGAGTCTCTACCAGCAATCTGACAAAATCATAACATTCTTTGCAACATTTATTCTTAATGTATCTACAGTTGGTTCAATATGCCAGAATAAATTAATAAAAAGCTACACGTATCCAGTTCCATTTGGAATATGAAAAGGTCCATATGGGAGCATTTCATCCATGCCTGAAAGGTCAGTGGGGTGAATTGAATGATGAATCTAATTATGTGTTCATATTCTCCTGAGTATTTTTTATTTTCAACTATACTACTAAAGATCTTATTTTTTTTCCCAATGTTAGCTGGAAAGCATGACTTTTGTATGATGTGTGAATTTAGATATATAAATGCTCAAATCCTATATCTCTTTTGCATCATTTGCAATATGGATTATGTGATTCTTTCATATTTGCCACATTTTTTCACTTGTTTAAGAGTGCGTTGTTGATATCCTGTAAATAATTGAAAGCATACTTCATAAAAACGCAATTGAAAGAATTATCCATGGCCTATCCCTACGGGTTGTGTTACCTCCCAAATTAACATGTGTGATTAAATCCCAAAAGAACAATGTTAGCCCAAAGTCAATCTAGAGGGGCTACCAATTGTCACCTCAGTAAATCCCTCTCTACACTTTAGGTTCATTTTTATCCAACATAAGGGAGGCTTCCCTAGTATAGGATTACCAAAGCTTAGACAATGATGGCACAAGGTGATATGAAGAGATAGCTTTAGCAAAATGTTTTTGGGTCTTTTTGTAGTATAGAAAATAAAAGGATAATGGAAGGACCAAGAGACTAGTGTGAATCCAACGAGGGTGGATGGAGTCAAGGGGTTAATCCAAAAGGGGGACTTCATGAATGGTTAGAGCAATGAGGGATACTAAATATGCCACAAGAACTAACCTTAACATGTTGAAAAATGAATGTAGAAATTAAGCTCAGAGGGCCTGTGTGCCCAAACAACACCACATCAAAACATTGTTAATTAGGGTGTGATTTTTACGATGAAAGTATCACTGACAACTACTTTGGAAGATGATAGAAGGAACCTAATAAACGACAAATTAGCTCTATACCTCATTAATTCAAACATGGCATTGAGCTTGCAAGTACATTTAATTATCAACGCAGGGCCAGTATGCTTGTGAAGTATTGTGCAAAATATATGTAGATTTTCAGCAGTAATTAAAATTCTAAATTCTAGCATGCTATTACAGTCTACCAAGAAATCCAATTTCGTTTCTAATAAAATAAATCTAAATCAAATTACATGAAAGCAGTAAACTCAACCATGAAAGTAAAGAACAATCAATCACACATTTATCATCAACCATAGGAGGAGTAGGATACACAATTCTGTAGCAAACAATATAACATAATTAAAAATAAGTCACTTGTGAAACAGAAACTAGAGATGAACTAAGCTAATAAATAAACAACACCTGCTTCTCTATAGTGGGCCCTTTTTGTGTAGAGAAAGGTCGGGAATACTTCAACGATTAAACACACAGCTCACAACATCAATCTATCTTAGAGATTCATGAACATAATGACTAAGCAGGACTTTGTCTCATTTAATTATATGTTAATAGTAAACAGAGTATTACAGAATGTCAAAGTCTTTTCATCTTTTTCTCTTTCCTATTTATATAGGATGGAAGTCCCTTCTTATATAGGAGAAATCCCTCAACATGTTGCTTAATACAACTGAAAAGCAATGTACGTGATGTTGATGTTTGTAACTCGGATAAACAAGTTTAGTGTCAAACAAACCTGAAGTCATCCAAGTCAAATCTATTTTGTAATTCACTTTATTTATAAAACGAAAGTATTTTAATTAGATGTTGAGTTTAATAAAGTGTAATTTTAATGCATTAGTGATTTAGACTAATCTCAACCATTCATCTCATTGAGAGATTAGGTTTTTGTTTGATTAGGGTTTCAGCTTAGTATAAAGGCAAGTCAATGCAGAGGGTTAAGATACATTCATTATTCACTCAAAGACTGTTTTGGTCGGAAGGTGAAGAGACTCATTCAAGGAACAAAATTAGAGTACTAGAGAGGAGCCCGATTTAGCAACCAAGTAAATTTCAGCAAGCAAGCGATGACAATAGCAAATCCGTACAACTGTATGAATCTGTACAGGCCTGCAACAAGTCCATACAACCACCAGCAAGATTTGAGTTGATTTCTTGGTTATTTGAGGGCAGTTTTCCTTAGTAAGTATGTTTATTTTTTATCCATTTTGAGTGTACCATGCAGTTGTGTAGGTTTCCTTGTAAGCATAGATCTATTTATGAAAGGCTAATTTGAAGGAGTAAATCATCTATGTATTGTGTTTTGCTTCCGTTGTTCATTTTCTAGCTATATATGTGATTAGTGCAATGTGAAGAATTTAATTTCTACAAATTAAATATTAATTGATTTATTTAAAAACATAAGGACAACATTTTCCCAGGGTTAAGAAAATTTACATGGTATCAAAGCTAATCAGATTTAGAAGATCAAAAGAGCAGGAGTTTGTGTGTGTTTTTACCAGAAATTGTTTCCAAGGCCAGAGAAACAAGCCAACACAATCTCAAATAAAATCAATAAAGTAAAGTAGGTTTAGGTTTTCTGGAATGTTTAAATGGTTGTAAACTTTGAGGACAGACAGGGAATACATTCATGAATAAAATAATAACTAAATCATAAGCACAAGAAGACAAAGATGCATGATATATAAAACTAAATCCAACAGAACACAATGTTGAGGTTCATTAATAAAAGACAAGCATCACCAGCATATACACATAAACCAGTAATGAGTATATCAACTAAGCAACTAAACAAGCTGAAAAATGAAGCCAACACAAAAACTGAAGGGTGAAAAGTATCATATATCTCATAATTTCATCATCAAATGCATACAAGAGCTTTATACTTAACTCATGAACAAGTCTGAAGACAAAAACAGTCTGAAGACCTCCTGTAGCTATCCCAAAAATCGAACCCTCTCAATGAATTTCTAATATCTCTATATAGTGTTTTTTACAAAATCAGTTAGAGGTGAAAAACCCTAACTTCCTTCCATCAGCTCGATGAGGTAAAGTAAAATGTACAAAATTACAAAACAAGATACTTTCTAAAAATAGTAAACACTAACTAATATGTTTCTCAAAAAGATAACAAATAACTAATTGAACAACTGACTTATAGATCTTTTGCTGCCTCAGCTAGCAGAGCAATGCCATCTAACACTTGAGCTTTCTTTTTAGCTCTCTTTTGTTCATCCTCCATGCCTGCTAGCCTTCTTGATAGTTCTTCATTTTCCTGCTGTAAGTCTTTGACTGTCTTTTTCAATTCTGTGCACTGCAATTCAGTAGCTCTTTTTCTCTTTAGAGCCTCTTTAGCTACTGCTGTCAGCTCCTGAAAATGGTCATTGACATTCTGTAGGTCTTCTCTAAGCCTTCTATTAGCCATCATCAGCCCATCATTGACCCCTTGCATGTAATTCATCTGCTGCTTGTACTGCTTAATGGCTTTTTGCAAGTTTTCTCTGTCAGAGTCAAATGGCTTACCTGCTGTAGGATCTTGTTCATCATCAGGTATCCAAGGTATATCAAGTTTTTTTGAATATCTCAGCATCTTCAATTAACAATTCTGTAGGAGTGTCTACAATGCTAGGATTTTCCTCACCTGTTACTTCAACTGAAGGAGCTTCTTCTTTCAATTGTGGCTATTTTAAAAGATCACTTCTTATTTCAAAAAAAATTTCAGACAATTTAGGTGCAGGCTGGCTTGAATCTCCTAATGATTTTAATGAACTCTTGGCTTTTGCAGGATGCACATATGAAGCTTTTGCAGCTGTTTGTTTCTTCACTTTTCTGCTAACTTTGTCTAGTTCTGGTTTATCATCAAAGGAAACATCATCTAGGACAGTAACTTCATTTGCATTCAATCTGGGTTTGAGCAGCTTCTTCATGTTCAATCTTAGCTTTTTCTTTGACCTAGTTTTAGGTCTCCAATATGATGCTGCTTCTCCCACCATTTTAAGCTTCCTTCCTTGATGTTGGATAGTAGCCAACTCTATTACTTCAAGCCTATTCCTCTTCCTGTTAGGTTTTGCTGCTTTGCTTTTTGAAGTAGGAAATTCTCTGCATGCTTCATCTTTGACTTCAGTCCTAGCAACAGGATGATCCTCTTCTAGCAAATATCCCTCATCATCTGAGAGAATGGTGATGGGACTTCTCTGCTGAGCCTGAAACTCCTCCTTAGGTACAGCAACCTCTTCAATATCAGCAGCTTTAACTTCATGAGAATCCTCTGCAGTTGCCAAGTACTGCTCAAGTTTCTTTTTGTCTTCTACAAACAGTGAGTACTTTCCTTTAACATTAGCTGAAAACACTTTGGGTTTACTATCATCCTCCACATGCTCTGATGCTTTCTCAACTTTGACCTCTTCCTTATCTTCAAGTTTAGGCTTCTGACCTAATTTTCTCATCAATACCTTACCCTTGTCTGCTTGCTTTTTAGGCTGCTGCTCTTCTTGTTTATCTTTCCTTCATGCTGCAAAACAGTGCTAATAATCAACTTAATTAGCCCATGGTGAAAGATTGACTGAGAAGAATGGTCCATATGACCTTTAACCCTATTAGACATTTTCTGCAGGCTTTTGTACAGGAAGAAAGGAAGACTCATCCTGGACACCCCCACCATATGTTGTATAAATCTGAAGTGATACTTATAAACATAAGCATACCTGCCCTCACAAGTAATATAACTCTGCAAAATTCTGATTGGTTCTACCCATTCGTTTCTGAAATTTTGAATTAGGATGCCTTTATTCCAGTCTGGAGTGACATTTGGTAATAGATATCTCTGAGGATCAAAGGTAAAGGGCAGTTTCTTAAACCATGTTTCACCTTAATTCTTAATCCCTGTAGCTTCTGCAATCAACTCCACTGTCAGCCTGAACTTAAGAGTGTCAAAGGTCACCATGTCATCTTTAAAGAATTGTGCAAACTTGCAAGACACTTCAGTATTATATCCATTTATTCTTTTGAAGAATTCAAGCCAACCAGCCTGTTGGAATAGTTCAACACATCCAGGAAGTTTTTCGATCCAACCTACATCAGTAGGTTCAGATCTGTTAATTTTACCACTCTTTCCCATTTTTCTTTAGAGGATGAAAACTGTATAGCTTTTAGAGTTCAATTAATGACCAGCCAGGTGATGTTTCCTTTTCAAATCCCTCAGGTTTCAAAAACAGCTCTCCTTACTCTTCTCTGACTGCTCCTTTTGTTCTTTTGATACAGGCTAGGTTTTATTTATAGTCATAAGAGACTTGATCATTTGAAGTATTCCAGATTCTTCACGACCACTGATAACTGTCATTCCATTTAATTATGCTAATGATTGTTCATCTCCAACATATAGAATGAACCTGTGTATTAGTATCCATAACCTGCCAGAATTATGTATAAACAATCTCTTCACAAAAGAGTTTTACATGAAGAATCTCAACTGTCAACCTTTTAGACTAAATGCAGACTATTTATAGGTTAGATTAGAAGATTTATATAGCAGAAACAATCTTAAACTTAGTCCATTTCAGCTCTCAGTAATCTTAGTATCAAAATGATAGTAGGTTTGGCTCTACTCTCAAGCGTTTAGCTCCTCGCTGCTTCCTTTTGCTTCCAAAAATAGTAAGCTTCAAAACCTAGCAAAATTAGGTCTCCCTGCAACTTCAGATATTCGGCTCCTTTTTTGTATTGCTTGTAAACATAGAATCAATTTAAGACATTGAAAACACTGTCAAATGTATAATTCATCACATCTCTACACTTTGAGCTTTGACAGGGTCATTTTTCATCAAAAAATGCTATTTTTCAACCTTCACCCATCCTGGCATCTCAGAACGTCTCAGACAGCTATTTCTTTGGCCGAAATTTCATTAAACAACACAATTTAGCATTTCCCTTAATCAATTTTGATAGAATAGTCCCCAGCGAAAAAGCCCCAAATTATCAGTTATATTGGCTTATCGTGGAATACCTTTAAATTGATTAACTGCAGTGGTTTAAAATCATGACCTGAGTTGTCAAGTTGTTCACCTCGAATGTACAAGTGTCCTTCAACGATCAATTTTACTGCAAGCAGCGAAATTAAGGAGCCCTAATTTCCCGTGAAGCCATAAAAACCTCTCCTCTGTTCTGCACCGACAATGTCCGGTTTTTTAGTGGTTATGGTTACTCCACTAAGTCCTTCGTCTTTGAATGTGCATGCAAATCAAAACTCATCTCACATTAAACTCAAACCACGCTGCTACCTGTCAAAATGAATTGCATTTGGGCTCATGATGACCATGATTCCCTCACGATTGGTAACCACTTGCTCTTATGATAATTCCTGAATCCACACGTAGCAAACACCTTCAAAACACGTAATCAGTCACTTCATATTCGAAATCATGACAAATTTTGCTAAAAAATCGGAGGAATTGGGAGTCACGATATTCTTGTAGCGCTCCTTTGTATTTTTTTCAGACTTGCGCTACAAGAATATGTTTAACTCTGTTTTGTCGCTTTTTTACAGCTTTTCTCATTTTGCAGGGAGTTTAAAAGTTGTTTGAGTACTGACTATGTTCAGAATATGATGTATGAATCCATTATTTGATATGATGACTTTTTAAAACCCTTTAACAAAATAAAAACCTAAAGTTTGAAACTTGAGATTTTCAAAAGCAAGTTCAAAATTTCATATAAAAACTAAAAATTTCCTAAAAAAGACAAAAATCAAATTAAAGCAAATAAATAACTTGAAATAAAATGCAAATCAAACAAAATTTGAAAAAACAAATCACTGACTTAACATCTGGCTCCAGCTGCGGGATGAAGACCTCCCTGCGAGGCTTTAAGAACCTGTAGACCAGTGTCTTCTTTCTACAAAACTTCCATTGGGCTATGGAGTCTTATTATGCTTCACTCACACCGGTATGTACAATGAAAAGTGAAAATGCTCTTATAAACTGTAGAAATGCTTGAGGAATCACCCATTAACAGGGCTGGACAACTCCTCACCTTCCAAGGACTGCAAGATAAAAGTATTGTTCTCTAAAAATTTTGACACCAGAAAAGGGCCAAACCAAAGATTGTCAAACTTACCATGCTTACCCTTTTGATCCTTTCTTGCATCCCACCTTAGAACCATCTCTCCAACTGAGAAAGTATTTTCTTTAATGTTCCTGTCAAACCTGTTTTTAATCTTGGATTTGTACAACTGTGCTTTTTCATCCACCTTTTCTCTACTCTGCTGTAACTCTATCATTTCAAAGATTCTCCTCTGCATATCATTTGGCTCCTCTTGAGAATTCTGGAGAAACTTCATCACTGGAATCCCCAATTGAACAGGGAAAACTGCTTCTGTACCATAAACTAACTGAAAGGTAGAAGTCCCAATTGCTTGTTTCACTGTAATCCTATCATCCCACAATGCATATTTCAGCATTGAATCCCAAGACCTTTTGTTATGCTTGAGCAGTTTCTTGATGCTCTGAATGATGTTCTTGTTAGAGGATTCAGCCTGACCATTTCCCTGAGGATAGTAGGGAGTTGAATGTTTCAATATGATGCCATTTCTTTCACAAAAGGCCACCATTGCCTTGGATTTGAAAGCATTTGCATTGTATGTTATTAATCTCTGTGGACAGCCAAACCAGCTCAGGATATTTTCTTCAATGAACTCCATGATTACCTTGTCTGTAGCATTCCTTGTAGGAATAGCTTCCACCTATTTTGTGAAAAAATATGTTGCAGTAAGAATCCAGTGATGCTGTCTTGAAGATGCTGGATTTATTTCTCCAATAAAGTCTAGACCCCATTGCTGGAAAGGGGCATTGAATGCAATAGGTTTCAAAGGAAAATACAATAATTTATGCTTACCAGCAAATTTCTGACAAGGAATGTAGGCTCTTACCTGATGGTAAACATCTATGAACAAGGATGACCAATAATATCCAGCTAGCAAAATTTTGTAAGCTGTTGCTTTCCAATACTTATGCCCTCCATAGGCACCTTCATGGGATTCTGAGATCACTTCTCCTATTTCAGATTGGTCCAAACATATGAGCAAGATACCCCCTGGGTCCTTCCAGAACAATTGGTCTTCTACCAGACAATACTTAGTAGCTTTAAGCTTCAAAGATCTAGCAGCCTTCCTATCCAAATGTTCAGGACATTGCAAAAACAACAGAAAATGAACAATGTCTGCATACCAGGCTGATGATGAATAAAAGTCCATGATCTTTTCTTTTTCCATAATTACCTAATATTCTTCAGGAACTGATTCTTCAGCCATGACATGCAGTCCCAGATCCTGAAAATTTGATTCAGCCAGCAGCTTGGCTAGACCTTGTCCCTGGACAAGCTTGGTCGGTCTGATTTCCACATCATACTCCATAATCTTTGCAATCCACCTCCCTCTCTTTCCTTCACTATCAGGTTGTGTTAAGACATCTTTTACTACAACATTTGGAACAAATGAAATAACTTTTGAATGCAGGACATAAATTCTAAAAAAATTTCAGAGCCTTTACCAGAGCATAAGCCTGCTTTTCCAATATACTGTACTTCAGCTCAGAATCTCTGAGGGTTTTGCTGAAAAAGGCAATCGGCTGTTCCAATCCTTCTTTATTCTTCTGAAGCAAAACAACTGCAATTGTATCTTCTGATGCAAATGAAAAAGTAAGGAATTCTTTGGTCAAATCAGGACTTACCAATACAGGTGCTTCAATCAAAGCTACTTTGATTTTCTCAAATGCAGCTTTTGCCTCAGAAGTCCACCTAACTTCTTGATCTTTCTTTAACATGGCTGTGATCTGTTTAATGGTTTCAGCAAAATTGGGAATAAACCACCGTAGAAAATTGATCTTGCCAATGAATGATTGAACATCTTTTTTGCTCCTAGGTAAACTAATCTTCAGTATTGCTTTCACTCTTTCAAGATCTATTCTGATGCCATCAGCAGACACCAGGTGACCAAGTAGTTTACCTTCTTGCATAGCAAAATGTGACTTCTTTGGATTTAGAGACAGGCCAAATTTTCTGCATTTTAGGAAGGTTTGCCTCAAATGTTTCAAGTGCTCATCATCTCACTATGAGAAAATAGTAATATCATCCAAATAGATAACCACAAACTTATCTTTTTCTCCCACAAAGGAAATGTCCATTGCTCTCTGAAATGTTGCTCCAGCATTCATCAGGCCAAAAGGCATCTTGTCATACATGAATGTCCCCCAGGGAGTTGTAAAGACTGTCTTTTCCTTATCATCAGGGTGCATGGCAATCTGATTTTACCCTGAGAAACCATCCACCATAGAGATCCTCTGAGCTCCAACTACTTGCTGCAATACCTGTTCAATCTTAGGAATAGGATATTTGTCTTTTAATGATGATCTATTCAGATTTTTGAAGTCAACACATAATCTGATTTCCCCATTCTTTTTTCTGACAGGAACCAGATTAGCAACCCAGGAAGAGTACCTGAGAGGCACTATTATCTTTGCATCCAGCAGCTTCTTCACTTCTTTCTCAATTACAAGAAACAAAGATGGATTGATCCTTCTTAGTTTTTGTCAGAAAGGTTTAACATTAGGCTTCAAAGGGACCTTATGTTGAATGATTGCTGTATCATAGGTTCTTAGCTCCTCATAAGACCAGGAAAAAACATCTACATGTTCTTTCAAAAGCTTGATATATCTATTTCTTTGTTCAGCTGTCAGAGATTTAGAAATTTTTACCATTTTTGGATGTTCTGTAGAACCAATATTGCGGTCCAATACATTGTCTTCTGAAGATTGAACCACTGGCTTTGAAGGTGTATCATCTTTTGTAAATATTCTTTCTAAAGGTACTAAACCTTTTGGGATGAAGTTGCTCTTTAACTCAATAATTTTATGTCCAGCAATCTCATCTTCAACAAACTCATCTTCCTGTTCTTCTTCTTCATCTTCATCCTGATCAATTTGGGCATTTGAAAACTCATCTGTAAGCTCAAGAAATCTTTTGATTTCAATGTCATCTTCGAATACCCTCCAGTGCTTCACATTATCAGGTACACATGGTCTGTACCTCACCTCTATGGGATACCTTAGCTGAGTGGTTTTAGGGATTTTGAAGTGTGTGGCAGCCAAAGCTAATGAGTCTGCAGTCTCATTATGATTCCTTGGAATATGAGTGATATTAAATGCTACAAAATAGTTTTCAAGCATATCCCATACCTCATTCCGGTATATTTTCAGCAAACCCTTCTTTACTTGATAGTTGTTCTTCACCTGTTGAACAACCAACTCGGAGTTTCCAAATGCAGCAATTTGCTGAATGCCTAAGTCTTTAGCAGCCTTCAAACCTAGTAGCAGAGCTTCATACTCAGCAGTGTTGTTAGTGGTAACAAACTCCAACTTATACATGAGCTTCACTATTTCACCTCCAGGAGAAATGAGTAGGACTCCAGCTCCAGCACCCTCTTTGCATGAGGATCCATCAAAGTACAACTGCCACAGTGCATCTTCTTCTTCTCTGCTGTGTTTTATTGGCTGTTCTTTTTCCACTTGTAACAGACCAACAGAATTATCCTCATCACTGAAATTTAACATGCAAGTTCCCAAGTCTTTGTCAGCAGCATATAAAGGATGATTAGTGGGGTTTTTGTCATCTATCACTATGTAAGCAAACTGTAGCTCTCTGTATAACCTTCTATTTTCTCCACCAAACACGGGAATGGTGGAATATGAAAGGTCCATCTGTAAAGTTCCTCCAACCTTATTTGCCTAGGACCTTGAAAGAAGCAAGCCAAACTTTGGTGTGATGTTAGCCACCACAACATCCATTATCACACTTTTCATGGGCAACTAAGCTAGGCTGACAACCATGTCTTTAATTACTCCTAAACACTTCATAGCTCGGGAGTCAAAGGCATATAGATCATGGTATGGTTTGGTGATGCTGAGGCCCAGGGCTTCCATAACATCTTTTGGCATCAAATTGTGGGAGGCTCCTGAATCTAAAAGGCAATTGTGGATCATTTGATCATGGACTGTCAGGGTGACATAGAAAGGAGGAGAAGCACCAGCCTCATTTTCAGTCTTCTCAGCTAGAGCTGATCCAATGAAAATTTTGGGGTTTTCTTCTTGCAAATTTACTGTGTTTGAAACAAGCTGATTATTTGTTGGATTAAGGATCTTTAGGACTGATTCCTTATATGAAGGATTTCTTATCAGTTCAGTTAAAGGAAAATGAATCTTTAACGTTCCTAGTTCATTCTCCAAATTAAAATTCTGAACATATTTGTTTACCTCTTCAACCTCTGGAGTCTTCTTTGATTTTTCTACAGATTGCTTCTTCTCTATGACAGGATCAGGTACTTGTTTAGCAGGAACAATTGCAGCAGGAATATCTGCTTTCTTTTTTGGGGATTGCACCACCTGCTTGGGTCCATTCTAATGAACAGCAGCTGTTAGAGCAGTCTTTTCTAAATCAAGGTCATCCTCAGCTTCAAACATGTCAACATCATAATATTCTGAATTCAGAAAATCTTCTTCAGTATCAAAACCTCCAAATAATCCATCTCCAAAATGGTTCATGTCCTGATCAGTCCTAGTCTCTTCAAAGAGCAGTTGTTCATCAACTTCTTCTTCATCAGCTACATTTTTCTGGAGAGGTGGTGGCACTCTTTGGTCTTCATTTTCTCTCCTTTCTCGTTGTATATCATTGTTCCTTCGTTCCCTTGGCATAAAACAGGGAGCAAACTGCCTGATTCTGATTATTTGGATTTCGTTCACCTTCTGGAGTAGGCTTGTTAGAGCCTTTTTCAAGTTCTAATTTGTTTAGTTTGGCAGTCAGAACCTTTACCAACTTAGCCATTTCATCAATCTTTGCTTCATCAGAATGAGGAGCAGCACTTCCTGAAGCTGCCTCCTTTTTTCCTTTTCTTTCATACAGCTGCTAAGTTGTTTCCTTCTTTAATCTATTTGAAGCCAGTATGTTGGATTCTACCTCTAATGCAGCATCCTACATATTCAGCAAAGAGATAGGCCTTTTCTCTCTCAATAACAAAGAGAATTCATGATCAAAAGCATTTGCATATGTTAGTTTAGCTGATGTTTCAGTAGGTTTTATCTCAGCAGGGATTCTACTGTACATCTTATTGAACCTCTTGGAAAAATATGTAACTGTTTCATCTTTCTTCCTCCTAAGAGCTCCAAATTCTGTTATGTAATAGGTGTGGTCTTTTGTATCACCCCATTGTCTCATGAAAAGATCACGCAGTTCTTCAATAATAGTAATGGAGTTAGCAGGTAACTCTCTGAACCACTTTCTCACATCCCCATCAAGACTTTGAACAAACACTCTCACCCAAACATCCTTATGCTCAATGTTCTGATTGTCAGCATAACTGAGAAAAGCTTCCCAATGTTCCTTAGCAGTGGCTTCCACTTGTCCATTGAACCTAGGAAGGTATTTCTGGTAATCACCCCCTGGCAATGCATTTAAAGGTTGAGGTAAGACTAATGGTGCATATCTGGCTACAACCATCCGGTCCATCATGTCTATGGGAGGGTTTTGAGCTGCCATTTTTAGACTGACTGGCTTGTATGATGTAGAAGCTTGACTGGAACTTGTTTGAAAAGGGATCTTTCCTACTTTCAGCTGAAAGAGAGGTATTTTACTAGGAGAAGCAGTCTTGGCTTTCAAAAAAGTTTGAGGATTAGTAAAAACTTGAAAAGTGCTCTTAGGGATGGTAGGTTTTATCCAAGGTGAGGTTTCAGCTGAATGTAATGAAACACCCAACTGGTCAGGGTCACATAGGGCTAGTAAATATTGAGACCTTCTGATTTTTCTTGCTGTCTTTAAGATCTGTTCAGGGTCTGTCACACCCAATTGCAATGGAGAAGTAGGTCTATTCCTGGTTCCAATTCCTTTAGAAGCCACTGTGACAACTTTGGTGAAGAATAGCCTTTAAAAGAGCCGATTTAAGTCCACCTCTTAAACCAGTAAAACTGATAAGTATCCCAGGGAAGATATGCTTCAGCTTCGTCCCCAGCAATAGGGCCAAAGATGTTTGTGCCAGAAATTGTTTCCAAGGCCAGAGAAACAAGCCAACACAATCTCAAATAAAATCAATAAAGTAAAGTAGGTTTAGGTTTTCTAGAATGTTTAAATGGTTGTAAACTTTGAGGACAGACAGGGAATACATTCATGAATAAAATAATAACTAAATCATAAGCACAAGAAGACAAAGATGCATGATATATAAAACTAAATCCAACAGAACACAATGTTGAGGTTCATTCATAAAAGACAAGCATCACCAGCATATACACATAAACCAGTAATGAGTATATCAATTAAGCAACTAAACAAGCTGAAAAATGAAGCCAACACAGAAACTAAAGGGTGAAAAATATCATATATCTCAATAATTTCATCATCAAATGCATACAAGAGCTTTATACTTAACTCATGAACAAGTCTGAAGACAAAAACAGTATGAAGACCTCCTGTAGCTATCCCAAAAATCGAACCCTCTCAATGAATTTCTAATCTCTCTATATAGTGTTCTTTACAAAATCAGTTAGAGGTGAAAAACCATAACTGCCTTCCATCAGCTCGATGAGGTAAAGTAAAATGTACAAAATTACAAAACAAGATACTTTCTAAAAATAGTAAACACTAACTAATATGTTTCTCAAAAAGATAACAAATAACTAATTGAACAACTGACTTATACATCTTTTGCTACCTCAGCTAGTAGAGCAATGCCATCTAACACTTGCGCTTTATTTTTAGCTCTCTTTTGTTCATCCTCCATGCCTGCTAGCCTTCTTGATAGTTCTTCATTTTCCTGCTGTAAGTCTTTGATTGTCTTTTTCAATTCTGTGCACTGCAAGTCAGTAGCTCTTTTTCTCTTTACAGCCTCTTTAGCTACTGCTGTCAGCTCCTGAAAATGGTCATTGACATCCTGTAGGTCTTCTCTAAGCCTTCTATTAGCCATCATCAGCCCATCATTGACCCCTTGCATGTAATTCATCTGTTGCTTGTACTGCTTAATGGATTTTTGCAAGTTTTCTCTGTCAGAGTCAAATGGCTTACCTGCTGTAGGATCTTGTTCATCATCAGGTAATTATCCAAGGTATATCAAGTTTTTTTGAAGATCTCAGCATCTTCAATTAACAGGTCTGTAGGAGTGTCTACAATGCTAGGATTTTCCTTACCTGTTACTTCAACTGAAGGAGCTTCTTCTTTCAATTGTGGCTATTTTAAAAGATCACTTCTTATTTCAAAAAACATTTCAGACAATTTAGGTGCAGGCTGGCTTGAATCTCCTAATGATTTTAATGAACTCTTGGGTTTTGCAGGATGCACATATGAAGCTTTTGCAACTGTTTGTTTCTTCACTTTTCTGCTAACTTTGTCTAGTTCTGGTTTATCATCAAAGGAAACATCATCTAGGATAGTAACTTCATTTGTATTCAATCTGGGTTTGAGCAGCTTCTTCATGTTCAATCTTAGCTTGTTCTTTGACCTAGTTTTAGGTCTCCAATATGATGCTGCTTCTCCCACCATTTTAAGATTCCTTCCTTGATGTTGGATAGTAGCCAACTTTATTACTTCAAGCCTATTCCTCTTCTTGTTAGGTTTTGTTGCTTTCCTTTCTGAAGGAGGAAATTCTCTACATGCTTCAGCTTTGACTTCAGTCCTAGCAATAGGCTGATCCTCTTCTAGCAAATATCCCTCATCATCTGAGAGAATGGTGATGGGACTTCTTTGCTAAGCCTAAAACGCCTCCTTAGGTACAACAACCTCTTCAATATCAGCAGCTTTCACTTCATGAGAATCCTTTGCAGGTGCCAAGTACTGCTCAAGTTTCTTTTTGTCTTCTACAAACAGTGAGTACTTGCCTTTAACATTAGCTGAAAACACTTTGGGTTTACTATCATCCTCCACATGATCTGATGCTTTCTCAACTTTGACTTCTTCCTTATCTTCAAGTTTAGGCTTCTGACCTAATTTTCTCATCAATACCTTACCCTTGTCTGCTTGCTTTTTAGGCTGCTGCTCTTCTTGTTTGCTTTGAAAGCCAGACCAAAAGATGAAAAAATCCCATGTCTTTCCTTCATGCTGCAAAACAGTGCTAATAATCAACTTAATTAGCCCATGGTGAAAGATGGACTGAGAAGAATGGTCCATATGCCCTTTAACCCTATTAGACATTTTCTGCAGGCTTTTGTACAGGAAGAAAGGAAGACTCATCCTAGACACCCCCACCATATGTTGTAAAAATCTGAAGTGATACTTATAAACATAAGCATACCTGCCCTCACAAGTAATATAACTCTGCAAAATTCTGATTGGTTCTACCCATTCCTTTCTGAAATTTTGAATTAGGATGCCTTTATTCCAGTCTAGAGTGACATTTGGTAATAGATATCTCCGAGGATCAAAGGTAAAGGGAAGTTTCTTAAACCATGGTTCAACTTCATTCTTAATCCCTGTAGCTTCTGCAATCAACTCCACTGTCAGCCTGAACTTAAGAGTGTCAAAGGTCACCATGTCATCTTTAAAGCATTGTGCAAACTTGCAAGACACTTCAGTATTATACCCATTTATTCTTTTGAAGAATTCAAGCCAACCAGCCTGTTGGAATAGTTCAACACATCCAGGAATTTTTTCGATCCAACCTACATCAGTAGGTTCAGCTCTGTTAATTTTACCACTCTTGCCCATTTTTCTTTAGAGGATGAAAACTGTATAGATTTTAGGGTTCAATTAATGACCAGCCAGGTGATGTTTCCTTTTCAAATCCCTAAGGTTTCAAAAACAGCTCTCCTTACTCTTCTCTGTGTGCTCCTATTGTTCTTTTGATACAGGCTAGGTTTTATTTATAGTCATAAGAGACTTGATCATTTGAAGTATTCTAGATTCTTCACTACCACTGATAACTGTCATTCCATTTAATTATTCTAATGACTGTTCATCTCCAGCATATAGAATGAACCTGTGTATTAGTACCCATAACCTGCCAGAATTATGTATAAACAATCTCTTCACAAAAGAGTTTTACATGAAGAATCCCAACTGTCAACCTTTTAGACTAAATGCATACTATTTATAGGTTAGATGAGAAGGTTTATATAGCAGAAACAATCTTAAACTTAGTGCATTTCAGCTCTCAGTAATCTTAGTAACAAAATGACAGTAGGTTTGCCTCTACTCTCAAGCCTTTAGCTCCTCGCTGCCTCCTTTTGCTTCCAAAAACAGTAAGCTTCAAAACCTAGCAAAATTAGGTCTCCCTGTAACTTCAGATATTCGGCTCCTTTTTTGTATTGCTTGTAAACATAGAATCAATTCAAGAAATTGAAAACACTGTCAAATGTATAATTCATCACATCACTACACTTTGAGCTTTGACAAGGTCATTTTTCATCAAAAATTGCTATTTTTCAACCTTCAGCCATCCTGGCATCTCAGAACGTCTCAGACAGCTATTTCTTTGGCCGAAATTTCATTAAACAACACAATTTAGCATTTCCCTTAATCAATTTTGATAGAATAGTCCCCAGCGAAAAAGCCCCAAATTATTAGTTATATTGGCTTATCGTGGAATACCTTTAAATTGATTAACTGCGTGGTTTAAAATCATGACCTGAGTTGTCAAGTTGTTCACCTCGAATGTACAAGTGTCCTTCAACGATCAATTTTACTACAAGCAGCGAAATTAAGGAGCCCTAATTTCCCGTGAAGCCATAAAAACCTCTCCTCTGTTCTGCAGCGGCAATGTCCGGTTTTTTAGTGGTTATGGTTACTCCAATAAGTCCTTCGTCTTTGAATGTGCATGCAAATGACAACTCATCTCACATTAAACTCAAACCACGCTGCTACCTGTCAAAATGAATTGCATTTGGGCTCATGATGACCACGATTCCGTCACGATTGGTAACCACCTGCTCTTATGATAATTCCTGAATCCACACGTAGCAAACACCTTCAAAACACGTAATCAATCACTTCATATTCGAAATCATGACAAATTTTGCTAAAAAATCGGAGGAATTGGGAGTCGCGATATTCTTGAAGTGCTCCTTTGTATTTTTTTTAGACTTGCGCTACAAGAATATGTTTAACTCTGTTTTGTCGCTTTTTAACAGCTTTTTCTCATTTTGCAGGGAGTTTAAAAGCTGTTTGAGTACTGACTATGTTCAGAATATGATGTATGAATCCATTATTTGATATGATGACTTTTTAAAACCCTTTAACAAAATAAAAACCTAAAGTTTGAAACTTGAGATTTTCAAAAGCAAGTTCAAAATTTCATATAAAAACTAAAAATTTCCTAAAAAAGGCAAAAATCAAATTAAAGCAGATAAATAACTTGAAATAAAATGCAAATGAAACAAAATTTGAAAAAACAAATCACTGACTTAACAGTGTGCATATAAAAAATGGCATCAACTAGGCTCAGGTTTGATGATAGGTTGGACAACGCCTCAAATTTCCTAGCATGGAAAGTCAGGGTAACTCTTCTATTAGAAGAGAATGACCTCTAGGATATCATCAAAGATGTGGTAGCTTCGTCAGCAGATTTGCAGCTTTTAGCAACTCACAAAAAGAAAAAAGCGAAAGCCAAGCAAATGATCATGGATTGTATAAAGGATCATTTGATCCCTCATATATAGTCATGAAGACAGCAACGAAAGATATGTTCGATGCTATGGTTAGCCTTTACCAGAATCATAAAAATAACAAGACGATGATATTGTACAACAAGCTCAAATATGTGGAGGTACCATATCTGTCATCATCACCAGTTACTTAATGAAGGTCACACAGATGTGACCATCTTGTAGCGGTTGGGGAGAAGGTTGAATACATAGAGCTAGTCAACAAGGCACTGATTGGGTTCCCACCACAATGTTAAAAATTTCTCTAAGGTGTTTGTTTTCAGGAACACCTTTCCTCCTAGGAAATACTATGGGATGACTATATCTAGGAGGAGAGTCGAATGGAGTCAAAGGCCAACAAACAAGGAGGTGGCAATGATTATGTCCTCATTGGTTAAACAAAGAAGGGAAGAGGTAAAGGACTTGGAAAGGGTGAGGTAAAGAGTGATGAGTTAGTCTCACAAGCAGGGAAGAAGGACTTGAGTAAAATCAAGTTCTTCATATGTCATAAGAACAACCATTATGCATCATAGTGTGCAGAGAAGAAGGGTAAATGGAAGCGTTAACAAAATTAGGTAGCATCCTTAGCTAAAACTCATATGAACGAGTTTGCCTCCAAATTTGAGAGGATTTCTTGATGGTATCTTTCCTTTTTTCCAACACGGTTCTGGAGAACACATGGAATGTGGAAAGTGGAGCATTGAGGCATATGACATCAACCCAAGAACTATTTTCAAATTTAAAGGAGCACGTCTCAGGGGTTTAGGTCAAGCTTGGTAATTATTCCAATATCCAGTAGCAGGAGTTGGCTCCATTCCTTTTCATCTCCAGTCAGGTAACTCTTTAGACCTTGATGATGTGTTATTTGCCCTAAGTCTGAAGAATAATCTGCTTTCTTTTTGGTCATTGAAGAGAAGGGTTATACAATAGAGTTCGAAAACCAACACGTCCTTGTAAGATTGAAGGAGTCTATTCCAATATTAGCTCAAGTGATTAGGATTAGCGAATGCAATTTATACATTTTATAGGGTAAATTGATTCAAGCACTAGTATATAACACAAGTAACTTGTGTGAGTTATGGCACAAGAGGATGGGGCTCCTACATTACTGAGTGTTTCCTATTTTTAGGGAGATCATCACAAGTCTTCTAGAGTTCAACATTGAGAATAAGGGTGTATGCAAAGGGTGCATGCTTGGAAAGCATGCCAAGGTTGCTTTCCCATGTAGTGAGCACATCTAAGGTGGTACTAGATCTAGTGTATTCAGATGTATGTGGATTGATGTGAGTGGCATCAATCACACGAAGCATGTACTATCTTTCCTTCATTGATGACTTCTCTCACAAAACTTGAATCTATTTCTTAAAGACCAAGGATGATGCCTTCAATAGGTTTCCGGAGTTCAAAGCTCTTATGGAGAACCAAACAGAAAAGAATATCAAAGTTTCAAGATCGAACAATGGGGGTGAGTATACCTCCAATGATTTAGAGAATTTTTTCAATGATATAGGAATCAAGAGGGAGTTCATTATTTTGCACAACCCATAGTAGAATGGGGTTGCAGAGCAGAAGAAATGATCCATCGTAGGGGTTGTTAAAATCATGATATATGACCAATGTTTGTCAATGTTTCTATGGGTAGAAGCATGCAATGAAACAATCTACATCTAGTACATGTTGCCTCACAAGATCTTGGGGGACAAGACACCAAAGGGGGCATTCGTTAGTGTGGAACTATAAGTAATTCATTGTTGCGTCCTTGGCTATCCAATTTACATCCATATTCCAACAGAGAAGAGAACCAAGTTGGAACCCTCCAAAAGGATGGGTTTGTTTGTTGGCTATAGTGAGACTTTAAAGGACTACAAGATCTATATTCCAAGGGAGAGAAAGACAATTGTAAGCAAGGATGTAAAGTTTGAGGAAGACTTTCATCCAGGAATTCTCATGAGCCTGATCTAGTGACAAAGGATGAGGAGAGGGAAGGTCCAACGATTGAGTCATGGTCATAGTAGTGATATAGAGGAGGAGCCACGATCTCCCACCAATTCTATTAGGATACCTTAATGTTTCACGCATACATTGAGGGATGTTCAGGAGCATTTTGAGGGTCATAGGAGCTCATTCAGGGAGAGCTGACTTCTGAGGAAGTTTCTAAAATACATAGCATTGATGAACAATAGCATAGATTTCAAGCCTTCTGGTTTTAAGAGGCAATAGACCAGGAGGTTTGGAGGGATGCCATGGTGGAGTACACCTCCATCATGAAGAATTGTTAAATTTTCATATGCTTAGCTAAGACATCAGTATTTCATTTCATTTTTCATAACTAAAGCATATAAAAAGGATCACTGAAAGATAGACAAGCACAACCATACAAAAGGAACACAAAGATTTATCCTGGGAAAACCCTAAAGGGAAAAACCCAGCAAAAGTTTCCTCAATATAGATGCCCCAAAAAGATAGAAGATAAAACTAGCAAGGAGATCAAAGCCTGATCCTCCTCCTTCTCCAGCTACTTCTCTTCTCCACTAATGCGCTACAAGTGAGAGTGTGTGTCCTAAATGAGGAGCACTACACCTCTATTTATATTCATCCGTTCACTTAATTTAACTCATCTGTCATGTAGGCTCGAGTTAATCATGTAGGCTTGAGTTACACATGTAGGCTCAAGTAACCACACTGGGGTGCTAATGACCCACCTTTACAATTAGAGGGGACTACCTCATGACTCTTATTATTTCTTCCGATTAGGAGCATCGGGGTACAAATTAATAAAAGTGGTTCTCCTAGTAGGACCATCAGAGACCACAAAGAAATACATATAAAATATTCTTAGAAGTTACAATATTTCAACACTCCCCCTTAACGAGAAGGGTATTCTATAACAACATCAACAACAACAATAATAGGAGAGAGATAGAGGACATCATCAACATCATCAGGGTGATACATCTATAAATAATTGGAAGCTTTTCAACGTCATGTAGCCTTCATCTTCAATATTTAGTCTTCAACATCATTAGTACTTTGATCACTTCGATCAGCAGCATCTTGACTCTTCAATCAACAGCAACATCTTCAGCACTTTGACCTTTCGATCAGCAATATCTTCAGCACTTTGACCTTTCGATCAGCAACATCATCTTCAACACTTTGAACTTTCAATTAGCAACATCATCTTCAACACTTTGACCTTTAGATCAACAACATCTTCTTTAGCACTTTGGCCTTTCGATCAGCAACAACATCATCATCATACTCTGATCTTTCAATCAGACTCATCATTATCATCAGCCTCTGATCTTTCGATTAGAACCATCATAAACCGAACATCATCATAGTCTAACATCAACTCATCATCATATTCTGATCTTTCGATCAATATGTCATCATCATCATACTTTGATAATATGGCATCATCATCATCAGTATCTCATCATCATCACATTCTGATCTTTCGATCAGAAACATCATCATCATCATCGTATTCAGATATTTCGATCAGAAAACATCATCATCATTAGCAACATCATAATCATAAGCAACTTCTGATCTTCTGATCAGAAAACATCATCATCATAATATTCTGATCTTTCGATCAAAGAACATCATCATCAGCAACTTCTGATCTTTCGATCAGAGAAACATCATCATCATCATATTCTGATCTTTTGATCAGAGAAACATCATCATCATCATATTCTGATCTTTCGATCAGAGAACATCATCATCGTCAGCAACAGCATCATCATCAGCAACTTCTGATCTTTCGATCAGAGAACATCATCATCATCATAAAAACATCAAAATCATCAAAACATCAACATGATCCTTCCTTTCGGAATTACGGGATTTAGGTCTTTACAGAGTTACCAATGATCCTTCCTTTCAGAATTACGGGATTTAGGTCTTTACGGAGTTACCAATGATCCTTCCTTTCGGAATTATGAGATTTAGGTCTTTACGGAGTTTCTAATGATCCTTCCTTTTGGAATTACGGGATTTAGGTCTTTACGGAGTTACTAATGATCCTTCCTTTCGGAATTACAGGATCAACACATTTGTGGAACTCAGACAATCCTTCCTATTGGAACTACGGGATCAACACATCTGTGGAACTCAAACAATCCTTCCTATTGGAATTACAGGATCAATTCAATGATCCTTCCTTTTGGAATGACGGGATTTAGGTCTTTACGAAATTACTAACAATCCTTCCTTTCAGAATTACGAGATCAACACAGATGTGGAACTCAGACAATCCTTTCTATTGGAATTACGAGATCAACACATCTGTGGAACTCAGACAATCCTTCCTATTGGAATTACAAAATCAATTCAATGATCCTTCCTTTCGAAATTATGAGATTTAGGTCTTTACAGAGTTACTAACGATCCTTCCTTTTGGAATTATGGGATCAACACAGATGTGGAACTCAGACAATCCTTCCTCTAGGAATTATGGCATCAACACATGTTCTTGAGTATTGAAGTCACCAGATCCATTATGAACCGAAGTTCAAGGATGATACAATCCTACCACATTCACGAGGACCGAGATCTTTGGATACATTTTGAACTGAGGTTCAAGGATGATTCAATCCACCACTTTCACGGGGGCCGAGACCTCTGGATACATTTTGAACCAAGGTTTAGGGATGATGCAATCCACCACTTTCACGGGGGCCGAGACCTCCGGATACATTTTGAACCGAAGTTTAGGGATGATGCAATCCTACCACATTCACGGGGGCCGAGACCTCCAGATACATTTTGAACCGAAGTTCAGGGATGATGCAATCCCACCACATTCACAGGGGGTGAGACCTCTGAATATATTTTGAACCGAAGTTCAGGGATGATGCAATCCCACCACATTCATGAAGACCGAAGTCACCAGATCTATTTTGGACAGATGTCCTAGGATGATACAATCCCTCTTCATTCTCGAGGACCGAGGTCACCAGATCACTTTTGGACAAATGTCTCGGGATGATACAATCCCTCTTCATTCTCAAGGACCGAGGTCTCCCGATCACTTTAGGGCAAGTGCCCAGGGATGATACAATCCCACTGCAACATCACTACTCCCCCTTTCGAGGAAGGTCTTTTCGAACAACACCAAGCTTGCCTCGAAAGTGTTCGAACTTTACCTGAGACAGAGGCTTCATCCATACATCAACATCTAAACCATATTCATCTACATCTTCAGTATGTGAATACTAAACTATCACCATCTATATCTCCAGTATGTGAGTACTGAAAGCATCATCAGGTCACCATCATTTGCATCTACAGTATGTAAATACTGAAACTTCATCATCTGCATCTTTATCTTGAATGTAGAAATACCGGATTTCTATGTGTTACGATGGAACACAGGGTTCTCTGTTATCACAACTCTCGTTATCACATAGAATCAATGTAGTATCCATCTTCAGTTCAAAGAGACCTGATATCAGCTTCTAAAACCATATGGCTTCACAACTTAGTAAAGCAATCTGCTATGTATTCTGCTTCAGCCATGCTACGAGAGACACTGGTCTGTTTCCTGCTAAACCATGAACTCATAGCAGACCCCAAACAAAAGCATCTACCTAATGTGCTTTTCCTGTCTAATATACTTCCGGCCCAATATACATCTGTGTAGCCATACAATCTATACTCATGGCTACCATAATAATATAAACCAAAGTCTATAGTCCCTTTCAGATATCTCATCACATGCTTTGCAGTTACTAGGTGAACTCGTCTTGGTTGAACAAGATATTGACTTAAGGTGTTCATAGCAAACAAATTTCTGGTCTGGTATTTGTTAAGTACATCAATGACCCAATGATTTGTCTGTAATGAGTCATATCCACTAACTCTGATGAGTCATTAGCTAACAACTTCAGGTTGGAGTCCATGGGTGTGGCCATGAATTTGCATTCCAACATATTGAATCTCTTCAATATCTCTACCACATACTTTCCCTAGTTGAGAAATATTTCTTCTGAACTTTGCCATACTTCCAGACCTAGGAAATAATGCATTAACCCAAGGTCTTTCATCTCAAATTCTTCTGCTAGTTTCTTCTTGCTTTCCATGATCTGTTTCTCATTTCCTATCAAGGATAAGTCATCCACATATAATAATAGGATGACAAGTTCATGTTCTACAACCTTGAGATAAAGGTTAGGATCAGCTTTATTCTTGGTAAATCCCATGCTCGACAAGAAACTATCTATTCTTCCATACCAAGCTCTGGGAGCTTGCTTCAGGCCATAGAGGTCCTTCTTCAACTTGCATACGTGATTCCATCTGGCTTCAACTTCAAATCCTCATGACTATTCGATGTAAAAATATTTCTCAATCATACCATTAAGGAAGGCTTGTCTTTACTTCACCATGGAAGAAACTACCATGATAGTTTTGAAGGAAGTGTACCTTACTTCCTGGAGTAAGTGTCTCTTTAGAATTAATTCCCTTTTTCTGAAAGAAACCTCTGGCCACAAATCTTGCTTTATACTTCTCGATACTTCCGTCAGCTGCATGCTCTATTTTGTATATCCATTTGGAGGATACAATACTCTTTCCTTCTGGTTTGGGAACTATATCCCATACATCATTCTAGTATTCTTTCATCATAACATCTTCCATGAGTTCGTCTTGTCAGATCATCAACATATCCTAGTCTTCTGCATTCAACTTTGAAGGTTGGAACCCACTTTACTCTTGGTAAAGTCTCGATCCATCAAGAAGCTGTCCATCTTGTCATACCGTGTCGAATTCAGATATCTTCTGTAGTCACTCCCCCTGAAGTGGAGTATTGTCTTCCTTCTTCATTCTGTACAGGTGGTTCTATGCTTGATATATACTGGTCAATAGAGTATGTCATGTCATAGTCTATTCTTTCTGAGGCAAATCACAAACCTTTCTTAGTACACTTGTTCTTGTAGATCCATATGGAGGATACTATGTACTTCCCTTTATGTCTCGAAATCATATCGTATACATCATTCCCCATGATCAACTGTTATTCTTTGATCATAGTTTCTTTTATAGCATTCTTTTCTTCATCTTGAGTTATCTCTCATACCCATGGTGGTCTTCATCCTTTGAGGTGGATCTATTGCTCTCTGATGCTCTTTCTTCCGTCATGGTGTCTTTGACCCTGGGAGCTTCAGATTCATGTTTATTGAATTGTCATCACTTGTTCTTTGAAACAATTCTTGTCCTTCTTTTCTTGTAGGAGGTTGTATAGGACCTTTCCTACAATTCAAATGCACCAGTTGCATGGTTAGAACTATTTCATAAAACATATGCATCATGCAACTATTTAGCCAATAGAACATTCATCCATATTTCACAGAAACTTTCTAGATGCCTTCTATCTCTACCATGACATCATTGAGATTGTGCACTAATTCAATATGTCAGCAAAGAGGTTTGATAAGTAGCACTGGAGAGTTGTATAGCACCATGAGCTACTTAACCATCACATGCATATTAGTAGTATTAATGTAAACAATCTATCATGCATAACACATCAACTGAATACAATCAAATGCATAACAAAACAATATCATGAAATGACAATTGAATACTTATCTTTTATTTGTTTCATGGGTAGAATCCATCTTGATCATTCTGCTTTATCATCTTCTTCATTCATGAAATCATCATTTATTATCCAAATGATAAGATGAATAAGAGGCTCTTCAAGAATTGAGTTTTTCATATTCCTCATCGCTTGAGGGATCTTCTTTGAATGGTGAGAGCTTGATCTTCAATTGCTCCCATCTTCTTCTTCTCTTCTTATTAGTCGAGCTGAAAGTAATCTTTTACTTCTGGCATACATTATTCACATGAATGGATCCCATGATTCTGGGAGGCCATTCAAGGTGGCTATCACCACTTCTGCATACTTCTTCTTCTACCGCTTCAAGTTGTTCTGCATTCTGGATCTTCACATTCTTCAACTGTATTCTCAAAGCCATCTTCTGATTTAAGTTCTTATCTTCAAATAGCTTGATCAAGGAATCAAACATATTCGGTGTCTTTAGGGAAGAAACTTGTGGTATAAGTTGATCCGTGATTGAAACAACAATGATCTTCTTGGCCTTGATCAAGTTCTTCTTATGTAAGTCCTTTCAGGCTCATCTCCCTCTAGAACTGGAACCTCTCTACTCATGTAGGTGTCCAATTCATTTTCTTCAGATAGATCAAATAATTCCATGCTTGGAAGTTTTCAACTTCACCAAGCTTATCATCAAGCTATTGTGATAGATCATTTTGAAATGAGAACCTCAAATGCAAATAACAAAAGATTAGATCTTACTGATTTGAGGTGTCCGTCCTACTTCAGGAGCTGGCTGATTTAGGGTTTGTCAGAGAGACCCTAATTTTAAAAAATTGGAATCCTTCAGATATTATTGGATATAAATATATATCTCTTCAAATGGAGCTTTCCAATGTACTCCTTTTCTGAAAACAGTGGAGGGAAGCTCCCAGAACAGGCAGCCCTAGTTTTCCAATTTCTTCTGCAGAAATGCCTGTTACTGTTTCTGTGATATCTCCGAAATTACTACTCCTATGTGTCTAAAATTTTGAACTGAGGTAACCTCACATGTCATTTATCCAACGGAACACGTTTCATCAGAATTTGGTTCACCAATTTGAATTTGTGATCATTTTCCCAAGGTGACCTGTTACAGGACTGTTTAGAATAGTGCAGTTGTACGACATGCCACGTGTCACTGGTTCATCTTCAGGTTCTGAAATTTGGATAAAAGAAATTAAAGGCCGTGCTATTTTTGTAAAATCTTCAGGAATTCCATTTGGACCTCTGTATCCCATGCTACAACAATTCTCCCCAGGTGTCCTGTTTATGAATGAATTCTGGAAGAGGCTAGAACCTTAACTTGGATGGATCATATCTCCAAGAATGTAGCGCATCTGAGACTGAATTTTGGATACATAGTACATCCGGATTTTATCTTATGAATTTTCAATTTTCAGCTCCTGATCCTTCTCCAATATCGGAATATAGCGAAAGTACCAAAACTTAGCAGTTTTAGTATTTAGGGTTTTTCTAGCTCGGGGTCAAACTAGGGTTTGACTTTCCCGGAGTTTCACCCAACCAAAATTCTTGATCCAGGTCTCTAAACTTCGATTTTGATGAGGAGAGAAATCCTATGCTGTCTCACTCTAAAATTCCTCTTCTACAAGAAGCCCTAATTTCCCGCACTGAAAACTAAAAATGCTCGAAATTGAATTCCGCTTCGACAGAAAGATGCGCCCTTCAATGGAGAGTCAGCCTAGCCTTCTTTTGCTGATCGATTGTGGAGAGAGAACCAAAAAGTAATAAGCCCTAGCTTCTGTAGCTGCACAATGTCTTCTTTCAAGGTGGCTCTCATACCATGTTAAATTTTCATATGCTTAGCTAAGACATCAGTATTTCATTTCATTTTTCATAACAAAAGCATATAAACAGGATCACTGAAAGATAGACAAGCACAACCATACAAAAGGAACACAAAGATTTATCCTAGGAAAACCCTAAAGGGAAAAACCCAGCAAAAGCTTCCTCAATATAGATGCCCCAAAAAGATAAAAGATAAAACCAGCAAGGAGATCAAAGCCTGATCCTCCTCCTTCTCCAGCTACTTCTCTTCTCCACTAATGCACTACAAGTGAGAGTGTGTGTCCTAAATGAGGAGAACTACACCTCTATTTATATTCATCCATTCACTTAAGTTAACTCATCTGTCATGTAGGCTCGAGTTAATCATGTAGGCTTGAGTTACACATGTAGGCTCAAGTAACCACACTGGGGTGCTAATGACCCACCTTTACAATTAGAGGGGACTGCCTTATGACTCTTATTATTTCTTTCGATTAGGAGCATCGAGGTACAAAGTAATACAAGTGGTTCTCCCGGTAGGACCATCGGGGACCACAAAGAAATACATATAGAATATTCTTCGAAGTTACAATATTTCAACAAGAATGATCTTTGGGACATTGTGGCTAGAACATAAGCGAAATCAATAGTGACTTCTAGATGGCTGAAAAAGTTGAACCATGTAGCAAATGGAAGCATATAAAGTACAAAGAAAGGTTTGTAGTGAGAGGATTCTCCCAGAAAGAGGGATTGGAATATGAGGAGTTTTTGCTTCAATGACCAAGTACACCTCCATTATATCAGTGATATATTTAGTCTCCATTATGGGATGGAGGATTCATTAGATGGATGTGTAAATAACTTTCCTCAATAGGATAATTGAGGAAGAAGTGTACATCAAGCAATTGCAAGGATTTGAGGTCAATGGGAAGGAGTCCCATGTTTGTAGGTTGAAAACGACCTTGTATTTTTGGGTGCTAGAAATGTCCCTTTTTGCCCAATCTTATTTAGCCCTTTTCACTGATTTTGCCCAATCTTATTTAGCCCTTTTCCCTGATTTTGCCCAATATTCCCAAAGAACAAGCATGGATTCGAACATGTATAATTTATTATTATTTTGTTACATTAATGTATAGAAATGCTTGTGAATTTGGAATTCATTCTGCGTAATACTGACTTGTGATGGATTTATGAAGAGTAAGTAAAGTCCTCAGGGAATCCAAGACTATCAGCTTGTTGATACACACAGACCCTGAAGTACCTGGCAACAGTTGTGCATCTCCAGGGTTCGGTTTGGATCATGGTTGAAACAACACAAGTTATCCTCCCACACTACCAGCTGAGACTCGTCTACACATGGGATCAGTTTCAGTAAAAGGCATAATTGATTATGAAATAGGGTTTACTTTAATGTAAAGATATCCATAATTGTTTCTATTTTCTACACTATATATTCGATAGCCTGAAGATCAGAGATCTTCACGGCTGCCTAAATTAATGAACCCAAACTGATTTGTTTCAATATATATGGGAGGATGAAATAATATAGAAGGTTAGGCTTAATTTGGAGAGAATTGTCAGCAGGTGTAAAGAACTCTGTAATTGAAATTCGTTGTTAATGAAAGAAACGACATTTTCCTGATTACTGTGTTTTGAGAGCCGATAGCAACATCTTTATTAGAAGGCCAAGGCCCACCTTCTCCCAAAGGTGCCTAGATTAGTTAGTTGTTGTTTCTTTTAATATTTTCATCTCTGTGTGGTGTGGAATTGCAATTTAGATTACTTCCCAATTGTCGCAACAGTAGTTATGAGATAAACGCATTGTTATAATTTTCCTGTGGTTTGTTGCAACAGTGTGGTGTGAACAGTCGACTGTGTATAGTAGTTTCTTATGCAAGTGTGCTAATTAGTATTGTTATTACAGTCACGCTCAACTACTGCACATTATTGTTATTTATCTTTCCTATAATTTGCTAAATTAGGTAGATCATTATTTTCATGAACTAAATAGTTTGGTAATGGTTTGTATTCCTTTTAATTTGGTATTTTAAGATTTAACTTCTTGCAAAAACAATTCTAGTTAATTTATTCTTAAATCAATTGTTGTAGGATTGATCTTGTAGGAATTAGGAATCCTATGAGTTCTTAGATTCATAATTAAGATTTTTTTTCACAGGGATTTGAGTTAACTGAGCGATTGGTAGGTTGAACAATCTTTATTTCAGTAGTCATCTATTGAAGTGTTTATGCATATATTGTGCGTAGCTACCTTTGAAATAACCAAAATTTCCTGGGTTGACAATTTATATTGACCACTCTGCTTGTTTACTGAGTTTAATGAGCATATAGAGTAACCAACATTTTGGCTTTGTTGCCCGGGAAGGTAATTGGTAGACATATATAGTAGTTGATTAGTTCAAATTCTTTAGCTATCTTGATTTTTGGGGTTGCAGGGACGATAAGACGTAGTGACGAGTTGTGTATCCTTCAAGTATGATTATTTAAGGTTGCATGAATACAAGAAGAAATGAACGAGAAACCCCCAAAAGCACTAACTTTGCAGGTGGAAGACAGACATTTATTGATGAGCTGATTGCTAGGGCCAATTCTTCTACGGGAGCTTTATATCGAAGATCATCTTTCATAAGGAGAATCCTTGTCCTTCCTAGGTTGGAGTCATTAGTATCAACTGTGGAGAGGCCAGTAGGTTCTTCAACCTTGCCTAGTAGTCCTAAGAAGCGATCTGCAGAGAATAGGGGAAGTATTGTGGGAGTAAGCAGACCGGAGGAGGTCTATCGAATCAATGGGAAAGAGGTTGATGCATATGGTGTTCTCATTGATGACAACATTAATGACAAAGGTGAAGTGTGATGACATGACATGAAGCCTAAGCAAGCAAGTTGGAGGGGCATGGCCAAATGACCCATTCTATGGTCATTTGTGACTTGATGAGGTCATGAACTATTAAAGATGGCCTTAGGGCTTGGAAAATACTTGAAGATACCTTGAATCTCTAGTATAAAATAAACCTTGATTATTGGAGTACGTGGCACCTATGATGCAAAATTGTAAACCCTTAGACAAAGTCTTTTTAAGCCTATGCCTATGGAAATCCATTGGGTTAAATAAAGAATCCCTTGCTATGTTGTATGATGATGAAGATCATAACAAGTATGGATCCCATGGTCTCTTCTTGAAGACCAAATAAAAACCATGTGAAGTTGGACAAAATCCAAATAGGAAATTAAATATGCAAACAAAAAGAACATTTACAAGTCGGCTCCCAAATTTGTGAAAAAATAAAATATTATTTTAAATAACCTTTGCTATGTCGGATTAGTGAATTTATTATGGAAAATCACTATAAATAACAGGCTAACATCTTCAGTTTTAGTGTGAAAATTCAGGAGTTGAAGAAGAGGTCTGAAATTCGTGACTGTTTTTTCTGTGGAAATTTTGTGGGTAGCACGCTGTGGAAAACGCAGGAGCAGTCAATGAATTATTTTTGCAACAATCAAATTTAATTGGAGCAGTCCTAAATTTTTTCCATATACAGACCCGATATTGCAGTAGCATTGTGAAGTTTTTACAGTGGATTGTGACAACCACAAGTCAAACTTCAGTCAAGTTTTTAAAGTGTTCCTCTCTCTCTGATTTTGGGTGACCTCAGTGCCAAAAGGTCTGATCCATGTGAAGGAAGCCAAAGATACTGGGAGAAATTTTGAACCAAGTGTGTACTCTTGCGTCCACAAAATATATTTTCTAAAATTTGATGGTTTAATCTCAGTCACATCTCATAGGTCTAAATATTTCTAATACATGCAAGCTCTTGAAGAATGAAAGCCACAGTTGATGGAGGTAATCGCATGCCACAATAGAACATAACTTCAAACTGCTACAAGTCTCTCTAAGATCTTGTAACATACCCCAATAACTGTTCGTAGATACTTGGGTATATGGTGTGAATTTTTTTGTTGTCTTTCCTTATATGAAACATTTAAGTCCATCAATATTGTTAGCCCAATGCATACTAGATTTTGAAATCAAGCCTAAAGGTTATAAGCTTATAGAACAACAATGATATCTACCCAATATGTAACTTATCAATAATCAAAAGTTCATGATTGCAATAAAATGGAGACCCTTATATATTTCCAACTGAATCCCCGTAATCTAGACATTCCTCATTAATGAATACTACTGCCATAAACATCATAAGGTTGAAACCATTCTGAATAGTATATCTAAAATAATACAATCGTTCAAACTTACCCACATTCTCCTTATGTCCAAACACCTATCACTAATTTTCAATACAGGAGGCATAGATATAAGTGTTGACAACCACAATCAAACTTCTAGAAAATCTCTAACAGGTTCGATAGTAAAAAGGTTCCTACTCATAACAAGAGTACATATGTAGAAACATTCCTCCAATCTGCCTTCTAAGAGTGATGATAAACCTGGTAAAACTGTTTCTGCAACCACCCTTAAGATCATGTTAAATATGCCTCAGATCACCATAAAATAAGAAATAATTAAACAACATTACTTAACAAGAAGGTTACATGATAAAATACATTCTTTTACAGTTACTTCTGAATGAAACCAGGGAAACTGAAAACGTTCTATGACTTTTCCTCCCAACCTTTGGCTCTATCTGGCGTAGGTTTTCCCGCCTAGAGCCACCCCCGAGCTAGGCAACGAATCCACTAAGGTTCGAGAGACAATTTACACCTTTACAAAGCTTAAAGTGACCAGGTTTAGAATTTAAGATAAGGTATTACCAAATGTTGCAGGCACAACATACATTACTCGTTGTAGGCCTTACACCACATATTCATATTTATATTTGGCCAAAATGCTATTATTTTCTTAAGGTAAAGTTCCATGCATCAATTTATTCATGGAAGTGCTTCCATATATAGTCACTTGGTTATGGTAATGTTTTTATAAATATACTTTAAACCCATAACAATATTTGTCGTATCCTTAATTTTATATTTATATCCCAAAGTTTCCACTACACATATATATATTTATTGAGGAAATTCCAATAGAAAAGTTTTCCACTTTATAAAATCTATCTGCCTTTATAATACGGCTTTACCAAAATCTTTATGTGTATAAGGTGCTATCTCCCTTTAACATGTTTAAAGGTCATAATACGTTTTTATATGAACATATATGTATAGGGGAATTACTATTTTACTTTATTAATTCTATTGGCCTTAATCATAAAGTTATTGAATCACTTTATGAGACTTTGCATCAAGCCAAAATAACCATCGCCCATGAGTTCTAGCTTCACACTTACAAATCCATAATTCATAGTAATATTATGAACATGTATGTAAATACTTTGCAGATATAACATAACATAAATAATAAAGTATATGTGCTAAATCGTGTATGTACATATTTTTTTAGGACGCAGCAAAATATCAAGGCATACATTCTAAACATGTAAGAACATGTATGCACATACTTTTGAGGACGCAGCTATAACATAACAGAAATATTAAAGCATAAATTCTGAAACATGTATGAACATGTTTGTAAATACTTTTGAGAATGCAGCTATAATATGACAGAAATATTAAAGCATATATTCTAAAACATGAATGAACATGTATGTAAATACTTGTTAAGAATGCGGCTCTAATATAACAGAGATGTTATAGATCGCACGCTTGTGCTTTAAAATGCATCCTTAGCCTATCATAACAATAGCACTCGCAACACCTTTAGATCATTACACAAATATCGAATTTATTTAAAAAACAAGATGCCCTTAAAATTGGATCTGTACTATGCTCGATTGTTGGAAGTGGGAAAACAGTTTTATGCCGAAACTGACTGGTGGCAAAATATTTCCAGGTCTTCACCATGGGATGAGTGCTGGCAAAAAGGGGGGTGTTCGCTTCATATCTTAAACATGTTAAAGCTAGAATCAAAGGGTGAAAATATTCAGATCTTAACCTAGCATCTGAATAAATCGGGCAGGTAAGTAACATAAATATGGGATAGCGTTTGAGATCTGTGCAAGTGAAGTAAATCTATGAAAAGACTAGTTACCTATCCAATGTGCATAGGCGGTTTACTGACCATCCATGCGATCTAAATGGACATAGTCAATAGGCAAGGATTCTCTTTCTATGCAAATGCATAAAGGCAAAAACAAATCATCAGATCAAAGTCTGAGCATACATCAACATGCAAGAACAATCTAAGCAATTGTGTTGGGGTAAATCGTAAATAAATTGAAATGGGTTCCATCCAACCACAGACACATTTTAACAGGTAAATCGATTCAAAAGAAAAGGCCAAAGATCCCCTAAAACTCGCAGAGGGTTATAGAATTTCGGTTTGGTTCAGATCAAAAGTATATTGCAACATGCAAACTACACAGATTTGACCCCTTTGTATCACTGATACAACCCAAAAACAAATCTACCATTTCGTATATGCAAAAATAGATATCATAGATTCCTATATATTAATTAAAAGAAATGCTACAACAAACAAATCTAAAATAAAGATAGCACCGAATGATCCACAAGGTCAAAACCTACCTAGGATCGCTCATAAGAAAACAAATCCAGAATTGTGTTGTAACCACATATTCAGCATATGGTTCCCAAGTAAGATTTAGAATGCATGGAATATTGAAATTCTGAAAGAAAAGCCAAAACGCAAAAGTAATAAAACAACTATGAAAAAGAGGTAGCTTACGAAATTGGTCATGGATCATCTATCCCCGCAAGGTAATCCACCAGCGATCCTTTTATAGAAACATACAGCTTGAAGAGGTGACCTTCCCCCCCCTTCAACAGCTTGCATTTCACCTTCTTAAAAGGTCGCAGAGTTCTCAATTTCTTCTCTCCCCATGCATGTGGGATAAACGATATTGCCTCTTAGAATGAATTCATAACTCAGCAACTATAATCACTTCTCTTTTAGTATTTTATTAACCTTGCTAAATATACATCTTAGTATCCCTGTTTTTTTCTTTTGACTGTACTGCCTTTTCCATTTAACTATATTAACCCTTTTTAATTCTGGATAGTGCTTGGGAAAAAGTGGGACATTCCCACTTTTGATAGGATGGAGCTTTCCTATGAAAAATAGGCATTAACACATTATTCTTTTAAGATTAATGCCAAATAATATCTTTAATGATGGTGGTACATTACAAATTCTTCTCTTATAAATGTATCCCAAAGTGTCATCATTTTTTTTAATATATAAAGGATGTCATAGCTGTTAATGAGTAAATGTCATGAGAGACATTATCCTTAAATTATTTCAGTGTATAAAAGGTGGTGTAAAAGAGCTTTTTAACTATACATAAGTCATTTGGGTCGTATCAAGGTTAATGAAAAAGGTTCTTATACCCTTTTTAATTATTAATTTTTTTTTTCTTTTAATCATATTAACCTTTTCCTCTATAATTATGAGTAAGTGTCTATTTCTTTTTATCCTTTGGTACCATTTGTCAACCTGCTTGGTATAGGGAAATTGTCATTGTATAAATTAATATAAGAGTTAGCTCTCCATACTCCAACCGTTGCACGGTCCCCTTGTTCCCTTAATAAATAAGGCATTGTTTTTTCTTAATTGACTCCACTATAGGTACCAAAGAATGTCATGCTAGTAATTAAACACCACTCTCTATTCACTTAGCATTTACGAGCACACAACAATCATTCAATGAGTTTCTCGGTTCCCCTTTTCTGGAAAGCCCCTTCCCCCTAGTGGATTTGTCGCCAATTGTCGTTTTTAGTCCTTCGAAGCTTTCAGTCTTTAACCCTATCAATTATATCTGCAACTTGATAGAGTTTTTGAGTCGGTACTTACAGTGATGTTTACTTACGCTGTGACTTTTGGGTCAAGGTGGCAAGGGATGTTACAGATCTTCTTCTGGACATAGGTAGCTACAGTATGACTATGGACTGACTGACTTTGAAGGAATATGAAGGTGTGACATCTCTGAGCTCTTAGAGAAAGAAGAACAACCTTAGAGATATATGTTAGTATACAAACATCAAGTTGAAAGTATGTTTTAGCACTGAAAAGATAATAGATCTAAGTTTGGGCATCTGAAGGGAACCTTAGTATTGAAGCTTTGTAGCTTGGGTTACAAGATCTAATAAAAATTAGAAACAAAGTATGTCAATCAGATGGATTGAAGACAATGACAGTGGTTGAACTTGATAGAGACAATTGAGTTGGCATGACAGTGACAACCTCTAAAGTGGGTGGTGATATGACTAGTGATAAATGATGATAGTGATGAGGTGGCAGTGATACCTTCGACAAAAGACATTATGAAGATGTGACAATAAGGGCGGATTGATTAAATGTGATGTGATAAGAATTAGTGTGTATTAACTGCAAGATGGGTCTTGTAACTATTTTCTTAGTAGGATCTAAGTTTAGACCAAGCAGACTCTTGGATAGAAGTAGGTGCTTCTATATCAGTAGGTGCTGATTTACCTCAAGGTCACAGCCATTTGAACTACAAAAAGATTACAAACATTATATCTTTTGTCTCTTGTGCAATGTTTTGATGATTGTGTGTTTTATTTGATGAATGAATTGATTATTGAAGCATAGTATATTGATGAATGTGATGTTGAATTGAATGTGAAATGATGACTTAAGTTTTAGAGTTTGAAGAAGTTAAAATTGAAGTAAGTCCAAACTCACCGATTCACTCCCTCCTCTCGGTGAGCCATTATGTCTAACAGAGGCTACTAAAGAAGAGTGGTTGAAGTTTCGACAGGAATTCGACGATCAGAAAAAACAAGAAGAACAAGAGAAAGAAGGAATCATGAACAATGAACGTCACTGTGACGATCATGAAGAAGGGGTGGGGGAAAATGACAATGACAACGGCATCAATCAACATGAAGAAACAGTTGCTACACTTCAGTTCCCTATTTGACAGAAAACTGGACAAGCCCCCATGAAAATATCTCACCTTTAGTATTGCCAAATTTCCATGATAAGTCTACTGAAGATCCAGATGAATTCCTTTTTGAATTTGATATCCTTTGTTGAAGCTATGATTATATCTATAGCGAATATAAGTTGAAATTATTTCCTTCCACTTTAAAAGGAAATGCTTTATGATGGTTTATAAGTTTGGGTGGCGAAACTGTCACAACATGGGATCAAATGAAACAAGTGTTTCATGAAAAGTAGCAGGATTATTGCAAGAATAAGGACAAGAGGGAGGATTTGTTTAAAATGATGCAGAAGGATGATGAAAGCTTGGAGGACTCTATAGAAAGACTCTATATAATGTGCAGAGGTCTGTTCATACTGATATTGGGCGAGATGTTTTTAAAATCATTTTATTACAAGGGATCAAGGAAGACTGCGTTGATATGCTCTATTTACTAGGAAAGGGGGACATCTATAAAGAATATTTTGATCATATTGTGGATCAATGTCGAATATATTCTAGAGGGTCTTCCAGAACATGCACAAGGGAATGAGACATCTTTACACGAGCACAAAATTCAGCTAGTGGAGGGGCTACTTGGGCAGAGATGGGTAATCTTCTTGAAAACCTTAAAACTAATGTGATGAGTTCTATTTCTTTGTGGTTGGATGTCATGAGAGCAAAGCAGAGGCAAGTGGAAGAAGATCTGGCACTTGGTGTGTTCTGCCCTAATTATAGAAAGAAGCACCCATTGAGGGAATGCTCGCTTCACAAGGTGGAGGTATGTGGCCTGTGTGACTTGGATCCTGATACTAAAGAATTCCCTTCACTATTGAAAGTCAAAGTAGTATTTCAAGAATCCATCATGGACACAGAACAAGCTTATTTTATCTCACAAAAGAATACTTGGCAACCTCATGCTCCAGGTATGAATCCATACCCTACATCTTTTCATTTTTGGAATAACATGAATAATCAATTTCCTCCATAGTATTATTATCCTAATGCACATTGGCACCCATCTACTCAGCCTACAATGCGAAATCCTATTCCTTGGATGCCATGTGCACAACACTTAACCAAAAAGGTTCTTGGTCTCCTGGTTGGAGAAATCCTTATCCAGGAAATCAGTTTCCTCACAATCAAGCTCCCTAGCCACAATATCAACAACCACATCTGCAACTCCCTAATATTGGTGTGCCAAGCAATGTACCACTTCGCCATCAACTACCTGTTCAACCGATCACTAATCCCAACAATAAGGTAGTGCAACAATTTGAAATATCAAACATGCCAGCTTACTCTATTACTCCCATTCAATGCAATGAATTATAGAGGAGGGTAGTAGAGCCTATTGTCATTGAGGATGTTCCATCCCCTGTGACCGAAGAAGGAATGAATAAACAATTTCAGAACCCAGTCAATACAAGAATTCCCATTATTGAGGATGTTGAAACATCTGCTGAAACACTGACTGAAACCCCTGCTAAAACACTAGCTGAAACACATATTGAAACCACCCTTGTACATAATCTGAGAAATACACCATATCCTAAGAGGTTGGCCTTACAAAAATCCTTAGATAAACCTTGTTTCAATCTTCTAGGTGAACTAAAAAATCTATATGTCAATATTCCCTTGTTGCAAGCCTTCACGATGTACCCATTTATGCTAAAAAGGTTAGAGATTTGTGTGCAAAGAAGCCAGGGCAGAAACCTAAAGATCCTCTCACGATTCATGTGGTGGGAAAATTATCTGAGTTAATGATGGGAAAGGATCCTTTGGCCAAATATGACGATCTTGGCAATCCCACCATTATGATATATATTGGATATACTGAGATTCCTAATGTCTTGATAGACTTAGGGTCAACAATAAATGTGATGACTATCGAAACTGTGAAGAAATTGGGACTCACCAACCCCCACAATATTAGAATTGGATGACAGATCCACCATTAGACCTGAGGGAAGTTTGGATGACTTGGTAGTTTCTGTTGATTCATGGAAATACCCTGCATATTTTCTTGTCCTCCAGCCTTAATCACAGTTGGGGGGACATCCCTTAATTTGGGAAGACCATGGTTGGAAACAACATATGCATATATTAGCTGTAGATCAGGATCTAAGATAATATCTGATGGAACCGATACTAAAATCTTGACTTTATACCCTCTATCCAGACCTAGTCCAGAGACTGATAATTCATCATGGGTAGATTCAGAGGAAGAAGAAAATGATCAACCTTTGTTTTCCATAGGAAGGGTGTTGACCTTTAAAAATGAAACCGAGGATGATACCATCTCTAGTTTCAATAGTGAGCCAATGTTTGTACTAAACATGTATATCAAATCTTTGGATAACACCTTGAGCGAATGTGAGCAAGAACTTACCGAAGAATCCCTAACTAAGAGTGTTGAAATTGTCCCCATACTTGAAAATTTAAAAAGCATCCCAGTAGAAATTGATCCTAGAAAGACCCTCAATATTAACCCCATTCGTGCACCCGATGAACGAGAGCATTTAATTACATTGTTGAAAAAATATAAGGGGGCCTTTGTGTGGGAGTATACAGATATGAGTGGTATCCCCTCAGGACTGTGTACTCACTGCATCTATATCAAAAATGATTCTAGGCCAGTATGTCAACCTCAACGCAGAATGAACCCAAACTTAAGAGATATTGTGAAGGAAGAGATTCAAAAACTCTTGGAGGCAAGATTCATCTATCCTATTTCAGACATTGAGTGGAATTCCTCACTAGTGATCGTACCTAAGAAAAATGGGAAGTGGCGAGTTTGCATAGACTATAGAGAATTGAGCAAGGCTACACAATAAAACCATTTCCTTCTACCATTTATCGATCAGGTTTTGGATACCTTGTCTGGAAAGAGATTCTTTTCCTTTCTAGATGGATTTAGTGGATATAATCAGATCTAGATCACCCCCGAAGATTGGGATAAAAATACTTTTACTTGTCCTTGGGGCACCTTTGCATATAGGGTGCTTCCTTTTTGGTTATGTAATGCACAGGCTACATTTCAGTGATTTGTAATCAAAATCTTTTTTGAAATGGTCAATGATTGCATGGAAATATTTATGGATGATTTTACTCTGTATGGTAGTAGTTTTGACGAAGCCTTAAGAAATTTGGAAAAAAAATTAGAACGTTGTGAACAGACCCACCTATCCCTGAGTATTGAAAAGTGCCACATGATGATGAGTGAGTGGTATAGTTCTTGGGCATTTTATCTCTGATGCAAGAATCCAGGTAGACCCAACCAAAATTAAGGTAATTCAGAATATTCCTATTCCTGCAACACAGAAAGAGGTACGTAGCTTTCTTGGGCATGCTGGTTACTATAAAATTTTTATTGAATTTTTTTCTAAATTAGCATCTCCTTTATTCACTTTGTTAATGAAGGATGCACAATTTAATTGGACAGATGCATGCCAGAAAGTGTTTGCAGAACTCAAGAGAAGGTTTTCCACAACACCCATTTTGCGAGGGCCCAATTGGTCCTTGCCTTTCCATATTTCTTCTGATGCATCGGATATTTCCATTGGGGTTGTGTTGGGGTAGTGGGAAGACCATAATCCATATGCTATCTATTACATCAGTAATAATTTGGCAAGCTTTACCTTGGATAAAGTAAAGTATTAGTGTTGAAACCAATACGTAATGGTGATAATACTTTATAGATTAGACCTTGCTGAACTTAATTATAGAGTAACTGAGAAAGAATTCCTTGTCGTAATTTATGCTATCGATAAATTACGACACTATATCATCGGGTATTCTACTTTTATCCACATTGATCACTCAACTATTAGATATTTGATGAATAAACCTTTTACTAATGCTCGAGTGACTAAATGGTTGTTGTTATTGCAAAAGTTTGATATTACTATCGTTCATTAGAGGAAATTTGGGGTCTCAAATGGGCCTTATAAAAAAACATGCCAACAATAAATTTTGTGAGTTGGAATTCAAGAACCAATAGAATTTCAATAAAATGAGTCAACCATAATGGTTGAATTGACATAATTGTCATAAAAGAAAACTACTTTTTTTGTTCGTATTTTCGACATATCTCCTTGTGTTTTTACTCAAATTCCGAGCGGGAGAGCTCGTTGGATGCAGAATTAATTCCACATCCAATGAGTACCCACACTGCATACTTTTGACAGACCCTGCTACCCCAAAAAGAAGAAATACCTGAAAAAGCATGATGATGATGAGTAAAAACACAAGGAGATATGTTGAAAATACGAACAAAAAAGTAGTTTTTTTCATTCTTCCTCCAAAATTAATAACTATTATTTTTTTTATTTTAACTATTATTTTATTATTTTAACTATTATTTTATTATTTTCCTTAGGAGGCCCATTTTAGACCTCAAATTTCTTCTAATGGATAGACTAGGAAAGGAAAATGTTACTGATGATTTTATTTCTCGACTAACAAACAATGATGATGATTCTGCAGTCGACTATTCTTTTCCTAATGAATATTTATTTGTAGTTTCAACTCACTCACCTTGGTATGCAGATATCACTAATTATTTCGCTGCAGATAAGCTTTTGATGCACTTATAAAAATGAGAAAGAAGAAGAATCATACAATAGAGTGCTATATACCGTTGGATAGAGGGACACCTCTTTTATACAGGGCCATATTTGGAAATCAAAAGATGTGTAAGAGAAGATGAGATTTATAGTATTCTAAAAGCATGCCATGATAAACCCTGTGGGGGACATTTTGTCGATAAGAGAACTGGTCATAAGGCACTGAGGATGGGATATTTTTGGCCAACCATATTCCAGTATGCAAAGAAATATGCTCAAGCCCATGACAGTTTTCAAAGTATGGGACACCCAAACCGATTGGATGAAATGTTGCTTCAGCCATAGTTAGTGGTTGAACCTTTTAACAGGTGGGCTTTGGATTTTGTAGGGTGTATCAACCCTCCATCAAAACATAAATCTTATATCCTGGTTTGCACGGACTATATGACCAAGTGGGTGAAGGTTGTGGCTTTGGTAAAATCCAATGATTAGGTTGTGATAGATTTCCTATATGGGGAGATCTTCACACGCTTTGGGGTACCCAAAGAAATAGTAACAGATGGGGGGATGAGTTTGTGTCCCACAAGATTGAATCCCTATTGCAGAAATATCTATTTAGCATCAGATAACCTCACCATATCATCCACAAGCCAATGGAAAGTTGGAAAGTACGAATAAGGTAATTGAGGCTATCATCACAAAGACAGTGAAGAGTCGTCGCAAAGATTGGGCTGAAATACTTTCAAAAGCACTGTGGGTGTATCATACTACATGGCGCAACACTACAGGTTTTTCTCCATATGAACTGGTGTATGGGTAAAACGTTGTCTTTCCTATTGAATTTGAGATCAAAACACTCGAAGCAAATATGGACTTAACAGAGGCTCAGAAGAACTAGTTCAATCAGTTGAATGAATTAGATGAGAAGCGCACAGTTGTTGTACATCAGACAACATTAATTCGATAGAAGCGCTCCAAGTGGCATGACAGGTTCATAAAAAAGAAAATATTCTACGAAGGAGACTGGGATTTATTATATGATTCATGGTTCAAGAAGGATTTCAAAGGTAAATTGTGCACCAGATGGTTGGGACCTTACCAAGTGGATACAATGTTTGATAATTGGATTGTTCGACTAACCACGATTGATGAGAATCAAACTCCATTATTTGCTAATGACCATCAGTTGCGGCTCTATCATAAGCCACTTTCAAAGGATGGGTTTGTCTCACATGTTGTTGTTGATCTGAATTGTTAATTTGTACAAGAACATGGGTCTCCCCATGTTTCTATTCCTCCTAAATATTTTTCATATTTCCACAAGAATCTGTACATAAATAAATTTGTTTGATATGGTTTATAGATTGCTTAATAGTTTTTAGTTAAGCTTTGATTTGGTTTGGTTAGAAAATTTGTATGCAGGAATAAAAGTGAGGGATCCAATCGAAATTGAGCAGTCGGGGGCCAATCGGTTGCGGGAATCATAAACGACCCTCTGCAAGTGTTGAATAATCACTCAGGAAGATGGATGAAGAAGACTCATGGATTTTTGACAAAGTTCGTCGAGCATCGTTTTTTGCCAAAACTCCGCCACTTTCTTTACCATCCCCTGAACTCTGTTATTTTCTCCATTTTTTGTCAAAACTCCACCACTTTCTTTACCATCTACTGAAACTCTGCTAATTTCTCCACTTTTTGTCGAAACTCTGTCATTTTCTTTACCATCCGCTAAAACTTCGCTAATTTCTTCGCTTTCTATCGAATTTCTGCTAATTTCTCTGCTTTCTGCTGAAACTCTGCCATATATTCAGTTAAGGTTTCATTAACTTCTCTTACTCTTGTTGAAACTCCACTAGTTCTTTGCTGAATGACCACTCATTGAATTAATGCCAACATGGATGCATTTTGGGATACGGGCCAACTAACTTTATGAAAGCTGCGTGTGAAAGGTTTTCTTCATCATTTGATTCGACAACGAGGACATGCTACCACAAAGGTTGATGGTTCATCATGGTAAGTGTGGAAGTATGAGTCCCAATCATAAGTCTGATGAGGCATAAAGTAGCAGAATAATTATGGTTATATTACGTTTGTACATCCATATTATCAACTTTTAACCAATTTTCTCAGTAAAAGGTCATATCACTGCCCTTTGTCCGTATCTATTGATTGTTTTCATTTATGCGATAAATTTTTAACATGAGCCCATTCCATGATTGTACCAACTTTCCAAAAATAGTCACCATTTACTGTTCATTGTTGATCCTGCTTGTTGCAACTCCAATGTCTAATTTGGGGAATCCACCCTCTATTTCAAACTTTGGGGAACTTGGTGAACTGTTATGCCCAGAATGCAGGGATTTATTTAAACTTTCAGATTATAAATTCATAATGGTGGAAGTGTCAGCATGGAAAGTAGCACAATCAAGGCAAGGGAGAAGAGAAATACCAATAGAATAATCAATGGAGGAAAAAGAGCCAGAGTTGAATATAAACCCTGATGAGGAGTTACAAGAGCATGAAGAATAACAATCTTAGCAATCAGGGGACACTGAATTACTTCCCGACTAGTCTCAGCGGTCAGGAGACACTGGATTATTTCCAAACCAGTCTCAATAGTGAGGAGATACTGAAATGATCCAAGAACAATCTCAACAACCTGGAGGCATCGAAATATTTACAGAACAAGATGTTGTTACACAAGAACCAAGATTCCTAAAATGTGTTGATGAAGCAACAACACAAATAGAAGTTGATGGGATTGAAGTACAAAGACAAGATGATGCTACACAAGAACCAACATTTCCAAAATCAGTCACTGAAGCAGCGATACAAACAGAAGTTGTTGATATTGGAGCACAAAAACTAGATGTTGTCACACAAAAACCAACATTCCTAAAACTGGTTGTTGAAGCAACAACACAAACATAAGTTGCTGAAACAAAGTTGGAAGAAGAAGCTGTTAAGCTGGTAATACAAGATAAGATTGTTGAAACACAGGATTCATTCCCAGTGGGAGAAATTGAAAATGAAATTATTGTATTAGACAAATGAGAAGGAAAAGACAAAAGAGGAGAAAAAGAACAAGAATTGAAAAAGGAGCTTTCCTTGTTACAACTTGAGCTAAGTAAATGGAGATATCATGCTTGTTTGAGTGAGAAGGGGATGATTTCCCTGCCTAAACACATGAGGATTGTTCAGTAGCTTAAAGATAAATGGATTGAAGAACCGATCTTCCAAAAATTCCAATGGGAAAATTTGCGAAATGAGCTAAAGGAATTAAGGAAGTTCAAGTCTATGTACAAGGAAAATGAGAAAATGTACACCTTAATTCAAGAAGTGTGAGCTGTAGACCTCCATCACCCTCCTATTCTGTATTTCTTTGTGAGCAGATAACTATGTTCCAAATCAGAGCTTTGAAAGAAGGTAAGCCTTATCAGATCATGACAACTCCTCAATTTTTGGATAGCTTTACTCAGAGTAATTTTCCCTAGCAGAATCTGTTATGTGAACTATACCTGCATGAAATGGCATGTCTTATGGACTCCCAATCTAATGATGTTTCTCACATAGGGAACATTCACATGAGGGCATTCACTTCTTTTGTTACTAATCATATGCACTAATGGAATGATTCTCAGGATTTTCACAAGAATGAGGATAATTCCATTCTTTGGATTCGAAGTGAAGAGTCAGTCCCCCATGCCCCTGATTGCTAGACACAAAAAAAATATTTTGTCTCCTGAAAAGGTTAGTAAATTAATGGTATTTCAGCGGGAGGTTATTTCTACTTGTGTCAACATGATCTCTCAGTAGGAGGCTTATTCCTTGAAAGGAAGCAATTATCGGTGGGAAGCTTCTTCCATATCCTTAAGGGAAAAGGATCCATATTGTTTTGAAAATTTCAAGTATGCTCTGTCTCAGGTGCCAGGATATGTTGAATGCATGGAAACGTTTAGACCAAGTTGGTTGGGGTTAAATTTTATATTTCCACTCATTTGGTTGCCAAAGAGGCAGTATAAGAGCATCTATAAGTTATCCAATAAAGAAGAGAGGGATTGTTGGGCCAACTTAATTGCAAGCAATGGGTTTCTACACACAAGAGAGAGACCTGAATCTTCCTTCAACTTCACCAATTTCCATAGGAGATGTTTGGAGTCAGACTCATATTCAAACTAGTTGGAGGTTGTTGCATGGGGACATGCAATAGGATAGTTGGGAGGAGATGTTGGGTGCTAGAAATGTCCCTTTTTGCCCAATCTTATTTATCCCTTTTCCATGATTTTGCCTCTTACTTATATGGCAAGTCATTACTTTCCCAAAGAACAAGCATGAATTCGAACATGTATAATTTATTATTATTTTGTTACATTAATGCTTAGAATTTCTTGTGAATTTGGATTTCATTCTTCGTAATACTGACTTGTGATGGATTTATGAAGAGTAAGTAAAGTCCTTAAAGAATCCATGACTATCAGCTTGTTGATACATACGGAACCCGAAGTACTTGGCAGCAGCTATGCATCTCCAAGGTTCGGTTTCGATCATGGTTGAAACAACACAGGTTATCCTCCTACATGGCCAGCTGAGACTCACCCAAGCAAGGGATCAATTTTAGTAAAATGCATAATTGATTATGAAACATAATTTACTTTAATGTAATGATCTTTGTAATTGTTTCTATTTTCTATAATATATATTTGGCAGCCTGAAGATTGGAGATCTTCATGGTTGCATAAATTAATGAACCTGAATTGATTTGTTTTAGTATATATGGGAGGATGAAATGATATAGAAGGTTAGGCTTAATTTGGAGAGAACTGTCAGCAGGTGTAAAGAAATCTGTAATTGAAATTCATTGTTAATGAAAGAAACAAAATTTTCCCGATTACTATGTTTTGAGAGCCGATAGCGGCTTTTCTGTTAGAAGGCCAGGGCACCTTCTCCCATATGTGCCGAGATTAGTTAGTTGTTGTTTCTTTTAATATTTTCAGCTCTCTGTGCTGTGGAATTGCAATTTAGATTATTTCCCGATCGTTGCAACAATAGTTATGAGATAAGCACATTGTTATAATTTTCATGTGGTTTGTTGCAACAATGTGGTGTGAACAGTCAACTGCGTAGAGTAGTTTCTTATGCAGGTGTGCTAATTAGTATTGTTGTTACAATCACGCTCAGCTCCTGCGCATTATTGTTATTTATCTTCCCTAGAATTTTCTAAATTAGGTAGATCATTATTTTCATGAACTGAATATTTTGGTAATGGTTTGTATTCCTTTTAATTTGGTATTTTAGGATTTACCTTCTTGCAAAAGCAATTCTAGTTAATTTATTCTTAAATCAATTGTTGTAGGATTGATGTTGTACGAATTAGGAATCCTTTGAGTTCTTAGATTGATAATCAAGATTGGTTTTCACAGGGATTTGAGTTGACTTAGCGATTGGTAGGTTGAACAATCTTTATTTCACCAGTCAACTATTGTCACTGTTTATGCATATATTGTGTTTAGTTACCTTTGAAATAACCAACTTTCTTGGGTTGACAATTTATATTGAGCACTCTATTTGTTTACTGAATTTAATGAGCATATAGAGTGACCAACGTGTATTGACTTAGTTAGGCATTCCAGGCATGGTATTCCAAGATCGATGGATACCTATGGAGTATGGGTTTCACTAAAAGTGAAGCAGATCCCAATTTATATTTATATTTGTTGAGGTTTATCTTCTCATTTTGGTACTATATGTAGATGATTTGTTCCTTAAAGGTTCAAAGAAGTTGAGTTCGAGATGACGGACATCCACATGATGCATTACTTCTTGGGGTTGGAGGTTTGGTAGAGACCAAGGGAGATTTCTCTTAGTTAGGGTAAGTGTGCAATTGAGATCCTAAAGATATTTCGAATAGAGGATTGCAAACCCATGGCCACACCTGTGATCATTAATATGAAGAAGTCCACTACTTTAGATTCATATATCGTGGATCCCACATTGTATAGGTAGTTGATAAGTTCATTGATGTATTTAGTTAACACTAGGCCATGTATATGCTTGTAGTGAACACCTTGAGTCAAATCATGGTGGAGTTGAGGATGGAGGATTAGGTAGAAGAAAAACATGTGCTCAGATACTTCAAGGGCATAGTAGATTATGGGTTGAGATATCTTGGAGATAGTGAGGTCAAGTTGCAAGGATATACATACTTAGATTGGGAAAGCAGTGCATCAAATGAGAATAGCACCTCAAGGTGTTGCTTCAGCTCAAGATCAACGAAGATATTCTAGTTCAACTGAAAGCAAACTTTTGTGGTACTCGGCTCAACAGAGGTAGAGGACATGGTAGTGAGTACAGCTAGTTGTAAGGCCATATGCCTTCATAAGTTGCTAGTGGGTTTATTTGATTAGGAGTTGCATACCATGTTGATTTATTGTGATAATTAGATTTGTATCAAACTCTCTAAGGACCCACTTTTTCATGACAAATCCAACTATATTGAGATGAGATATCATTTCAATCGAGACAAGATTCATAAGGTAGTAGTGAAGCTCTAGTATGTACCCACAACTCAACATGTTGTTGATATTCTAGCCAAACCTTATAAAAAAGGAAGTTTGAAGCATTCAAAAGAAAACTTGGATTGGTGCAAAATTCCTTCCTCGCTAAGAGGGAGTGTTGATGTTTGTAGCTCAAACATGAACTTCTGCAAAGATTTAGTGTGAAATGTGGGTGAAGTCATCCAAGTCAAATCTTTTTTGTATTTCATTTTATTTATAAAGTGAAAGTATTTTAATTAGTTGTTGAGTCTAATACAGTTTAATTCTAATACAATGGTGATTTATACTAATTTTTCAGCCATACTTCTCATCGAGAGATTAGGGTTTTTCGTAGAATAGGTTTCCAACAAAATTATAAAGGTAAGTTAAGGTAGAGGGTTAAGACACATTCATTATTCAATCAAATATAGTTTTCGTCGGAAGGTGAAGATATTCATTCGAGGAGAGATATCAAAGTGTCAAAGAGGAGCCCAATTCAACAACTAGGCATATTTTACCAGGAAGGTAAGCATTAGTAGAAGATTAGTACAATCATACTGCTATGTACGAACAGGTACATATAGGCATGTAGCAAGTCCCTACAGCCATGGACGAGCCTTGGGTTGATTTCTCAGTTGTTTGTGGGTATTTTTCTTTAGTTTGTTGATTTTTTCTCCTTTTGAGTGTACCATACAACTGTAATTTTTTGCAGTTGTTGAGGTTTACTTGTAATCCTATATCTATTAATGAAATTTTGATTTGGAGTAAATCATCTATGTATTTTTTTTTCCTTCGTTGTGCATTTCTAGCTATATGTATAAATGTTGCTATGTGAAGAATTTAATTTTGGCGCCAAGCCCAAGTGACCTTGAGAAACAGGTTGTCATGACTACCCAAGTCTATTTTCCCTTCAAACCCTAGTTGTAATAGGATTTTAGGGAATGGGTATCTATATTTATAAATATTCACAATCAATTATTATGGCCATTCCCCCTCTAGGAACTCCAACTCTATTTGACAACATCATCTCAATGACTTGCTCCACCAATGTTTGCAATAGGTTAAAAAACACTAGACCTTGGGAAACCCAAGGCGATTGGAATTCTATGGCATCTCCTCCTCCTTAAAAAGGGTCTTTTGATCTTTACAACTCCAACATCCACCTCCAACGACTTCATGAGTCATCTACATCTTCCATCAACTAATGACAACAATAAAAAAAGGTCCTTCTTGAGGATGTTTTAGTAGCCCAATGTGGGCATTTCGAAATTCAAAATTCAAAATTTACTTTGGGAATTATGGCACCGTGGCAGGGAATGATGAAGCTTGGCTAGTGGATGTGACCTCTAGAGAGTATGAATGCCATGCTCATGCATGGCTTGGATGAGAAATCAATGTCGAAAACACTTGATAGGAAGTCATATATGATGTCCATGGCCATATGAATTAGATGGGGATCCACTCGCATCTAACAAAGGGAAGGATCTTCTTAAAGGTGATTTTGTCGAGTGCATAAGGCTCTCTTCACATCGTCATAATATCGTAGACCCACACGAAAAGAAAAAGACCATATGTAGTGTGGACCCCACACACAAAGAGATAACATTGACATGGTTCTTGCTCGAACATTACACATGTTGTGTTAAGATTAAAATATCTTATTTTATTATTGATATTCATAAATATCATCTAATAAAGTGGCATCCAATGTGGATTAGTCAAACATGATATAGACCCAACTCTCTTCCTTTCTCTATGAGATGTAAGTTTATTATACTTCTAGGTTGACACATAAGGATGACATGTGTAGATGGGAGGAATAGTGTATATCTATTTGGGAAGGACAATTGATACATTTTATAATGGATGTATAATTGGGGAAGTGAAGCAAAATATAGCATGTCTACTATATTGTGGGAGAGAAAGTGGTTGGTTTTGGCTTGCCATGGGATTTCTATCTTCATATTAGAGTAAAATGTGACTCTATACAAAAATGTAAATTTGAAGAAGGCACGTGAGGGTTAATAAAAGTGTTATTATTGACATAAGAAACACCATAATGAAACATTGATGGGAGACATCTCATATAATATAGAAATGTGAAAAAGTGTTTGTTCACTAGAATAAGAAAGTATTAATTATCTAATTAAAATATTTGTGTCATTGCATTGATCTCAAGCCTGGGAAAACATTACATATATTAAAAAATAATACTAAGAGAAAAACATCACATGTTTTCAAAAACAATAATAAGAGAAAGATGAAGTTTATTATGTAGGACGAGGTGGCCTAAGCTTTATGCAACAAGAATATTTTAATACCAAATGAAGAAAAGACTAAAGTGCTTACCTTGCTATATGCATTTCCATCAAGTAAACAAATTTCCTTAGATTGATGAAGTATGAAGGATCGAGAATAGACAAGGGTATAAAAGCAAATGAAACCAAAGCCTAAAAATTGATTTATAAGGATGAATAAGTCCATCAGGTTTTACTATGAATTTGCATAAGGTATCCAATAGACATCAAAAGGAGACTTGAATGTCTAACTTAGGGGGTGTTAGTTATTTCCTTGGAATCTTGTTTACCAAATTGACAAGGAGCATTGGAAACTTAACCAATCCACACAAAACAATTGAATGGCACAATGAAGCAATTTACAAGGACGCATTAGGAAGCCCTGCAAGAAGGTGGAAATGACCCTAATATTGAAGCCATTAGAAGAAGAAGGAAAGTCTCAAGATTCTAAGATGGAAGATTATATAGACCACAATAATTTATTATAATTTCATTTTAATATATTTTATATACAAACAAGCACAAGAGTGAGTCATTGAAATCATCATTGATACAATAACTCATACAACTCTTACCTTCCACCTTCCAAACACTATCTTATTACAAGGAACATTTTAGTTTAGATGGAAGAAGAACTGTGTACAATGAATGTGTCCACTTGATTTCAAGTTTTCCTAATAAATATTCAACTTGGTAAACAAGCATTCAATAAAACTTTTTGTAGAAAAGAGTCCTCACAAAATAAATAAATGTGGGGACAAGTTGGATTAATAAAAAATTACCATAAGATTTCAATCCATGAAATATGTTAGAGAAAGATCTAAGGACAAACCCCTTAACAATATGTCCTGAGAGGCTTGATGCATAATCTAGAATATGGCTTTCAAACTCTTAAAGGAAATTGTTACATATATGAATTCTTGTTTACATCATTCAAAGATTTAATAAATTGGTATCCCAAATAATAAATTTGAGGGCAAATTGGATTAATAAAACCTTGCCATAAGATTTCATTTCATGAAATATGTGAGAGAAATATCTAAGTACAAACCCCTTAACAATATATTATGAAAAGGCTTGATAAATAATCTAGAATATGTCTTTCGAACTTTTAAAAGAAATTGTTACATATGTGAATAATTTTTTACATCATTTCAAAGATTTAATAAATTGGTAAAATACATCACAAAAACATTTTTTTTCAATTATGAAATTTGTAAGCCCAATAATGAAAGTTTTATGTTGCAATTTGAAGACATATTTATTTACATAGATTATACAAAGCATCATCAATAAGTCCCAACAAATTCTAGTAAATTTATTGAGCCATGTTTTCTTTATTTTTATATCTAAAAGGAATAACGTAGATAGTGTAAGTTCAAATTTAGCTAAGTTAAACCTATTGTTTTCATATTCAATACATATTTATTCACATATATGATACAAAGCATCATTGAAGAATTAACCAATTTTTATACCTGCCTCACCAGGTATATTGTAATCGATTGCAAGTCAAACTCTTTTGACTTTGTATTAGTTGCTCTCTATAAAAAAATTAAAATCTGTTTTGTAAAGTATAACTTAGGGATTTATAAAATATTTTTTTTAATTTTGTTAAAAACTATTTTGTAAACAACTTATTGGTGGATAGAAGATGATGTAAACTTTGAAATTTGGTATCTGGATTTGAGTTGACATGTGGCAACAATGACATCATAATAATAAAATTAAAAAAATAAAAATTATATCCCATTGCCATCTCTTATAGCAATAGCAAGTGGTACCATCAGAGCCAGCTGTTCTGGTTTTTTTCAAAGTGATATAATATGAAGCTCAAGTATGGAAAAGTCGCCTAAAGCGTAGCCTTGAGATCACGTTGGCGCTCGGACACCATGAAATGGAAGACTACATTCTCGGGACAAGCAGCATGTTGGAGAATCGATAGAATTCCGGCGACCAATCCTCTCAGATAAGCAGCGTCCAGCGTCATGGCTATATGCACGGCCGTGCTATCACATAGCTCTGTATCATCATCTTCTTCTTCTTGATGTTGAGAATAGCCTGATCTCCACGACGAAGGTGCCAAGACGATGCATTCTTTACCATTTCGAAACACCGGAGCTTCTTGGAAAACCGGCAGGGTCGACGATCCGCGTGGTATATGCAGCCGGTCTAGCAGAACGCTGGGAAGCTTGGCAAAACCAGGATCGTCTCTCGCATAATTATTCAATTTAAAGTTAAATTTCATGTCCCGGATGATTCTAGCGGCCACCACGCCCGTCATGCTCAGCTGGATCGAAACCAGAATGCTTGCAAATAGAAAGAAAGAAAACGTTCTAGTCCTTCGAATTAGCATCTTTTCCATTAAAACGCGGTTCAGAGGCTTCGATCGGCAAGCCCTAGATATGTGTCTAGACTCTATATAACCTGGAGGCACCAATGCTCCGTACGGCTAGACATAGCCAGTCTTGAGGGCAAAGAAATGGTCAGCATTCAGGATTCAAGATATTCAGGACTACATTAATAAATATCAATTTGACAAAACACCAAAGAAGACAAAGAACCAACTCGTAAACTGCGGCTGAATCCGCTTGCCTGGCCTCGATATGAATGGCAGAGGACAATTGTGCACAAGAACAAGACGTAGGAACGCCAGGACAAACGCAGATTGCACATCAACTTACTGTAACCACAAAGTCCACAATGCTTGGGAAGTAGTGGTTGTTAGGTCTGCATTGCGACGAAACTAAATCTTATCACAGTTTTGTGTACAATGCAAAGGAAAGGAACGAAAAGCCAAGCATCACCGTCGACCGGTGAGCAGAGCAGAATTAGCGCGACAGAAATTCCTCTGCAAGCCGAGCAAATTAGTAGGTGATTCTCAATAAAAATTGAACTAAAGATTGAACCTGAACTTAAGTTAATTTCCAATCAATCTTTATTGAATATAAACCATCAATTATTAAATTTAATAGACCTTCTCGTACACATCTTTGTAAAGTATTAAGGTTTTAGGTATAATCAATGAAAATAAAATCTATATAATGATATTTCATATTATATTGAATGTTTTTGTTACTGATAAATTATGAATATCAAAGAGAATATTTTTGTTATTTATAAATTATTTATATTTTGATTAATAATCTTTAATTATTATTTCAAAATAGAATTAAAATAATATTAAAAAAAAGTAATATAACTTAATTAAAGTTGGAGACATTTAAAGATTCGATTATTTGTTTTGTATATAGGTTTTTAACTAGAATTGGACATTTTTAATTTTGCAAAATTTGAATTTAACTATTTTTTAATGATGATTTTGATGGTAGATACTAGAAACACAACATCAAAACTCAAAGGACACCCAAAATATCATAGTTTGAAAATTATAACCACAATTTTAAAAATTTTGATCAATTTTTTTTCAAAATCTTAATTGAAAAAAAAATATTTCAAAATCGTAAAATTTGTGAATGCTAAATAATTAAATGCCAAATTTCATTTATATTTTTAAACATAACTATCCAAACTCGTTTCTAAATAAACTATTAGATTAACTATCAAGTAATAAACACCATGCTTTATGATGATCTATTAAATATGCTTAACCAAGTAGCTCCATTGCTTTAAATCCAATACTTTATTGATACGAGTTAAAAAACCAAAATAATCTTGATTGAGTTAATTAACGAGTTAAATTATTTATATCTTGATTAATAATCTTTAATTATTATTTCAAAATAAAACCAAAATAATAGTTAAAAAAAGTAATATAACTTAGTTAAAGTTGGAGACTTTTAAAGATTCGATTATTTGTCTCTATATAGGTTTTTCACTAGAATTTGACATTTTTTATTTTGCAAAATTTGAATTTAACTATTTTTAATGATGATTTTGATGGTAGATACTAGAAACACAAGATCAAAACCTCAAAGAACACCCAAAATATCATAGTTTGAAAATTATAACCACAAGTTTAAAAAATTTGAGCAAATTTTTTTCAAAATCTTAATTTGTGAATGCTAAATAATTAAATGCCAAATTTCTTTTATATTTTTAAACATAATTATCCAAACTCATTTCTAAATAAATTATTAGATTAACTCTCAAGTAATAAAAACCATGCTTTATGAGGATCTATTAAATATGCTTAACCAACTAGCTCCATTACTTTAAATCCAATACTTTATTGATATAATTAACGAGTTAAAAAATGGCATAATCTACTAATGGTACTTAAGCTATTCAATCTCTAAAACTACAACCATACCAAAACACTTAGCTTATATATAAAAGTTTTACGTTATCAATGATATATACCAAATGATGACTTAAATAATTTGAACTAAAAACTATTAGTTAGGAAAGTCCATACTTCGAGGGCTTATTGTGAGCAAAGAGATTAAGAAACTTAAAACTAAGAAGTTTAGGGATTTGCAACTTAAATCAAGCATGTTCAATATCTTTGCAAAGGGAAACTCTTTGGAAGAACTCATAACAGCTAGGACTAGAAGAAGGTCTTAGAGAGGAATGGAAGGAATATGTATCAATGTTCAAATCCAATTTTACCCATCTAGATGACGCTAGGGAAGACAAGTTAGTGTGGTAAAAAAACCCAGTTAATGGTGACTTCACGACCAAACTTGGATATAAAACTTGGGCAGGGGAAAAATTCTAGGGAGAGACAGGAGAGTGGTGGAAACAATTATGGAAAGCCAAAGGACCCTTAAAGGTCAAAATCACATTATGGCTGTCTCTCAATAACAAAATATTGACTTGGGATAACGTACAGAAAAGGGGTTGGAATGGCCCAAATCGATGTGCACTCTGCCATTCAAATGAGCAAAATGTTTCTCAACTTTTTAACTTATGTTCTTATGCAAACACCGTGTGGAAAATAGTGTGCAAAGAGTTAAAATTTCAAGGGAATCCTGAGACTACTCTGGAATACAAAGCAAAATCCTGGTGGACAGACAAATCGGTATGTCTATACATTGCTTTCCCATCCCTTTTCACTTATGGAATATGGTGGGCTAGGAACACTGTAACTTTCAATAATAAAATAATCCCACCTGAAGTAACTGCTGCCCTTGTGATACAGTGGAGTAGAGAACACAGATCACAAGTGAAAGAGTCAAATGTCAGAGTGCTAGTTCAACCAGCAATAAACAAAGGAATTCCTTGGGCCTATTTTGATGGAGCAAGCCAAGGGGATCCTCCACTGGGTGGTTCAAGACTAGTACTGTTCCTACCAAACAACTAGAAGATCCAAGCTAAGTTTGCACCAGGCCCACTGCACAAACAACAAGGCAGAACTAGCAGCACTAAATTTGGTTCTCGAGCTAGCTCTTAACCTCAACATAACCCAAATGTAAGTCTTCGGGGACTCGAAGATGGTGGTGGACTGGGTTAATAGGAGGATCCAAATAAATGCCCCTCATTTGCAGTAGCTTCTCAATGTGATCAGAAGGTTATTAGAATTATTTACAAACTTCAGTATTGCACATGTATACAGAGAATTGAATTCTGAAGCAGACATACTATCCCAACTGGCCCTTCTATTGGAGCCAGGAAAGATAGAAATAGAGGAATTTGCAGGCAATTAGATAAATGGGATGAACACATATTTCATATTGACGAAAAGCATTGTGAATTTTGTAAGAGGACACATTTTGTAAAGAACGAACTTATGATGGGATGTTGATAAAGAAAGGATTGTTACTTTATTAATGAAAGTTCCTCTGGAACAGTTTAAAAGCCATCCTTTATTTAGAATGTCTGATATTTTCCTATTGGAAACAATATATATAAAGAGAGAGTTAAAGTTTATTTGACTAATTTTCGTTTATCGAATTTTAAGAAAGTAAAGGAAGAAAATACTTGGTTTGTTTTAGAGTTTATAAATTATGATAATTCTGATGAGATAGGAGGTTAATGACTCCCCTTGTAATATCTTACTTTTCATTTATCTTCTAAATTTTCAGGAGACCACAGCTTTTCTTTGAACTTTGAAGTAATAATATTTATAATTTATCATCTATATTTTGCAAAATGACTTTTGCGTCAATACTCAACATATTTAAGAAAGACACATGACATGTTAGTGGTTTTTTCATGAAATAGGGTGAATAAACTTTGTTTAGAATATAACTTGTTAGTATTTTCATTCAAAGTGTCATAAGTCAATATTTGGCATCGTTAATTTATTATGTAATCTTGTATTTAAGATTTATTCTCTTAATAAGACATTAAATTCTTAAGATTTATTTTTTCAAATTAACTAAAAATGATTAGATATTAAATTTAAGATTTTTACTCTCAATCAATCATTCAATTATTATAAAGCAACAAATTTCGCTAATTCCTAGTGTGGGGCCGCATGAGACTTTGTCAATCATAATTCATAATTCCTATTCCGATATTTACTCTGCACCAAATCATCTTCAGTCCCAACTCCGTGAAACATTTGATTACACAAATTTCGCTAAATTTGCAAGAGGCATGTAGAAGCGAAATTGCTGGCCGGAACTCCACGACGGATCATTTTATCTCAATCCTCCATTCTTACACGTCGCTGACCATCAACACAAACCCTAAAGAAAACACAATTGCTTGCTTGGCACGGCCGCATTCTGTTTTTGTTACAAACCCTAAGGGTTATAATTTGACTCGTTAGGTACTCGATTAAACCCCATGTGTCCTAATTTGGCCGGTTACGTCCTTGTTTCTTTTCTTCTTGAACCCTAGCAGGCCAAGCTCTTTCTTTAGAGCATTCTCTGGCTGGCTAGTTAACCCTAAAATGTGCACAAAGGAAAAATACCGTGTCATGAAAGTTCCAGAGAAGTAGGTCAACAGAACAATTTCTTGCATTCCACGCACACATGTCATATTCGTATTCAGATCCAATTAATTAAAGAGTCTTAGCTTTTACATTCTTGTCGGTCAATTTAGTCGGTAGCTGTTTCCTTAGCCAATAATTAACATTTTCCCCGATGTTACATGGAAACTTACATATTCGGTTGTGCCAAACCATGGCTCTGCGACAATTTGTTTTTTCGACATCCAAACAAATTCAGGTAACGGAATCTACTGGTATGTGCCATGCGCTTCCCGTGTTTGCTTGATGATGAGGAACTAACAATTCCATAAAGTTGTCGCTGTTTCAATATCTCTGGGAGAACCAGATCAACGTCTGCTAATTCCATCAGTTACGATTCACAGCCATGCCATCCTTGGAAGAGCTCATTCCCTCAAAAAAAGACAGAGATTTTCAACCTTGTAAGTTTTGTGTAGAATTTGGGTGGAAAAATATGAACTAGAATCACAGAAAAATGTTGAAAGGTCAAATCGTAAAATGGTGACTGTGTTCAAGAAGCCTTGAATTCTGTTGATTTCCTATTTATGCTAATCTATAAAGAAACTTGCATATTTTTATAACATAAGTCAAGAATATTACTAGAAGTATGTAAGGAAGCTTGAATATGCTTGTTTTATGCTACATTGCAATAACCTATATCGTATTTAAATGGACATTTTTTAATTCATTTTTGTTTTAATTTCTTTCAAATTGTAATTATATTTGTTTTATCATATATTTTTATAGCAAAATTACCCTATTGCTATATATTTTCAATCTCTTCTTAGGAGGCAGGTACTAAGCAACTTTGTTGCTTATTCCACTTGTTTATTATAAAAGAGTTCTATCAAATTTATAAAGTCATGTTTCTTTTATTTTTATATATAAAAAAATAACATGGATAGTGTAAGTTCAAATTTCCTTATACCTCCCTTCAAATAAACGTTTCTAGTAATCATCATTATATGCCAATATTACTTCCTAAATGTATCTGACATGAAGTTAAATCTGCATTTTTTTAATATTCCTTTGTTTTTTCTTAAAGGCTTCATTGTTTTTTTTTTCTCAACCTTTTTTTCCTTGAAAAAAAATGCACATTTCATTATAATTATAACAAAATACATTTTATAGGGGCTAGTAAATAACTATATCTAGTCATTGCCATATGGCAATATAGTGCTTCAAAAACAATGCCTTTATTGTTTGCACATTGATAACTCCAAAATGTAATATAGACAGTCCATGGAGATCACATGATATATGATAGTGTAGCCCATATGGGCATATAAAAATAACAAAATACAAAATGTGACTCCATGTAAATAGCCAAATGATCTGAGTAGAACGTTGCATAATAAAACTGGGAGCAAATTATCTTGGGAGAACTACATCTCCCCAAATATCTGAAAAATGGATGGGTCTACGACAATTTTCACTGATATTTTGTTCATTTGAGTCCCATTGCAGCCAAATGTTTTCCAACTATTAGAGACCATTTTTTTTTATAGTTGATCAACTTCAATGTTCTTTTCTCTATAAATGTGATGATAACTGATGTATCTGAATAGCTCAAATACTATGTTCAAATCCTCTATGATGGCATCCAAAAATATATTCATAGATTGATTTCGCTTATTCATCCAGTTTATATCTAATAGAGAGTCACCAATAATATGGATATCATAGATACCTAGGATATGGGCAAGTAGTAGAGTATACTTGAGCAAAATCAGCTCCACCTGATTGTTGGATGCACACCCCAGTCCCACAACAAACTTGAAATGTTGGAAGTCGCTGATATATATAATGCCCCCAACCCCGCCTTTTGTCTTGTCAATGATTGGGTCATTTATAATACAAATCTTGTTTTGATCATTGACTTGTGGGAATAATATAAGTGTGGCTAATGCTTTATAACCATAGACATCTGGGGGAACATAAGAATCCTGGAAAATAACCTTATTCCAGGCAAACCAAACACACCAGATACTAATCACAAGTAGGTCTTGATACTCGACATATTCTTCCTTTTGTAAACAAGTCAATAAAGCATCCTGCAGATGAAGACCCTGCCAATGAAGATTCAAACCCCTGATTTTGGATACGTGTCGCCACAAGATGATAATATAACGACAAGTAATGAATATGTGATCAATGGATTCACAAAAAGATTTGCATAAAGGGAACTAACTAGGCCTAGTCCAAAAGTGTTGTGTCATGATCTCCTAGGTGGGGATGGATTGGTGGAGGTTCAACCAAAGGAACATTTTAGAAGAGAGAACATGATTTTGGTTCTCAACCTATAAGAGTGAAAAAACATTTTAGAAGAGAGAACATGGTTTTGGGGTAGACATCATGCTTGAATTCTTAATTAAAAAAGACAACTCAAGAAAGATGTGAAGAAGATTTGCATCCTTCATTAATTTAGTGATATTCAAATCAAAACAAGGGAATTTATTTTTTGTGATTAGTTTATTGTTCAATTACAATATTTAGATTGGATTTCCATTTTAAAACATTGAGTGAAGAATATTTCTGGCATCAAAAAAGTATTGTGGGAAGTGATGTGTTTGTGAGTGGAAATCCATTTTGTAATGGGAAATGTGATTTGGAAGGTGAGTGTATGTCCCAAATATGTCTCGTGAATTTTGGTATTCATTTCTTTTAATCAGTATTTCTCATAACTTAAGTGATAATGTCAGAAATAATTTTCTTAAAACCTATGTGATAATGTTTGGAAATGAAAAAAATCATAGAAAAATGTCAAAGAAAATCTTGTGGAAAGTCATGTGTTTGTGATAATAAGTAGTGGAATGTCATTTTGTAATGGGGAATGTGATTGGGAAGGTGAGTGTATGTCCCAAAAATGTCATTCAAGAGTTTTGGTTTGCATTTTTTTAATGAACATTTCCCATAGCTTATGTGGTAATGTTAGAAATAGAAATATTTTTTCTTAAAATTATATGATAATGTTTGGAAATTAAAAAATCATAGAAATAATGTAGAAGATGGAAAATTTCCTTGTAATTTCAACTCGAAAGGTTATCTGGATACTTTGTGGTTTCAAAAGGTTTTACAAAACTTATGGAGATGGTGTGCATAGAATAATTACAATATTTATCAATGTACCTTTAATATTTGTATAATTTGATGGTCATTTGAAGTGGCTTTTGCACACATTAATTTGAAATATGCTTCATGATCACTTACAATTAACTCAATTTAACTTATTTTAACACATAATTAGTGGATTATAATTAGTTGGCCCTAAAAAAAAATTAGATGGTCCAAACACATTCATTCTTCATGATGTAGATTACATTTTAACATGACATATTTCTAAGTTGATGATAGAAAATAATCACATATAAACTAATGCCATTAACTATTAAAAATAATGCATAAAGACTATCTTGTAACAAAGTTTAATTTAAATAATTTAAATTTAACTCAGCTAAAAGAATTAAAATCAACATAATTTATCTTAAGCAAATCAATTTTTTTAGATGCAAATTATTTTTTTGTCATAATACCTCTTACTACTAGATAAATCTTACTCTAAAATGGAGTTTGATAACTATTTGATGGGTCCATAGCTAAGATGGAACTAAGCTAGTGTTATCAAGTTCCTAATAAAATTGCATAATAATTTTATCTAACTCATGGTTAGTTTATAAAGTACATTGTTTTAAAAAGTGAAACTTTCTATACATTTTGAGTGGACTCTCTTCTCATTGTCAGGGGATACTTTTTTAACAACATTGAGAAGTAAAAAAGAGGTGCTTCACTTGGAAATTTATAGGGTAATGAGTGATAAGATAATCATTTGTAGCCTTTCCCATGAAGTCATTCATTCTCTCAAAACATCCAAGTCACTAGGCATGCTCTTAAAACTAGACATGTCAAAGGATTTTGATAAATTAAGCAGGCAATACATAGAACAAATCCCTCTTTCCTTTGGTTTTTTCCATTGATGGATTAAGTGGATTCCAAATCTCACCTCATCCCTATTTTCCTCGATCTTGATTAATGGAATCCCCTTTCCTAGCTTCAAACCTTATCATGGGATATATTTGGGGGACCCTCTCTCCCCATTCCTCTTCATGATTATGGTTGAAGGCCTCAGTTGTCATATTCATGCTACTTCGCTCTCTAATAGAATTTGTGGGATTAGTTTCTACCCTACATTCCACAAGCATACGCTCCAATCATTTGTGGATGACACTCTTATTTTATGCCATTCTTCTACCAAATAAGCCAAAGCTCTTAAGGGTTCCAAGCAAGACTTTTGGAATGCTTCATGAACTTCCATCAACAGTGATAAATATTCATTCACTTCTTCAATACCTATCTCCTTGTCCAATGAAGTATCTATATTTTTATAGGCTTCTCGAGAATCTCCTCTCCATCCAAATACCGTAGTGCCCCCCTTACAGACTCTGCCATTAAGCATTCTTCTTGGAAAGATATTTTGGAAAAGCTGTAAAAACAACTCTCATGTTTGACCTTTAGAACACTAAATCTTGCAAGTCACCTTGTCCTGGTCAAATATGTCCTTGAAGCCATGCCATTATATCTATTCTTACTCCTAATGGAACCCAGACATATTCTCAAAGCCCTTTGAAACTTGTAGTGGAACTTTCTTTGGAGTAACTCTAACAATCACCACAAATGGGCCCTTGTCAAATGGGAAAGCTATGCATGCTAAAGTTGAAAATATGCCCTAGTTTGTGTTGGATGACCGAGCTTCCAACCGCATTCAAGCAGAGATTACATTATAATACACACATAACCGTAAATGCAAATAAGTGGGAAGGGACGTCCAATTAGTCGATGTTCAGTCATGAATAGATATTTATACAAAGTATGTATGATTGGAGTGGTTTCACCCACTCGAATTGTTCATATGTTAAGTGTTGTTGGTGTTTCCTTCCCTTCGACCCAGGTTCAGAACCTTGCTTGTTTGTCAACAAATCCCCACATATCATCCCAACAGAGTAGGGCTCAGTTGGCAACACCTACGACACAGATGCAATCTCACCCGAGATATCTCTATGGGTAACTGCCAAAACTAGGTTTCTATAGTTGGGTGGGGATTTATTCTTTCACGGCACCTTACCAACTTGCTCGATCGAATTCGGGGGGGGTATTTCCTATTCTTATTATGTTCCTTCAAGATATTATTCTACTTGTCCATTGACAGATATTACAACAATCATATAAAGCTTTAGCATATATTCTATCTATCAATAGTGCGGCATATGCATCTAAGATCTCATTCATAAACAAATGCTATTCAATCTATTCAAACCTACTTTTTCACAACATACATTCATTCAACATAGACATATTCATCAAATACACATTGAGACTACATTTAATGTGAAAACTCATCTGGGAAAAACCACAAAGACGCTCTTCATATGGCATGAGAAATATATAGCACCTTTTGTTTGCGCACTTTGCTTGCAGACTTTGTTCTAGATATTCTCTACAGTATATACAGACTTCGCTCTTCTCATCCTCTCTAGTCTTAGGTCTATGAAATTTTCCTCTCCTTCACTCTATTGTCGATCTGCACACATTCTGGATCGACTCTCTTCTCTACAACTCTACAACTCTACTAAGACAGGAGCCATCAAAGACCAACTTGCATACAACTCGGGTGAGCATACAACATTGTGCCATTGTAACAATATTTAATGTTGTATGATATAGCATTTAATGCAGTCACATTTCTTGGAAATTATGATGGGTAATCTGCCCTGGCGGTTTTGGGAATCAAGCCCTTTCTCTCCTTAAAGAAAAAACTGCCCTTCACCTTCGGTTCTCTCTCTTTTCTATTGCAGGTGCATCTTTTCCTTTGTCCCTTTACAACATTTTATACTTCATTTCTAGTAACTAACTTCGTAACTACCAATTCAATGGATAGGATTAGATCACTAGATCCAGGGTTCACATTAATTGCACTTTTAATAATTAAAAGTTAAATATTACATGCACAACTTAAATGGGACCCACAACTTAGTAAATCACAAAAAAATTCCTCAAGGTCACTTTTTACATAAATAAAACATAAAGAACAAAAGATTTTGTCCCCCTCATTACACACACACCAAAAATTTGAGGGAGGACCTTCAGAGTTAGATATTTCAACACTCCCTCCTAACGAGGGAGGTCCTTCCGGCACTAACTATATCTCCAACCCTGTTTCCTAATGCAACTCCCTCCTGCTTTGGAATACTTCTCGGAGATAAATGTTGGAAACCATTCTAGAAATCTGATCCTTGAGACTCCACCTGAGCCTCCTAAACCCATTCATCATCATTGTACTGGTTGAGTCTCCTTCTAGTGCTCTAAAGTGATCCACTCTCTTCATCAGAAGAAATATAAATAACAGGATGATCAGATGCAATTCCCACCCCATTCTCAAAATCCGACTCAGATAGCCAACTTTCTGACTGTGGATGCACAACATGTCCCCTCAACACTTAAAACCTGTCTCTGCAATCACCAAGAAGGATAGTGATGCCAATTGGTTTTTCAGCCCAATAAAGAAAAACATGAACAAACCTAACCATCATTCCAAAACCATCATCCTCCAAGGATGGAACTAGGAGTTTACTAACTCCCATCCAATGAACAAATTCCGATCATCCTCCAAGGATGGAACTAGGAGTTTACTAACTCCCATCCAATGAACAAATTCCCATGTACCTATAGAACCTCATCAAGGTCTAGTTGGAACCTCATTGTTCCAACACCTCGAATTGTTACCTGAGGACTATCAATATTTGTCTGCACATAATTCCCAGGGCCCGGCTATGTAATGATTTGGAAAACATTACATAGTATGGTCATATGTCTAGTTGACCCACTGTTCCAGACATTCTCAAAGACTAAACTCCCCACACCGGAGTCAATGGAAGCTAGAAAATTCTTGCTCAAAATTTGCAACATATTCCTTTACTGAGGTAGATGTTGTTGTATCTTTCTCCACTTTCCCCTTCTTCTCCGGACATTCGGGAGCATAGTGTTTGAACTGTTTACAATTGAAGCACATAATCTTACTTAAATATTTCTTCTTTGTGATCTTCTTGCTCTTAACATTAAAAGCCACATTCTCCTCAATTTCACCACCCTTGGACTGTTGTCTTCTAAGAGCTTCATCTCTAGTCTCTTCTTGGATGAAATCATCCCAAAGTCTCTCCCAGCTGGGTCTATTCTCTCTAGATACCACACCTTTTCCAAAAGTGCTCCATGCACATGGACAAACCATTCAAGGTAGTTCTCACCTTTCTCCATTTGTTACCACTTCCCCAGCTGCACCAAGTTCATCTCAAACTTGAGTAATCCTTGTGATATATAAGGAAATTTTCTCATTCTCAGCCATCCTAATGTCTCTCAGCTTTTCCCTTAGTACCATTTTCCTATTTTCATTACTACTTTGGTATAAGTTTGTCAAAGATGTCCACATTTCAAAGACATTTTCTTTCCTTGCAATATGAGGAACAATGTGATCCTTGACAACGTCAAGAATCACTCTCTTGGATTTCACATTTCTCTTATGATATGTTGCATGACCCGCTGCATCGACAGTCTTATCAGGCACAAGGCCTGCCTTCTCATCTATATCCCATTGTTCAACTTCCTCTAATAGTCTTCAATCCTTAATCCGAGTACAACTTCACTTTTATTTCTTCATGAGAGAATGGAAAATCAAATAGACCAGAATTAAAACATACTATTGTATCTCACTTCTAACAACAGTCAACCTCAATTTTGTTGTTGTTGTATAGACCCCCTTCATACATGCTAACTTACAGTTGTTGTATGGTCTAAAACCATACTATAATAAATAATTTAATCCTCGAAATATGTGCCCTATCTACACCAAACATCCTTCACACATGCCAGTAATAAATTGTGTATGATCTATACATTTTTTGTTGGAAATCATGCCACTTTAACACATTTAATGTTGTACGATCTAAGCATTTAATGTAGTAACCTTTCTTCGAAATTCTATTTATTAATATGCCTTAGCAGTCTTGGCAATCAAGCCTCTTCTTTCCTTGGAATCAAACCCTCTCTCCTTGAAAAAATATCTGACCTTCACATTTAGTTCTCTCTCTTTTCTTCTACTGGTACATCTTTTCCTTTGTCCCTTCACAATATTTTATACTTCATTTCTAATAACTAACTTCATAACTACCATTCGATGGCTAGGATTTGATCACTAGATCCAGGGTTCACATTAATTTCACTTTTACTAATTAAAAGTTAAATATTACATGCACAACTTAAATGAGACCCACAACTTGATAAACTACACTATTTTTATTGTATTTACATAAGGTCTCTTTTTATATAAATAGAACATAAGGAAAAAAGATTTTGTTCCCCTCATTACACACACCAAAACTATGAGGGAGGCCCTTCATAGTTAGGTATTTCAACACCATACATACCGGAATACATCGGTAACTCAGCCGCAACATCCGCCAGCTAGAGAGGAGGAAACGTGTGTACAAGGCTTTACCATGACTTGTTACTCTTCAACCTCCGTCTTCAATTCGGTAGTGGTTCGTCGAGGTGTAACTCTCTCATTAAGGAAATCGACTATCCTTGTTGCAAGGAACTCTTTTGTTTTAAGGTTTCACCCTATTTTATCTGGCCAAGCTTTTCTCAACTCAGGATTGGGTCTCTTGGTTCTTCGACTTTCTATACAATCTTTCTTCCTTCTGGCTTTTGAGGTCACAACCTAGGAATAACGTCTTCAATTCTACACTAGGGGCTCAATCAATTCATTGCTCTTTGCATTATCATTTTTCTTTAAATATCTCTTATGTGCAATGTAAGATGTCAATGCTTGAATGTTGTAGTCATTTCCTATCATTGGAGGGAGGATGTATGTGTCTGCAAGTTAATTACGTCGTAGGCGTTTTTACTACGAAGTCTTGTTTGTAAAAAACTGTTGAGATATTCATTGTCCCTCTATCAAATCCACACCTTCTATGTGTCTCCATGCATTTGCACGATGTCATGTTGGTTGTATTGTACTATGGTTTCATATGGACTGCCCCTTCCCTTAGCCCCATCCGAACCTGACTCGTCTTAACGTGTTCATTTACTCTGTGTCATGTTGCCATTGCTAGTGTTATATTTCCCTAGACCTATGTCTTGTTGTTGTTTGCCCTGGGCATATACCAAAGAACTATGGAGACAAGTGGCAATATATAAGGATTTTCTGATGTTCTGACAGAGGTAACTGGGTAGAGAACATAAGGGTGATTGTGAATGGATAGGGATTTCCTTTTTTGGAACACTAGCCTAAGAAAAACCTGGTGATTCCTTGCACTACAAGCAACCATGTTAGTGATATATTACTGTTACAGTGACCAAAAGGTAAAAGAGGGTAAGGATCCCTTTTTAGAGCGACAAGAAAGTAATGGAAGGTAACACAGTGTTTTTTTTTGTTTTTTCTTATTCTATTTTTTATTGGTCAATTATCATTTTTCAATTAGAAATTAATATTATTATTTTTTTAATTATAAATATATAATTTATTGGAGTGAGATATTTTCTCGACCATTTACATCGGGGCTGACCCAGTGCCGTCAAGCTAAACCTCACGGCGTTTGTAATCCGTCTGTGTCTTTGGCCAAGTCATTGCTCCATCGTTGAATCCTTGTGGGTCCCCTCAGTGGTGATCCACTGACAAATCGCATGTATGCCATCACCCCCATCCTTCGTACAACCAGCTTCTACATATGTATGCTATCCCCATCCCCCATCCTTCGTACCAAGGATCAAATTTGAAGGGCAGGTCTCATTTTAGTTTGAAGGGTGGTGAGAAATTGAACCCTTCAATGTGGACATTTAAAAATAAATTATTCTTTTCATTTGAAAATGTAAGTGTATAACAAAATTTCATTACTTATTAAAAACAGTGTATAGAAAAACAATGACAATAAGAAGAAATATCAAGTGATTTAACATTTACATGGAATTAGTGAGGTAAACCATGTACATATGATTTATCACTTCTAAATTATTTTTATGGGGGATTACTCAAGAGTTAGTATAGAGGAGGAGAGACTAAAATAAAGGTTGAGAACGAATAACATGTAATGGTGATGGAAGATGAGATTGGGAAAAAGCCCATTTAGAAAGAGATTGATGCACTTGTTTTGTTAATGTGAACATAAAGATAACCATTAGGAGTATTGGTTTTTGTATTGCATTTTTCTTTGGCCTATTTTTTTTGTGAAGGGAAATGTTTGTTTCCTATCATGATAAAGTTATTAGAGTAGTTCAGAACTACTCATAAACTCATCTGAATGCACAAATATGAAATTGGGGGTGAAAGTTTCCAGGTTGTGGAGCCTAATCTTCTAGATTCAGAGATATTATTGTTCAGTTGTGTTTGTACCCTAGGTTTAATGTACACTCATCCCAGCTGAGGGGTGTGGGGGAAGCGCCCCCGAGGGAATTTTTTTGGGATGTTTATTGGCTAACAGTTTGCAGACCCATGGTATTGGGTGACCCGCAGTATTTTCTCATGGTATTTCCCCTATAAAAGAAAATCATTGCAATACGATTATGTATTGTATTATAGTATTCTAAACAATCTCTGGGATTGTGTGGGAGAGACTATGAGAGTGTGAAGAGTAAATGTAGGGGGTTGTTGCAGGTTGTATCCCTTCATTTTGCTAGAGAGTATAATAAAAGGATTGGAAATTTCTATGTGGATGTGGCCCATCTTGGGTGAACCATGTTATATCTCTATCTCTCTTGTAATGTGTTTAATGTGTTTGCATCTTGTTTAATTATTTAACTGTATAATTGTTATTTCTCTGCGATCCTGAACAACGTTATATCTGTGTCTCTCTTGTAATGTGTTTGCATCTTGTTTAATTATTTAATGGTATAATTGTTATTTCTCTGCGATCTTGTTTTTCTAACAATAGCCTCATGGGGTACTAAATCTTATTTGTGTCTAGAAATTTTTTTAGAAGAGCTCCACTACTGGAAGTTCCATGTTACAAGACCAACAGAGATTAGGCATCATATCCCTAACATTAATAAAAAAAAACTAAAAAGATGATCTTTGTCCAGTGCCAACGTATCCACCTAAAACTAGTGTACTTCTGACATTGTACATCCCTCGGAGATTTAAAATTGTTGATCCTTGTTGTGACCACTTGATCATTACCATAACCAATGGTTTAAAGAAACAACATAAAAGTAAAAAATTTAGAAGAATAACTTTTCCATGAAATTTTACCTTACCTGTTCTGAAATGAACGTTTTCTACATGCTATTAAAATCATTGTATTATTACCTTTCCAACTAAAAACATAAGTTTTTTCGGATCCACATTTCAATTAATGGCCAAAAAAAAGTTACAAATACCATAACAAAGCTAATTGATATGTTTGTCCATATGGACCCAATTCGTGAGTAACTAGCCATTCAATTTCAAAGTGCACTTAATCCCTAAGCAATGTCTTCACCATAATAAACCTAAGTATTAGAACACTTGAAAAATTATCCTTCAAACGTTAGTCTTGAGTCTACTAACATATAGATGTCAAATGAGAGGGATTCTCATTTCTCTTTTCAAAACTCAGTGCATATAATTATTATTCAAACACATTGAAAAATTATCCTTCAAACTTCAATGTGGATCTTACTAGTATTTGGATCTCACATGAGAAGAAGTTTGAAAGGGATTCCACAATTATCTTTTCAAATATTCATCTTGTATTTATGTGAAAATGTTAGACAAAAAACAAGGACTATTATATACTTCAATCTCTTTATGAACCTTACACATTCAAAAATGTCATTTTGACAAAAAACATATTTACAATCTCTTCTTTTAAATTCTGTGTTGATAGGTTTGAGGAGTGGTATCCAAGGTAATCATAGACTCCATTTGATATGTCGACACTACAAACCTTTATCAATGTTCATCATCAAGACAATGAGTCAAGTTGAGTAACGCACAAAGATTTACTAATATATCTTTAACAACCCATTTCAAGAGAAAACTAGGAAATTGGTAATCTTGAGTATATAACTAAGACCAAACCCAAACCCTAAAAATATTAAGCTAGATAATAAGGAATTCTAACTTGTTATTAAAACAAACACCCTAGACTGCTACAATGTTTCCGAACTTAGAATAGAATAAACATCTAAATTAAATTTTTTAATATCAAATATTTTTCTTAACGAATAAATTGTGAATTATTTAACCTATTTTTTATTAACTATAAAACTAAATGTAATATCTAATTCTAACCTAGTAATACTACAATTTTTTGTATAAAAGAATAATTTAAGATAATTTTTTAATAATTAGTGAGTTATTTTCCATAACCTAGGAAATATTTAATGTAAAAAAGTTACCTAAATTATCATATCTCATTTACTCTAGTATAACCTAAAACGCATCATTCTAATAAAAATTAAAACTTTAAGATTAATCTAGAACTTAATATTGTATTGCTATCTAATCCTTTTATAATAAAATTCAACATGGATTTTATTAAAGAACACTACAATAATTGAACAATGTAAATCATGTCAATTATTTTCATATTAAAAGGTAAACTTTTTTTAATTATTTTTTTGTATATTATAATTTATAGTTTATGGTCAATTTTGAATGTACACAAACTTATTGGAAATTGAAAAGGAGAAGAAAATCATTTTGAAGCAATAAGTGTGTACCCAAAAGGAATAGTCATTGAGACTAGTCACAATAGTAAGAGGGAGATATACCCCTCTTGGTGAAATGCACCATGAAAGACAGGTTATCTTACTTATGTAATAACAAACTCTCTTGTCCCTATATATTGCTTTCAGTAATTGTAGTTCCTATAATGTAATGAAATTGATTTGGAATGTCTATAGTGCCTATAATGGTTTAGTCTATCTATTCATGAATTATTCATGAACAAATCTATCTATCCATGACATAGGCAAGAATAGGTGACTAGGTAGACTGTAGTAAGGGAGGGAGCACAAAGCAAGAACCGAATTCAATAAAAATTGAAATGGTTTACATCTAATGCATACATTGCATGTTCTTATCCATGTGTCCTCCCTAATGTAGGGGTTATCCTCATAAAAGTAAATACCTTCTATACCCTTAATTATATAAATCCTCGAAATTGAAAAAAAACATTTCCAAGTCTCTCCAATATTGACATCTTATCCTAGATATTTTACGGAAACACTTCAAATTTTCCAACAAATATAAAGTATTTTCAACTTTTTATTTATTATTTATTTTTTGTTCTATTATGGATTATGGATTTCGGATGCACAAAGACTAAATGTAAATCAGAAATAAAAATAAAAGCGTTTCCACCACCTAAATGTTTTAGGAGCAACAACTATTTATTCAACCTCCCAGAGCCAACAAGAGATTACTATAATACACACTCGATTATTGTGTGGAAACATATAATTCACATCTCTATGGCCCTCACACGATGCACATTGGAAACCGTTGGGGCATCTTTTGACATTCATGTCATGGACCAAGATCTCATACCAATATGGAGACACACATGCAGATACATCATTATTATTATTTTAGATAATGAAATTCCATACATATATAAAGAGGTATCTACTCTCCTGGTCCCTGGAGCATATAGTTTATTGAACTTAGATAAGGGACAAATCTTTCGGGTCGGTGAAAAATTCGGTCATTAGGTCGTTGATAAAATAAGCCATTGAAATTTGGAAGGACCTTTGAATGGAGGATTGATTCCGCTTGATGGCGTCTCTTTTGGTCAAGTGTGATTGTGCCTACCTAAAAGAAAAACCCCAGAATGTAATACCTAATGCTTTCAGGAAATAAATTCTTTTATCAACCCTAAATTCAATAGTTATTTTTAGAATTGAATCATCTCCTCCCGGTTAGATGCTCAATTCAAAGTGATCAAACAAAAGCCCCAATTTTAGGTGGATTATGGATAGTCTCTCCAATGTATATCGAGTTTATCACCCAATTCGGAGTGATCAAACAAAACCCCATTTTTAGGTGGATTACAGATAGTCCCTCCAATCTATATCGAGTTCATCAACCCTATCAGAAAGGTTAAGTATTTATTAGTCCACTATAAGGAAGAAATTAAACTTATCAAACAAATATCACTAGAAGTTGGGTGTCTTGTGCTAGCATGGTCAACAAGGAAGACAAATCATTAACACGCATTTAGGAGGTTTGCGACAATGAGGCTATTGAAATCATGTTCTTTTCTAGCTCGCTACACTCTTAGTCCCTCATTCATGAACGTTCGTCGAGGGATTCACTTGTTTAGATATATTGGTAGACAATTTTTTCTTCTTGTTGCCATTATTAGAAGGATGACATAAAAACTCATTAAAACACTTGTATTCAAATATTTTTCTTTCTTTCAACCTAATGTTTACAATTCACGGTAGATAAAGAGCATTGACATATTTTCAACTCAAATACCAGGCTCTTTCTGCTTGTTCCTCCTCCCAAACGAAGTTGTGGAGTTGACCTATGAAAGTATGCATTATTTTGGTATAATTTCATTTAAATACTAGTTTTTTTAAGGTTACATCTATTGAGTATTCAAAAATTAGTTTGGCAGACATGTGGTTGCATAATACATTACAAATTTCAAACAACATTTTGGATGGAGAAATTTTAAACCCTTATATTTATAGCACCAGAAGACACTCCAACAAGCAACACATTTAACTTTTATCCACATATAAAATGTTACACAAGTGCAGAATGTTGTCCATACCTATAAATTCACGACAACCAAGTTGATAGCTTAGCTCTCCAAAATATTCTAGAGGAAATAGAAATTAGGGAGACATTGAAGCATGTAATTGGAGAGTTGAGAGTATGAGTCTCGACCTCTGACAATCCTATACTCGTAAACCCATGATAATGTTTTTTTCTCCCACAAACTTGGCCAATCTCAAGTTCGAGAAAGCTCTATCCAACCTACTGAACGTTCTACCTTTACTTCTCTTGCTCCAACATGTGACGAAGGTGGCACCTTCGAGTTGTACACCATAGAAGACAACAAGGAATTAGAGTGCGCAGTCATTTCCTTCTATAGAAAGACAATTGAAAACATCGCCATCTCAATCCCAATATCCTGATGCTCCTGAGTTGGTTTACTTCCCCGAGGTAGGTGAATGCATGTGTTGTGTATTCCACATGTTTACAAAAGAAACCATTTTATAATTGCTTCTACATAACATAGATATATCTATGCATGTGAGGGAAAACTGGGTATTTTTTTCCTGAGGTGTATGGAGGCTTTCAGAGATCATTCTTTGTTTCGAGGGAGCTCAAGGCACAAATCATAGATCCCACGAGAGGAAGAGGAGGAAGAAGAAGAGGACTCAAGTCAAAAGGTGAGGCGAGTGAGGAGGGGAGATGTGATAGAGATATTTGCAGGAGAAACCCATTGGTGGTATAATGATGGCAACAAGCCTCTCTAAATCGTAGACATTTCCAACACATCCAACCCTCATAATTAGCTCAGGAACAGGAGTTACCTCGTAAAAATACTGACAAATTATGTATTGATAATATTCAGTTAGGTATATGACAAATTCTTTTGTTTCTTTTAGAGTTGACTATATGCATATTATACAATAATTCTCTCTCGTTGGACCTCCGTTCTAGTTTTCTTTGTCTTTGTTGCCTGACCCCCTTCCTCTGATGAGATGGAAGACTAAGTGTCGTAGGTGGACCGTGGGAGAGTGGGTGTGAGATTCAAATGATTATGACCCTAGTAAATGAATGAAAATTGGAATAAATATTGGTATCCTGGACTAACAAGTATAGGAAATGATTCATGAACACAAACAAAAGGCGATGTGTTGTTAGCCTGTGACCAAAGATATGTCATCCCAGTCTTGTGGTCATCATAATAGAAATATAAGGCATTGAGTGAAACCCTAGTCTAGAAACTTACATACCCATTGGACCAAGTTAGGTTTGAATCTGGCAAAGGTTGCTCAATGCATTGTAAATTACAACTTGTAAGTTGTAACCCAAAAAACAACACCATTAGTTTTTCCTTACAGAGCCTTGAAAGTGGAGGGTTATCAAATCAATTCATCATCCATAGATATGACTCATATGAGCATTTAATTTCAAAGCATATACTAAAATACCCAAGTGACTTGTAAGTTGTGAGATCATATACTAAAATACCCAAGTGACTTGTAAGTTGTGAGATCAGGTGACTCGGTGAACAAGCAGATCCCATATGGAAAACCGAGTTGGAAAGATGGCATCCTCTCAAACTAAGATTTAATGAAGTTGGTGAATCACTAATGCATGCCAATGCCATTAAATTCTTTGAAAGCGAACATTGAATACCGAGTCACAATATGTGGCACTGGGCATCCCAGTGGTCCACTGTGGTCCAGGCCCATTGGGAGCAATATCCTCATCCATGATCCAACTATACCACAATTCATTGAATCACTTCTGGGCAAATTTTGTACCTTCCCTTCTATTGCAAATTTACGGATGCTTACTCAATTTCATTATTGAAGGGCTGAAAATGAAACTAAATTTTTTTGCATGGTAAAATTATTTGTTGCCTTCTATGAAGGCTAAAATATCCTTCGAAGGGCTCTGAAGGCTTCAAATTTGAAGCCTACTTCGTACAATCAACTCCTTAGAAATTTGAAATTTGAATTTCAGAAGAGCAGGCAATCTAAATTTGAACATCCCGCTACCTTTAAACTTCTAGTAACAGAAATTACACAGAAGATACCATGGAAGTGTCCATGCCATGCAGATTTCTTTTGCAAATGCAAGTGTTAATTATAGTGTTGTGGTGTTGATGGATTAACTAGTTATGTAATCCTATGCTTTTTCAGGGATGCAACATAGGTCACGGATCAATTCTCATAGACTCCACTGCTAGCTAGTAGCAACATGGCAGAGAATGACAGTCCAACAAACAATTCTAGTCCGCACCGATTCAAAGGTGATTGACATAGCCAAAACTAGATTGCATGGAACACTATTTAGTATTTACATATCAGGCTAGTAAATTTGCTTATAGAGTACATATCAAGCTAGTAAATTTGCTGATAGAGATAGCGCCAAGCTGGTAATTATCTCATTAAAAAATATCCATACATATTTCATTTATAGAATGCAATATATTTAGTTAATGTTTCATTTTTCTTTAAATTAGTTAATATTTTTTTGTTAAATTGAGTTAAATATTACATTTTATAAATGAAATATGTATAACCCAAATGTTTTGGATATTTAGTAAAGTTCTTGTAACTAGAGAATGTAAATATGCCAATTAAATTTATGCAGTTTTACCAGTTTGGGATGTCCTTGGTTCTAATAGCTTGATTTTTTGGTTACCTCTGGTGACACAAATGTCTTTGAAAAAAGAAACACAGAGGTATCGATTTATAATCTAACTAGACTCAAGACTAAGTTCAAGAACTAACCAGGTTAATATTGGCCCTTGGTTGGAACATGTACCACCTTGAAGGGATTGGCGTGGCTCAAAGACTCCCAAAATTTGAAATGTTTGTCCAGAGAATGTCCCTTTCAACCCTCGAATCCATCTGGTTCCTATCATCCTTATTCCAAGATCTTGTGAAGATGAACAGTCTCAGAATTTTAAGAGTATACAGTTCGTCCTCCAATTAGATTCTGTTATAGCTGAATGTTGTTCCCATTTTTCTTGCATGCTGTGAAATTTGTTGATCAAATTCTTCTCCCGTTGTACCTAGCCAACACATAATTTGCGATTACTTTATTTGTAAATGCTGTGAATTTTGTTAATCAAATTCTTCTCACGTTGTACCTAGCCAACACATACTTTGCGATTACTTTATTTGTAAGTGTTTTCCTGTCATTGTTTCAAGGTCTTTATTTATTTTCGATACATGAAGATAACCCCTTGAATTCACATAGGACTTGTATTGACCTGTAACTTCATACTTCATGGCTTCATTTTTTTTTGCCGAAATATTATAATTTTGTGTGATTGTTCAACAAATAAATATATAAACTCGCATATTATTTTATCTGGAAAAAAATAAATAATATTATTAAAAAATTCGCATAGGCCGGTATTGACTGTGATGGTTTCACTTTTTTTTAGCCGAAATACTGTATTTTTTGTGTGATTGTTTAAAAATAAAATATATAAACTCCTAAATGCAATGCATATTACCTAATATGAAAATTTATATAAAGAATATGGTTAACCACTTAACTTGAATGTTGAAGAATGAGGTTGTGGAGTGGTTTGTAAACCTAATGACTGTTATTATTTGCAAGTTTTGTTGGAGGCTAAGAAATACTTAGGTTTCAATTATGAGCTCTCTTCTGCCATGTTTACAAATAAGAGATTCTATACATTCAAATTTTCAGTGAGTACTTTAAAGTCAATCTATGTAAAACATTTTTTCTAAAATATTTTTGTAAAATTAATGAAAAATTTCTATTTTGGCTTTGAGGATGGTTGATTTGGAAATTTTACAATTTTTGACAAGGAAGCTAGAGAATGTAGAACCATGATAAAATGAACCATGGTTATATATAAAACTGTAAAAAAATTGTTATTACATCCTTCAACAATATCAATTTTATTGGAATATTTCAATAAAAAGAATATAATTAAAGAATGAATGAAATTAAAAAAAAATCTAAAATTATGAAAAAATATTATTGGAATATTTTAACAAAATAAACATTGTTAAAGAAAAAAATGAAATTAAAAAAATATTCATAAATAAAAAAATAAATGTGAACATATTGAACATTTATTGTTAAAAATAAATATATAATAAACACATATTAATACAGGAAATTGTAAAATTAAGATTTTTATTAAATATAATTTTAATTTTAAAAGCATTTATAGTCAAATTCATCATATCTTTTGAAGTGAATAAAAGTTGATTAAAAATAATAATAACTTTATTTTTTTGTCAATGTGTTTAAGTTTTTAGTTTAATAAGCTTTGAAATGGATTTACTCCTTTTAAATTATATAACAAAAGATTGCATTTACTTATCTTTGTTATCATTATTAATGTTGTTTATGATGTCTTAGAATTCTTATTCTTTTTTTTTAACAGAAACAGAAAGAAAATATATTTAAAAGTGGCTGTGCACAGCCATTCAGTACAAGCAAAATGGTATAGAGTGTCTGCTCTCAACAAAGAGGCAGCACCATGAGATCATCCACTGAATTTCCTTACATATTTCAAAATGAGACTGTTCAGAAATTATATAGCCGAGGGTTGTGTAAACCC
>LPNX011175703.1:255673-280694 GCA_001517045.1 Pseudotsuga menziesii
TCCCCAAGAATTAAGGCCTTGCGAATTTTGTTTTCCCTGAGAATGTGCAGGCTCTGAATAAGAGCCATCCACTCGGCTTCGTTGTTGGTCCTGCTTCCAAGCCCCCAAGCAAAGGTATGTTCGACCTGTCCTCCGGGATTCAAGAGAATTCCCCCCGCACCTGCCTCCCCAGTCTTAGAATTCTTATTCTTATAACTATGAACTCTTCATATTTAACACTAATGCCTATTATTAGTTTTGTAATTTTTTAAAAATTGTTATTAATTAAGACCTAAATCTTTTTGGAGATATAGTTGTTTTTCACATGTTACCATAACATGAATCTTTTAATTTTGATTAAAAAATAATGATTAAGATTTAAATATATAACTAACTCTTCATTGGTTATACAACCAAAATAAAACTCAAGAAACTATTAATATTCAATTTAGAGGATTTTGATTATATATAATGTTGAAGCTTTGTCATAGAAAAGTCTACTACCAACTTACCAACTTAGGTAAAAAGAGGACTTTTAAATTACACATGGACACATTGCTTTATAATTGCCAATAGAGCAAGGCACACCCTTGTTGGTTGGTGTAATGACTTTTATTTCATTTTGGAACTAATGATGTAATGAAACATGGCTTATATATTCAATGTGGGCAAAGTTGGAAAAATGAGGTAGTTTAGAAAAAACTTTAAAACTGTTTTGAGTTCAGCAAATTTTCTTAACTAATTAGAGTGGAGAAAATGAAAATGGATTGATAAGTGAACGGTAACAAAAATGGGCTTAAAAAAAATGAGCACATAAATATAATTAACTATAAAGGAAAATGAAACTCTAGAAATGAAACCCTTTACATTCCACAATGTGTATTGAGTGGATGTCCTAATCCCTCTCACCTACCTCGAGTAGATTCTTTTACCTAATTTATAGCTTAGTGATGTAGTATATGTTACTGCCACTCAAGGTGTTGTCCACATAGATGGACAAGATTGTTAGTGGATCATCTCCATGGTCCTTTTTTCCTAGTAAAAACATTTTCAATTAACCCTTACAACAAGATAAGTCACGTGTTAGCACAATATGTGCTATGTAATCCATATGGGAGCAAGCATAGTCCTCCAATCCTTTTAAAGTCAACCTTTTAACATTAACTTAATTCATATGGGGTACTGAGATAAGATATAGACCTTTACACTAACATATAAGCAAAAGATTATCCAAAATGTAAGAAAGATTGTAGGTTCATAAAAATAAATAAAAAATGGGGTTGTTACTATATATATAATTTTACATTGGTGATATTCTGTACCATGGTGTTTATAGGTACCATGATGTTTATAGGTTTACTTGTAACTTTTAATCATGTAAGTGATCACAATATTTTTTTGGTGAGATAGTTTTTAAATATTTGTAGTTGTTAGAATGTGATATTTTATGGGTCACTCAAACTACCATGGGTTTTAAGAACCTTGTTTTAGCTATGGAACTTTGAACTTATTTCAATTAGGGATGATTGTTAGTAAGTGTAATGATTAGGATTGATCACCCTCATAGGTGTGTTATCTTCTTGTTAGGATGGATTGCTATTTGGTATTTGCAAATAGAAATGATAAACAAAGCTTGAGCGACAGACTTGTGGATTGATTGTGTTTAATTGTAAGTACATATGGAAAATCGTGTTGATAATTGATTTGTGTTTGAAGAACACCCTAAAGTGAGAGCTCAAGAAAAGGAGAAGAGAGAGGAGAATATTATTCCAACTTGGATTATTGCAATAATTTTGGTTTGAGTCTAGTTTGTATCTAGCTTTTTGGTTGACTCAAGGACAAGTTAACAATTAGTAGTGGGGGCCTATTCGGTTTGCATTGCAAATTAACACATTATTATTTTTTCTCTAGACTGGGGCCATTTATTAGTTAGTTGGGTTATGGTTGGAAACATAGCGGATTTTAAATGTATATAAAGGTTTCTTTGTATATGGAAAACATGGAGAATTTATTAGCGACCTTCATCAAACATTGTATAAATAGGGGTTTGGGGACAAGGGGTTGGAGATCATTGATAATATCCTACTTTTATCTTCTTGTAGAACCTCTCTCAACTCTAGAAGTTGTGGATGCATTGTAGATAGAAGAGAGAGATCCAATGTAGCTTCCCTGTACACCATGGGCAAAGGATGCATATGTATTTAATCAATTTTAAGTTAATAAAGCAAATTTGGAGATTATGTTCATGTATTTTATGTTCTTGTAGTTGTGAAAAACTTGGATCTAGTTGAGGTAATAGTAATGTTTTGTTTTTTTAGCACTTTTTGGATATTTAGATTAGGGTTTAACTTTTAATAAATGTTAGTTATGCATGCAAAAAAAACTTTAACTATTTACATATGGGTGAAGGAGGTATATTCTTAATCAATTCCAAAATAATACTATAATAGGTTTCTAAACTCTAGAAAAAAGAAGCATCGATTTATAAATGTGATTAGAGCACCATTGCAAATGTCAATGATATATCACCAATATCAAGATATATCGTGATGCTCTCAACTCAACAATATTTTCGATGGAAAATAAACAGAAATATTTCAAATTTTGAAAACATCATCATAAAAAATAAAAAAAAACCATATAAGATATTTTTGGAATTTCAAAAAAGACTTAGTTTGATGAGGAAAAGGAGGCGATTGAGAACAAAGTGGTTATTCACTGTTACATTTGCCCATAAAATGACTATAAGAAAAATATTGCTTTACATGTATAAAAAGTTGGAAAAAATGATTTTTTTAATTTTTTTTTTTAAAGTTTGTTGATAGTTTAGAAATTTTTTTTTAAACCTTTGGCTATATATTTTCAACATTAAACTAAAAATACTAACTTTTATTAACTTAAATGATAATACAAAATTTTAAAATCACAATATTAGGTATGAGAATACTTCATTTTATTTTAAGGATGATACATAATCTTCCTACTTATAACTATCCTAACTAAATCCAATTCACATTTCAAACTAAATAAAATAACAATTTATATATGAATAAAATATAAATTAAGTATAATTTTAATTAATTTTTTAAAGTAGATATTAAATTTATAATTTATATATCTCCGAGATGTAGAACACTTGGTGGCTCCTTATGGTTAAGATGCCCCCTAAGCTGAAAGATCGGGGTTCGTGGTTACTTAGCCAATGAAAACCTTGCTAGTGAGGAGTTCCACCACTTTGCCAACAAAATATATATATAATTTATATAAAAAATAAATTAATATAAACTTGATGGGTTAAATTAAGTGGTTAAATGCTATTTGTTGTGAACCACATAATATAATAATAATAATAATAATAATATAAAAAAACAATTTATAAATAATAAATGGATCAAATCTTTTCATAAACTATCTTTTAATTTAATTCAAATATAAAATATATTAAATTTACAAATCATATAAAATAAGTAGTTTAATTATATTCATAAGAATTATACAAAATAGTTTAATTATGTACAAAATAATTATATAAGTATAAAATTTTAAGTGATTTATTGTTGAATTTATTAATTATATAATGTAATATAATTTAGTTATAATTGATGGAGCAAGTTGTGGAGCAAATATTTTCATATGGTATCTATTTGATTAGACTCAACATGACGTCCACAATTTTTTTTGGTATTTTTATGATTAGACTCAAACATGACATGATATTGATTTTATAAACCATACATAAAGGAGGCATCTAATTTCTAAGTTATAATTGATGGAACAAGTTGAGTAAATATGTTCATATGATACCTTTTTTAATAGATTATACATGACACAATATTAGATATATAAATTGTATAAAAATGATTCATTTAATTTTTGAACTAATGAAAATAGATCTATATTAAACTCTAATTTATTAAGTATGGTGGGGATCTACTTTTAATTTATTTATTTTTATATCTACTCTTAATTTATTTATATTTTTTAGCCAATTCAGTTTATTAAAAAAAAAATTGTAAAATTATAATCCATTAATTTTGATTTTTTTTATAATTATTTTCCATCCATTGTTTTGGTCCTTTGTATGTGTATTTTTTTAATTTTATCTATTTTACATTGATATTCATATTATATTCTTCTATTTTGGATGTTTGGTGACATCATCACATCTATTACTTCGCAAGAGCTATTCATTGAACTGTAAAGCATTTAATGCGGTTGCAACAAGCTTGATGATCGTTGGATTTTGAGCTATTCAAGATCCAACTATCAACAAACTTACTGCAACCACATTAAATACTCTACAACTCAATAGATAGCTCTTGCCTCACTTCACATCCATCTTGCTTCCATTCATATCTGTAATTATTGTTTGTACTCTCGAATGTTACTATTCTTCACTTTATGTTTTATTATTTGGGCTCTCGATCGAAGGTTCTCGTTTCTCACTTTATCCACATCATATTCACTTTGACGGCTTTGAAAATTGAAAGCACATATCCCGGGACTCTGGTCAGGCAGGCTTAAGCTTCAGAATAGGTAGGTGGAAACCTTATGCTCCACCTCATAAGCATATCTCCTTATGTGCATGTAATGCCAAAAGTATATTATAAATAATAAATAATAACAGAAGTGTTGGAAAAGCTAAATCTCCTTTCGGAAATTTATAAAAATATGCTATAAATAATATATCAGTAAAAATAATTTGTTGCACGGAAGAGGTGAATTTTATAGGTTTGTAGAGGAAAGATGTGTAACTCTTTCCGTGCTCATCCTAAAGTTGACACTTGTCTTTTATAAAAAATAATAAAATATTATTAAAAATATATTGTCGACTTAAATTAAATTTGAATTATTTAGAATTGGTTTATATAAAACAATAAAAATTAGATAAACTAAAACCTTAAAAAATAAATTACACATTTCCACTTTAGAAAAGAGTTTGCATCTTGAACGATTTGATACCTCTTTATGCTTGGTAGATCCCCTTTTAAATGAATCTATGCTGGTTTTAATATTGAACAAATAATCCATTGATTGTATTCCACACATAGTTCATTATCATTATCTTATTTAAATATTGAAAACACTATAAAAGCAAAATTATTTTATAAATGAAGCTTTAGCTACACTGAAATTGTAGTACTTTTTAATTATTCAGTTAGCAAATCTTCAAATTTCTAAACCTTTTTGTAAAACCTGGAGCGGGACATTGGCTATCTCATGGCTCTTGTTTGAGGTCGAGAAAATTTTCTTTTTGGAATGTAGTTTGAATTTTGGATGAATGTAAAAATGTATAAGAAATTATGCAATTGTGGATTCTAAAGTTTAAATTACAATTTTAAATTGAAAATACTATTAAAGTTTAAATTACAATTTTAAATTGTAACTTGAAATTATTATTTGATTGAAATACTATTTATAAGTAGTTTATTATTGTTATTTGAATTTTAGAACAATGAATTTAATTATTTTTATTAATACTATTTATAAGTGATTTATAATACAAGGATTGAATTACGATTTATAAGTGGTTTATGATACACAATAATATAAAAATTTAATCATATTATTGAAATTAACACCTAAATTATTAATGAATGATATAAATTAAAATATTTTATTATTATTTTTAACAAATAAGTTTATAAAAAAAATACAAAAATAAACTAGGAAATTTAAAAGATGCTACATTATACTTTTATAATGTTTCATTGATTTTATAAAAAATAAATAAAAAATACTTACATTATAATTTTATAATGCTTTGCTGAGTTTCAAAAATTTAAAAATACTATATTATGTTTTTATAAATCTTTATTGATTTTCTTTTAAAGAGAAATATCATTTATCTCCAAAAAAATCCGTTTTATATAAATACTAGCAGTAATCAACTCATTCATATATATTTGTTAAGTGGTATGATAATTCAAAATTGTATTGAATACTAGCAATAATCAACTCGTTCATATATATTTGTTAAGTGGTATGATAATTCAAAATTGTATTAGAGTTACTGTTCATTTAATAAAGTGAATTATATGGATAAGATAATACTCTATCTTTATTTTTATTTATTTTATTTTCAGTTTTATTTTAAGTGATTACTAATATTTAAATTAAATTATATTTTTAGAATTTTGTGTAATTACTCTTTAAAAAATTATGTAATTTTTGTTGTTGATTGAAAATGATATTTTTTCAATTTTATTAACTTTTAATTGCACACAAATAAATATTAATATTTAAATCAAATTAAATCTTAAAATTATTATATTTTCAAATAATATTATTCAATTATATAATATAACAAATTAATTATATAAAAGTAAGATGAATGAAATTATTTTTTTAATATTTATTGTAAAATGAAATTTAAATACTTATGGTTGAGTTTTTATGTTGCCAACAATGACTTCCTAATTTATCATATATGGTTGAGTTTTTATCAAATAACTTAACATTTAAAATAAATAACTAAATAAAAATAAAAATGACAAATAATCCAATACACATATAAGAGACAAAACCACACAATATTTAATATTATTCATAAATTCTTGCATTTAAATTTTTTGGCTCATACACCTTTATGTTTAAGAATTTATTAGGTTTACAAATATAAACTCTAAAAATGGTTGGGTATATAAAGTTCAAAGAAGACCATCATTTGATCAACTTCAAATTGTTTGGATTCATTTCTATGTGCATTTAACTATACAAAATATTGACATATGTTCAATCTTCTTTACATTCTAATTTTTTAATATTTGTGTAAAATAACCATCATCATAAATGGTTGTGTATTATGAATTTTAAGAGAGACTTATTTCACCGGGTTACCTTACACATTTAAGACTTACTTGCCTTTCTCACATCTTCTTTAGAATTTGGTATTTTCTCCAATTTCAACTATACTTTTTCTTCTACACTTTTTGGTTGAATGTTGACCTTGATGGTTTTGTTCGATTCATTCCAAAGTCTCGGTTACTAGTCCTTGAAAATGTCCTTAACCTTTATGTATACACACCTTGTGTTTTATAGGAATCCTTGAAATATTTACATATGCACATTTATGTTACTTTTTTGAAACAAAGAATGGGCATAGGTGCATTAGCTAAATACGATGAACATATGAACGTGATCTCCATAGTATTATATTAGTTAGTAAACAATCCCTTGTTATTGAAGCAGACTCTACCTTCATCTTAAATGCCAATGATGAAGTTGTATTTATTTTGTCAAATTCACTTCAAAACTTGCACCTAGCCTTTTTCTTTGAGATACACCACATCCATAGGCCATTAAGTTTGCCATCATTTTCACCTGATCTAGATGTGATAGTTAACTCTATTGAAAATGCTCCAACGAAGCTTTCATCTCATTTTGGATTTGGTGGTTAACTCCAATGATCACATTAACATGGCAACATGTTTTTGGAGGCTGTGAAACTAGGCCTTGGCATTATTAAAAGTGATTTCATTCACCACTTGACAACAACCCAATTGAAAACCAAGCTTGCATTGTTTTTTTTCAAAATAATGGTTATGGAAGTTCATTAAAACTCATTGTGGGTGAAATGATACTCTAATTTGCAAGATTAAAAAAATGTTATATCTAGATTTTGGGAAGAATTAGAAATTTTTCATGGTAAATGTTGACTAAACAAAATTAAGACTTCCAACTTAAAATGCTACAAGTGTATTTTTTAACAAAATGACCCATTAAAACTATATATTGGAAAACTAGAAAGATAAACTTTACTTCCTTGGATGGGGTTGACCACACACTTTCCATGGATTGAGGGGTTATAGGCACCAAGCATTCCTTTGTGACTTCTGTGCTACACTAGAGGTGGGGGCATCATCCCCTTGGCGGGGACCTTCAGTTACATATTGGGTGGCAGTTAACTCTCGATTCTGCATACGAACACTGCCCACGGTAATTCATGACTCTAATTCCCAAGCCTCAAATTACTTAGTTGCTCTTTAATTTCGTGAATAAGAGCATCTCTTTCCTTATTTCCTTTTAGAGGTCAAGAGGTCGAGGAGGAAATATTCTTTCCATATTTTTAGTGACTCTTGTTGAATGCTCGAGTTCCACACCTATAGAGCAAAAATATGAGGTGTGATCCATGATCTTGGTAGAGTTCTAATATTGTAGAGATCGTAAATTTGCATAGACCACAAAGAGTGGGTGAGAACCTTAAGCTTGTCATTGGTTTTGATTGATGAATGACAAGGTTGCTAAGAGCCATTGGGATTCCATTGTGAGCACCACAGGCCCGTGAAAAAGGTCTCGAGACAAAGATAGAGAATAATGAACATTTGCATTTATAAGCTTCTACTTTTGTTGGGGTTCTCTTTCACATTTACATTTGTAAGCTTCTACTTTCATAATACTTCATTAGGAAAAACAAGGCATGATAGCTCACTCCTTCAACTTATCTCTTGGATATCTTTGGTTTTGTTTTAGACTAAATTATATATAAATACAATCATTGTCAAATGTGCCCCAGTTTTTTAAGAAACAAAAAAATGCACTGCTCCTTTACAAAACATCAATTCAATATTAGTGTTCTCTTTTCAACCATTTCACCCTTCAACAACAACCTATCGACGTATTATAACACCTCTTTGGGAAATTGCTAATAAATATTGATGTTGTCAATATCATTTGATTGTAGGATGCTCTTAGTCGAACCGTGTCTCTTTTCTTAGCCTTGTTTAATCATGGATGTACAATGTATCTTTAATGGAATCAATGCTTTTGGAGTGCCAAATATAAATGGAGTTGGCTAATCTCTAGACCATTTGCACCTTTTATCCAGAATTCGATGGAAAGTGTTCAAAGGGTAGTCTCCAGTGATTGGAATTGCATAATCTAGATGCCCCAAGGGTAATCTAGGGTCCTGAATCCATTTCTGCAATAAAAATGGCAATTTTAACACTGAAAATCTCATTTTCAGCAACAAATCTTATTACCGGATTCCGACCAAACTTACCTTGCAAATGGTCTAAATATTAACCAACTCTAATATAAATGCATAACGAACTTGACCCTAACTCATCACATGGTAAGACTTTAACTTAAAAAAAAACTATGTTGAGATGAAGGTTGATCAATGTCAACCAAACGTCGACTGGGTCGGCCAAAAGCGAATTTCTATTTATGTACAAATGCATTAACTTTGATCGATTCAATATATCGATAGACTCAATGAATCAAACAACCTTGAATCGACAAATGACTAAACTTCAACTTGATGACAAACTGGTCGAAACAGTCGAAAACGAGCAACATATATGTGCTCGACGAGAGCTATATGCAGGGTACGGATCGATGATAGTCGATGAAATTTCTGTTAGAGAAATATTATGGATGGCTTTCAACATGGTCACATCCGCTTAGTTGTATTATGCATCCATCGATGTGAGCCACATGGTTCTTCAAGTGCTTACGTCCTTTTTCACAAGAAAATACTTATTATCCTCATGATGAGAGACATTATAATCTCAATCAATGATAACCACATGGCACTCCAAACAGTGTCATGAGCTATGCGCGTTGCAATTTCTTGATACTATGTTTTCTTTTTCTAGGGGGCAACGTTCAAGTGCATCAACCACAAACACTCTATTTTCTTCTATCCATCAAAGTGTAGTGTTATGTTGTACCTGTATCTAGCTCACCTTCAGGTGTTTCCCAGGGAGAGAGGGTCAATTTTTTGACCAGGAGGGGTTTTATTGAGCAATGATGGTCATGGATTGACCCTTTGGTCCTTCTTTAAGGGTACTATGGCTTAATGGCATTGCTGACTACCCTTTAAAGAGGTTTTTAACCTTAGGGTTTGTTTCTGGGGCTCCTAAGGGTTGACCACTAGGTCTCATGGCTCCATTTCCTACTTGTGTGCTCTAGTGGCCTCTCGTTTAGCTACAAGACACTCGCAGCCACTTTGTACACCCTCCTGGTCCTTCAGTAAGTGTGTCCTTTCTCTCATTGGTCTTATTTCCTTAGAGGAAGACATCCTCCATGCCAGGTCATTTTCATGCTTTGAGGAGGGCATTGAGGGATCTTACAGCATTCTAGGGGTTAACTAAGGCATAACACCCTCCCTCCAGCTCACTCCATCCTTTCGTTCGGAGTGATTCACTTATTTGAGCGTGTTTTGGCACCTGGGGATGCAAATACCCTAGGTAGCCTACCTTAGGCTATATTTTATTATTATTTTCTTTTAATTTTAAGTTGACATTTAATAATTACAAATTTACTTATTTTAAGGCATATCGGCCTGTATTTTATTTATAAAAGTGAGTGTGAGATGATATAAATAGATCTCCTCACTTTCATTTGCAAATCAGAACTTATGGGATAATACATTATGCACTTGTTTTACCCATGTTAGGGTTTCTTTGGATGGATGTGCTCCTCTTCAGGAAGTTTTCTTGTTAATGCAAGCTATTTTCCTATAATTCTTTGGTGAATCTATGCTTTTGGTGATGTTTCAATTTGTTGGATGAACACAAGCACGAGGAGGTCAGGATTTTTACCTTTTTGTTTGGATGTTGGTGGATGTGCATGTTTGATTCTTGGTGGTAGCCTTAGAGTTGCACTTAACCAGAGGATAGGCCATTACCTTCCTTCTTGTCACCATAGAAAACAACGACACGTCTCCTTGTGAGATTGCCCTAGGGTTTCTCCTTAGTTTTTCTAGGCTAGTTGCTTTACCTAGGACCCTTCTTCACTAGGTTAATCATTCTCCTTAGAAGCCCTAGGTTGAGTAGTGCTTGTGCCAGGGTAGTCTTTTCCTAGGCTCTCACGCACTTTTTCTCAAAACCTAGTTTCTAAAGTTAGTTCTAGGTTTTTTAGGTTTGCAAAATTTATAAAAATATCATAAAATCAAATACTTAGTTAGGGCCTCCCAAAATTTTTGTCTCCTAAAATTTCGAGCCCTAAAATTTCACACCCTAAAATCTCAGGCCCTAAAGTTCCATGTCTTAAAATTATGCTCCCTAAAATCCTGGGCCCTAAAAATACGCACCCTAAAATCTCGGGTTCTTCCTAAAATTTCACGCCCTAAAATTTTGGGCCCTAAATTTTTGCACCCTCAAATTTTAGGCCCTCCTTAAAATTTCGCGCACTAAAATTTCGAGCCCTCCCTAAAATTTTGGGCACTAAAATTTTGTCCCCTAAAATTTTGGTCCCTCCCTAAAAGCTCAGTTGTCCTCATAATTGATCTATCTATATATAACTAACTTTGTCATAAATACTCGCATGAATGAATGGCACATGTTACTTGTATTGTTGCTTTATATTATTGTGATAAATTGCTTTTGGTTAATATCTGCATATTACTATTACTACTTGTACATGTGGAATTTAATTACTTAGTAATGATGTAATACATGTATTTTTGCTAATTCCTACATATTGCACTTGTTATTGGATTATTGGAACAAATTTGTTATGCAATTGGCTTATCCTTGGATGAATGAACTTGTATTATTCATATCCTCTTCTAAACTCCATTAGACATTAGTCACTAACCATACACACATAGGAGATATATTTGGTCTCTAAGTGTCTTTTGCAGAGTTACAAAGGGATCTCCCCTATGAGGTTTCGACTTCCGAAGAAGTTTGGAGAAGTGACAAAGGTGCCAGTGGTTACTTTCTTTACATATGCTTGTCAGTGACTTGGAGTGTCATTTTAACCGGTAACATTTTGGTGTCATTGTTAGGGATGTTTAAAAAAAATGAAGCGGTTGATCCCGAGTTATTCACACCTTTGAAAGAACGACATTTAGTAAGAAAACTGAGGTAAGTCTTTCTATGTATTTTGAAAATATTATTGTCAAGGACTCATCTTGCAGATATTACTTGGTGACTCCACAAAGGAAATCTCGACAAGGCTTAACACTTTGTAAGTCTTGAAGTCCTGATTATATATAATTGCATACATTTTTTTAAGGACTAACCTACAGGGTTACTTAACGACTCCACAAAGAGCTCAGCCCATCCCATCTATCAAGTACACCCTTGTTTTATTTAGTACTTTGGCAAGATTTGCTTAACTGACTTGGAAGGTTTCTCTCAATGACTCCAATCAAAGAAAAATAAAAGTACTCTATAAAGACAAGGAAGCCTGACAAGATGGTATCTAATTTTGAATTGTGGATGGACATATTGGACTTCTCATGCATTCCAGTTTTTCCACACAAGTATTCAATTAAAGATGGTGGGAAGGCACTTTTCCCATTGTTCTAGTAGTATAAGTACCATGTGGCATCCCATGTGCAAGAATTCATGCTATTCATTTGGGCAAGTAACATTGTGCATGAAGACATCAGGATGAGGCTATTTCTATTGTCTCTTCACATAGAAGACAACTTATCTGTCAAAAATTGGTACGAGGGTTTTCCTTGCAAAAGTTTTTCTTCTCTCATGCAATTCATTAATGCATTTAGCATGGATTGGGATTACGGTGTCGAAGAACAAGAAAGAAACACTATGATCGACAAAATATGGGAAGAAGCCAGACTCAAGATGATTCAAGAGAAGGAACCAAATATGATATTCCGTTCGAGTTTGAAAATCCTGATATTCTGACTGCTACATAAATGGAAATTGGTTTCCCTCCTCTTGATCTATCAACTTTCCCAGGATATTTAGATGAGTTACTAGAGGTATTCTGGCATGCCTTCAAGGGTGACCATGATAATGCCGTGTATCATGTGGAATGGTTTATGACTTTGGATTTATAATATGGTATCAAAGAAGAAGAAGATGTTTACATGCGATCATTTGTCCTTCACCTGGGAGGAAAGGCCCTTGCTTGGTTTATGGCCTTAGATAAAGGAACGATATCATCATTTGCAAAATTGGTGGAAACATTCTGTATCCAATGGAATTCATGGCGCCGCAACGAATGGATACCTCATGTCAAGCATGCAAAGGACTTATTCAGTAAGGAATCCCAAAACAAAGATTAGGTTGAAGAGACCATTGTTCAAGGTCTAACCAACGATATCTTGAGCACAATAAATGAAGCCTCCTAAGCAGATGAATATGATGATGGTTCCATATATGAAGTTCTAGAAGTCCTAGTTGAAGAAGCTGAAGATAGGATGATTTCTCCCTTCCAACATACATAAAATCCTTATGACATACTAGATCTCTAGGAACATAATGATGGGAATTCCAAGGACGATGGTTATTGGACATTTAAGTTTTATGATTCCTCGAGACCAGGGAGACATCATCTCCATACATTGCAGTAAGGAAGAACAACTTGATGAAGTTACCCAGGTTGAGCCAGAGCTTAACACTATATGGGACGAGGAACTCTCAGTCACCTCCATCACAGATGTTGAATACATAACTTATGAAGACCTTGTTGAAAGAGATATGATCATTTCTTCCCCTTATGAGGCTAATCACGAAGAATGGCTCAACCCTTTTGCCACCATAATTGAAGATGGAACAACACCAAACTTTGTAGATAGTTGTTATATGCAAATAGCCAATTATGGTGAAAAGTTCAAATATTTGGAACCCTTTATCTTTGGTGATTCTTCTATGATGTCACCATCATACTCTTCCTGCGACAGGGAAACATGTCACACAAAGGATTCTTTTGTAGATATTCAACATATGATAAGCCTAGGTTATCACTCTCATTTGTACCCCTCAAGAAGCATAGAAGAAGTTGTTTAGCCCTCTATACCCTACATCGACAATCCCTTAATGATACATATCAACAAGACTGAGGAAGGTAGGTAGACAGGTATGATTTTCATCCGTTGGTTTCATAATAATTATTGTTTATCTTTTCATTTGAAGCATGAAGGTATGATTATATTGTTGACAATTTCAAAAGTTCAAGGATTATTAGGGTCACTAATACGATTGTGGAAAAGATAAGCAATTTACCTATATTTACAAAGAAGAGCTTGATTAAATGGAGAGACAGTTTGCGACTCACATATGAAGATTTGCGAAGTCCAACTCCACGGATAGCCTCCCAAGTTCAGGATTCATGGGAAAGTTTCAGGAAAAATGTTTTAGAAGACATGCATGATGGAGGTGTCCCATACATACGTCCACTAGAAGAATGGATCAAGAAAGCTTGTCAAAGTTATGCTTCTCTATGGCACCAGTTTCAAGTTTTTCAGGTTCTTAAGAAGGTTTGGTTTCCTGCACTCATTAAGATAAAGATCCTGGTACAAACTGAACATATCATCAATGAGGTATTTTCTTGGATTACACTAAATGACAAAGGTAAGATGACATGTATGAATTGCTTAATTAAATGGTTACATTGGTGGTATGATTTCACTTAACCTATTTTGGATACCGGTTTAGGTTAGGTTAGTTGCATTAGGCATATTTCTGTGCATTGCATTTGATGTCTTATCATCTTTTAGTTATTTCTTATTGTTCTTAGTTTGTTTCCCTCATTTAGCAAACAAGGAAAGACGAAAGTTTCTTCCCTTGGATGATTTTAATCTCTCGGGCATTTGATATGTGTGTAGGTCTACAGGTACCAGTATATTCACAGGTTCTCTAGCACTCTTGGAAAGAGCACTTGTCCTGCAGTTGGAGTCAGTGTTACGCTGCACTTGTACCCAGCGCACCTTTAGGTGTACCCCAAGGAGAGAGGGTCAATTTTTCGACCAGGATGGGTTTTATTTAGCAATGGTGGTCATGGATGGACCCTTTGGTTGTCCTTTAAGGGTACTATGGCTTAATGGCATTGTTGACTACCCTTTAAAGAGGTTTTTAACCTCAGGGTTGGTGTCTAGGTCCCCTAAGGGTTTACTATTGGGTCTCATGGCTCCATTTCTTGATTTTGCACTCTAGTGGCCTCTAGTTCAGCTACAAAACACTCACAACCACTTTATACACCCTCTTGGTCCTTCAATTAATGGGTCCTTGCTCTCATTGGCCTTATTTTTGTAGAGGAAGACATCCTCCATTCTAGGTCGTTTTCATGCTTTGAGGAGGGCGTTGCGGGATCTACAACATTCTATGGGTTAGATGGGGCATAACACCCTCCTTGTAGCTCACTCCATCCTTTCATTCGGAGTGATTCACTTATTTGATCGTGTTTTGGCACCTGGGGATGCAAATGCCCCTAGGTAGCCTAACTTATGCTATATTTTATTATTAGTTTCTTTAATTTTAAGTTGACATTTAATAATTACGAATTTACTTATTTTAAGGCATGTCGACCTGGATTTTATTTGTAAAAGTGAGTGTGAGATCATATAAATAGATCTCCTCACTTTCATTTATAAATAAGAACTTATGGGATATTACACTATGCACTTGTTTTACCCCTATTAGGGTTTATTTGGATGGATGTGCTCCTCTTGGGGAAGTTTTCTGGTTAATGCAAGTTATTTTCTGGTAATTCTTTGGTGAATCTCTGCTTTTGGTGATGCTTCAATTTGTTGGATGAATACAAACACGAGGAGGTCAGGCTTCTTACCTTTATGTTTAGATGTTGGTGGGTGTGCATGTCTAAGTCTTGGTGGTAGCCCTAGAGCTGCACTTTTCCATAGGATAGGCCATTACCTTCCTTCTTGTCTCCATATCAAACAACGACATGTCTCCTTGTGAGAGTGCCCTAGGGTTTCTCCTTATTTTTTCTAGGCTATTTGTTTAACCTAGGACCCTTGCTCACTAGGTTATCCATTCTCCTTAGAAGCCCTAGGTTGGGTAGGGCTTGTTCTAGGGTAAGGTTTCCCTAGGCTCTCACACACTTTTTCTCAAAACCGAGTTTCTAAAGTTAGTTCTAGGTTAGTTTTAGGTCTGCAAAATTTGTAAAAATTTCATAAAAATCAAATATTTAGCCAATTTAGGGCCTCCTAAAATTTTTTGTTCCTAAAATTCTAGGCCCTAAAATTCCACACCCTAAAATCTTGGGACCTAAAATTCCGCGCCCTAAAATTTTGGGCCCTACCTAAAATTTTGTTCCCTAAAATTTCGGGCCCTAAAGTTTCGGGCCCTCCCTAAAAGCTCAGTCATCCTCATAATTGATCTATCTATATATAACTAATGTTGTCATAAATACTTGCATGAATGAACGACACATGCTACTTGTATTGTTGCTTTAGATTATTATGATAAATTACTTTTGGTTAATATCTACACATCACTATTACTACTTGTACATGTGGCTTTAATTACTTATTAATGATGCAATACATGTATTTTTGCTAATTCCTACATATTGCACTTGTTATCGGCTTATTGGAACAAATTAGTTATGCAATTGGATTATCCTTGGATGAATGAACTTGTATTATTCATATCCTCTTCTAGACTCTGTTAGGCACTGATCACTAACCATACACACATAGGAGATATATTTGGTATCTAAGTTTCTTTTGCAGAGTTACATAGGGCTCTCCCCTAGAAGGTTTCGACTTCCAAAGAAGTTTGGAGAAGTGACTATGGTGACAGTGGTTACTTTCTCCACATATGCTTGTCGGTGGCTTGGACTGCCAATTCAACCGGTAACAGTGTAGAATCATCCATTTCCAAGCATTTCTTTTTCTTGCAGGATTTTTTTTGAAAGTTCTTGATCTCGATATTATTCCATACTTCTCTCACCAATAGGAAGAAGGTTGCACCAAGATTCTTATCTTCCTTGACCCAAAACATATCTCAACGGAAAAAAAACCAGAATGTTGGATGGTTGAGCTTCCAACTGCATTCAAGTAGAGACTATATTATAACACACAACGATCAACACAAATAGGTGGGTATGGGGCGTTCAATCCGTCGATGGTGATTCATGAATAGGTCTTTAAATAAAGTAGGTATGTTTGGAGTGGTTTCACCCGCTCCAATTGTTCATACATTAAGTGTGTTACATTAATTACGTTGATAGGCATTTTTCTCTTAGGTCCATTTTGAAAAAAATGGACCTATTGGTTGAAGGGAGGTCGTCCCTCCAACCAATGTTTAATTTACACATGTCCTCCATATGCCCAACCATCAAACATCCTCCACGTTAGGGTTTGAGATAGGGTTTGATACTTACGTCATCATCGTTCTTTCTGTGAGTGCACTTTGGTCGTCCCTATAACTACTCCTTGCTCGCCACGTGTTTGTCAGTTTGATGTAATTCTTTGTCGAGGGCATTTTCGACTGCCACAGTTTGTCTTTCGTGTTCAGGAAGTTTCCTTCCATTGTGTGCATATGTGTTGCATGGATACTGTTCTTTTTGCGTATTTGTTGCAATTTTTGAAGCCATTCAAAGCTCCTCCATTCATATTACCATTACCATTTTTAGGGAGCAGAAGTATTTGAAAGTCACCTGCATGACGGTAGAGACGTCGAGGAATGGAAGGCAACCTCAATGAAGTCTCAAATATTATTGGCTTGCGGTATGAAGTGAATGAATGGTAAATACATTTTTCTTCTTAAGGTCAAGTATATTTATAATTTGTTGAAGAACAAAATATACAGTGTTGCGGTAAATAATCTGGTCCCTTCAGTTGAGTTGGGGGATCCCATGTATTCAAAAAATGAGTTGACCCTAGATAAGAAAAATTTCACAACAATACCAAAAGCATTGCTATCAGACTCCTAAAAATCTACTAGGTAATAGCTTACCATTCTAGTCGCATTCTCTATGCTCTTCATATGGATTTTTACCTCACCATTCTCCTACTCTCCTCTCCCTTCCTTTTCCTCAAAGGAGTCAATCAAACTCATATGCATATTAAAGTAAGGGAATTTGATAAAAAATAATGGCGCTAAAATTGATACGCATTTACCAACGCCATGATATTCTATTGTTGATGTAAGCTCTGCATGATTTTTCTTAACTACTTCCAGGATTGAGACTCCAACAACACCCTAACCACTCTTTTTATTCCTGATTCCCTCTATGGCTCGCATCACAACTAAAATCCATCCTAACTTGAAATAAAATGATCCTTGCTAGGTGCCTCTAACACACCAGTCTCATGGATAATCTGGCCATAGACACTTTAGAACTTGAAACCCTATGTCCCTCTATCCAATCAATGTTTGCCACATGTTTGTCCACCTATCTCTGTGTTGTGCTTTGACGAGTATATTGTTCGATTTTTTTGGGGGCATCTATGGGAAGATTCTATGGGGACACCTAACAACGCCTTCAATGCCTTAGTGATTGGCTACAAGACCAAATAATGGCTGAGAAAATAAGAAGGGGAATCGATTATTGGCATCTGATCGGCGCCTCGACAATTAGTTAAGCAATCTTTAATTTGAAATTTGTTCCAAACCACAACGAGAATAATACAATGGAACCAGGAGGTAAACAAAAACACATGACATTGTATTGATCGATCTATCTACTTGTTTGGGTGAACAAATAAATCCGAAAATCAATACACCTTCTCTGGCTGACCCGAGTCATCCCAAAATCACTACACCTCGCTTTGCATTTACTTCCCTAGGTAAATTGGATTTCGCATTAAAGGTTATTATTAATATTTTGGATTGTTTCTTACTAAATACCACAATACGAGGAACTAGATAAGGTTAGTAATGACCGGAAACCTTCCTTTTCCACTAGATAGGAGCGCAAATATCGAAACATCATTATCGATGATCGACGAAGTCAAGAAATGGATCATTGAATATAGCCACGATGTCAAGAAGCAGATTATTGCATATAGCCACGATGTCTTAATACTAATTGTTTTTGTAATTCAATGAATTAATTACGATTTTTAATAATAATTTTTTTTATTAATTATGATTTTTAATAATAATTTTTTTATTAAATATGTTTTTAATAATATTTTTTTTATTAAATATGTTTTTAATAATAAAAAACAATTTATAAGTTTTGTTAATAGAAGTTATTGATGGTTATTTTCATTTTCAATTTGAATAGTGAATTATGATGAAATTTGTCTCAACCAGTTCGAAGTTGTGAGTTGAGATTTGATTGCAAATAAACCAGTGTAGATCCAAATTGTAGGCTCTATTAAGCGCCGAGAGGGATCAAATATCCCGAGGTGCAAACCTACTTAAGTGCAATACCTCAAGAAAGATGTTTTAATATTCTTTACTATATAAATAAAGTAAACAATATTCCAAAAATAAAATATCAAAATTAATGAAATCATAAAAGTTGAAAAATATATTATTATTACAATATAAAGTTAAAATTAAAACAATACGTTTATTTAATATTTTATTTAAATTAAAACAATAACTTTATTTAATATTTTTTTATTATAAATAATTTTCATAGAAATCTAATATTATGCTTTATGACTGATGATTTAAGTCCATTTAGACTAGGTATATTATAACATCTTATTCTCAATATTAAAATTAATATTTATTTAATTAATCATTAAAATCTTGCAACTATCACATTCACTTGACAGATAAGGGCCAAGAATATCCCTTAAATAGTCGTACAAGAATTTCTGAATAAATCCAAGAGGCCATTCTAGCTCCTCAAGAAATCGTTGCTACAATAATTTAGATCAAAAATCTTGCAATAAATTTCTCCCAATTCATTAGTGACTTTGAAATTCCTGAATTTCATAATTTTAGTAAGGCCTTATGTGTTCTAAATAAGTTGAATGATTCAAGAATTTTTTTTGTTTTCTTTTCAAAAATGTATGCAATCTTAGCATCTCAAAATGTATGCAAGCTTGCCAAGTGATTCTGACTGGTATAAAAAAAAATCATCTTAATTTTGCCACATGACTGATGCCAATGGTAAGAAGTTATTAATGGATTACGTGAATCTTCATCCTTTCTTATCCATGTTGATAGAATCAATTGATAAATTGTACTATTTCTATTTCCGTTGTATGCAGAGTAAAAAAATAATCACCTTCTAGATCAATTAAATTTATTCCCACAGTTTGTTTTTTCTGGGCAGTAGATGCAAACCTTGAAATGGATCATCATGATCATCCCCGATTGAATATTTCTTCGATGAATCTGTGCCTAAACTCAGTCTATATATGAGATCATAGCTTCTTTTAATGTCAATTTCAATTATTTATAATAAATAGATAATGTCTTGTTGAAGATGGAATGGCAAAGCGGCTCTCTGAACCGTGGCTAGGGTTTCCCTAGCCGCCGCCTCCCTTGCTATGCAGAGCCGAGCTCTGGCTGGATCGTTGGCTATCGCCCCTCCTCGTGCCTCAGCGTGGGGTTCCTTTTGGCTGCCGCTTCTCCTCGTGGTTTCAGCGTGGATTTCTCTCAGGAAATGGGCTCTCATGCCCAGCTTGCCGCCTTTAAGGTCCTTGTTCAAGCTACCGCTCCTCAAGCAGCTTCACATTCTTCATCCAAGTCGAGATCCCTTCTCTGGAGCTCTCTCCTACGTATCCATGCCAGAAAGCTCTCATCCTCTCTAAGAAAGCCCTCATTGGTAAGTTCACAGGGTTGTGGCCCAGCCCTAAGGCGGTGAAGATTTGGATCACAGAACATTGGAACCCTCTTCTGCAAGGATAGGTCTCTCTCTTTGCAGCTGGATGAGGGTTTTTTGTATTCCTGTTCTCAAATCAAGAAGAAAGAGACCTAGTCTTTCGTTTGGGCCCTTTCTTCATGGGCTTGAGAGGTCTGTTCTTAGCCCCATGGTCTCTGGGGTTTAACCCAGAAGCAGAGATCACTTCCGCTCCAGTCTGGGTAAGAATCCCTAACATCCCTCTTCATCTTTGGGGGAAAAGCACTCTGATTGACATTGGTGATAAGCTAGGTCGCTATCTAGATACTGCAGAACCAAAAGGGGGTCAGTACAGATGTGCATGTATCTGCGTAGAGGTGAATCTAGAGAAAGGGCTCCCGGAGGCCCTAAAGCTCACAATAGGAGAATGGAGCCACATTCAAGATCTTGATTATGAGCAGATCCCTTTCAAATGCAACTTTTGTCATGTATATGGCCACTTCGCTAAACGCTGCCCCAAGCTTGCAGAACCACAGAAACCAACAAATCTCCCAGCTTCCAAAGATTCAGAGTTCTAGACGGTCTCTAATCGATTCCATCCTCCCCGACGAAAGGAGACTCAAGCGTCTCAGCACAAGGTTTCTCCTCAAGATCATTCTCCTCTTGCAGATACTCCACGGCTGGAAAACAAAAATAGTTTTGAAATTCTCCAGGAAGATGAAGCACAAGAACTTGAAGTTGCAGATGTCCTAGAGCAGGGCATCCCTAGTCCCCTTGGCTCCTTGGAGGCAGCTAAACAAGTTCCTCCAAAACCTGCTTCTCCAGGTTCTAAGAAAGATCCCAACGCTTTGGTTCAGGAGACCCCAGCCCACGCAAGACTAGCATCCTTGGTCCCTTTGTCAGAGGGAACCTCTAAATCCAAAGACTTTTTAGCTCCTTCTCCTCCCCTCACTAGAGGGCGAAAGACAAATAAAGAACGTAGAGAAAAGGAAGCAGCCTCAAACATCAGCTCGGGCTCCCAGAAGAAGTTGGATCCTTTCATTAAGGGGCATTCTTCTCCGCCTATTTAATTTATTGTTTCTGTATTCTTCTCTACTCACAATTCATGAGAGTCTACTCTTGCAAGCAATATTTTTCTCGGAACAACATCAGAAGCATTTGGGATTCACTTCTCAAAGCACTTATAAGAAGGTTGACTGTTCTGATAGAGGCCATCAACCTTATTTTTCTGAATTCCCCTTTGTACGCCTGGCTGGGCTACAACAATTTTTAATCAATAAAAAATTTCCAGTTTCTGTTAAAAAAAAACAAAAATAAATAGATAATGTCAATTTCAATTCACAAAATAAGCTAAAAAGCCAAGAGTGAATTGGTTGGTGTTATGGTGGCTGACTATATTTTGGTGTGCGTCCATTAAGCCCTTCTGGTTCTATATATACTTATTGATCTAGACTAAAATATTTTCAAGCAATTTCCTTTTGCATTTATAATTCCCACGTCGTAGTTGTTAGTTCTGCAACCCGCTTGGCAGATCTAAATCTAATTGTACCCATAAAACCCATCCACGAAGGAAAAGATTGAACTGCCTATGCATTCATTGATAATTTGATTAATAAATGGCGTCCGATAATTCTATTAAACTAAAGATAAATATAAATATTTTTTTAGAATATGTTTTGATAATAGTTTTAAAATTAAAATGAATTTGTAATATTCTTGTTTTTACTTACTTACAACTACATAGAGACAAAGACAAAATTCATCTTCACACCTCCATGGCAGCCATAACCATGTAATATTCTCGTTTTCACTTACTTAAAACGACAGAGAGACAAAGATGGGCACTTGATATATTTGTTTACAGTTGATGGAGCACGCCGAGCAGGGAGCTGGCTCCGTGAAGCTGCATGAGGATGGCTACATTTTTATTTTTTTTAAACATTGTTTATATTGCGGTTGAAAAGACAAACATTCTTCATATTTCTAGCTCTGTATTCGCCACTCTCCCTTTGCTGGAGCATTTATATCAGCTCTGTATTTGTCATTCTCTCTCTGTTGGAGCATTTAGATCTGAAGTGTATTACCTCTTTGTCTTGTTTATATAGTCATTGATATTTATATATACACTTCCTTTTTTTTATTTTTATTTTTTATTATTTATTGATGATTTATAGCCGACATAGCATGCCATAATACAAGATCTCCTCCATAAAGTTACAAGATCTCATGTTACAAAGGTTACTAACGTTACATCACGTTACAAGATCTCTCCCATAATATTCTCTATCACTATTATTTTTTGCCAACATGTTACTAACATTACATCATGTTACAAGATCTCTCCCATAATATTCACTATCACTATTATTTTTTGCCGACATGTTACAAATGTTACTAATGTTACATCACATTACAAGATCTCCCCCGTACTGGGCTGTAGAGCGCCTCTTGGTGCAATTATGATTTTTAATAATAATTTTATTATTAATTAATAAAAAATTATAAATTAGTTGGAACAGGTGTAGCTCATTGGGGTCGATTGATATAAATTCACTTGTTGTAAATGGAGGTCACAAGATCAAATCCCAACCAAGTTTCCCTTGACCTTGTGTCATGGGAATTATAAGTTTTTGTTAATAGAAATTAATGATGATTATTTTCGTTTTAAGGTTGAGTAGTGAGTTATTTTTGTTATAAGTTTATCTCAATAAGTTTGAAGTTGTGAGTTGGAATCCTTTACTCAAATTGAAATTCAAATTCTTAACCATAAATTTTTTTTCTTCCGAGACTTGTATTTCTCTTTTTTTATTATTACACTAGAATATTCATAATCATTGTATTATAGAGAATACCATATTATTAGTTTTCATAAATGTTATTAATAAAAATAAATAAATAAATTCTAACTTGTGTATTCTTAGACTCTATGAATCATTTTGTATTATATACAACACTTAAATAATTTCCCTTCTAAAACAATATATTAATATATCAATTTTAATATATTTAATTTTTACAATATTATTAACTACATAAATAAAAACACAAAATACAAACAAATTTACCTTAATTCTCTTAATTAATTTGCTACATTAAATAGAATTTTCCATATACATTTATCGTAGTCCTCTTAGTTATTCCCTCCACATAGATTGGTATCCCTACACATAATTGTTTGATAAACTATAGGCTCAACATTATTAATAATTAACTATTATCATAAAATATCAAAATAGTTATTAACTTAGTTATGAATTATACACATAACATATTGTTAGTAAGTTTAAATGAACTTTAATAGGCATTATCATATTAATTATTAACATACAAATAACATATGAATATGGATTTAGGTATAAGCTTCTTTTTTTTTCATTATTTTTTATATTAAGGATGATGATAATTATTGACTTGAAAATAATTTTAATTTATAAAACTTTTTTGGTCAATAAGTTTTAAGCATTTCTATATCACCATAATTGTGTTGACTTATAAAGTTAAGAAGGTTGTATTGTAGTAACTATTTTGAAATTGTCGTCTCTGCATAGGCAACCACCAATTCCTTTTGCAATGATTGCACCTATCTCTTTAGAAAAAAGATCACTCCAATCCACCCATAAACAAGGTCTTGCAAATGGCCTTTGTAGAAAAGAGAATTCATTGCATTCTCCCATTTATGAGATGCCACATCGTAGAGAATTTAGTCATATTGTGGGCTCTAAATATCTTGTGAACATTGACAAAATTTTTAGGTTCTTTCGAAGAAAAATATGGCCAAAATACACATTCTAAAGTACATTGCAAAAATATGACAATCTAACGAATGGTTGTTTGATTTCCAAAATGATGATAATATTTTGGTTGTTTGAGTTCTATAATGATGATAATTTATCATTTTTATTGATTAGAATGAGTTTACTTTAAATTAAATATTGTTGGAATGGGTTTAGTTTAAATAAATATTGTTGTGCACACAAATAACTCAAGGGACTTCATGGGTTTCCATTTTAAATATTTACATGAAAATCGAGTCATTTCCAATTTGGAGGGCATTTTCCTTTTGAAGTGGGATTTTTTAAGTGATTAAGTAGAAGATCGAGATTATTTTATTTAGATATATAACTCATAGAAATTGTCATTCAAATAAATTTAGAGATGTAATAAGTTGCAAAGTTCCATAGCCACATTATGAAGGAAGGCTAATTTTAAGAGGTCCATCACAAATTCTATGCATCACCCATATTTTATGGATAATAGTGAGACATTGTTTGCTTACTAATATTATTTGTCCATAACAAAATAATCCATGCATCGAGGCCGACATTGAGAAATTACTAGGGTGGCTACCTTATTGTGAACAATCGTTGGGAAGCTATTTTTCTTAGAGTACAATTCCATTAAAAAATCAATCTCGATTCCCAAGGCATTGTAAAGATGATGATTTTATAGGAAGAGAAATTGTAGGACGAGGAAACACGTAACCACCCCCAACACCCCTCTCTTCCTACATGTAACCATCCCTTACACCCCTCTCTCTTCCCCCCACCCTACTCCCCTTACCTTTAACCCCCCCTCTCTATCTCTATCTCACCTAATACCCCTCCCCCTACCACATACCAACCCC
>LPNX011175703.1:287911-299278 GCA_001517045.1 Pseudotsuga menziesii
CTTAATAAAATATACAATAAACAAACTTAATGTATTAATTAAATAAACAAACTTAATATATTAATTAAAAAATTAAACATATGATAAAACATTATTTATAATATGCTTGACATATAAATCCAATACACAATACTAGGCTATCATCGAAATAGCCAAACAAATCCTCTCCTATATGGATGTTCACAAAAGTAGCCATTATCTTAGAATATTGTTATAGTTTTTAATGCTTTAAAATTATTTGAAAAATGTATTTTGAAAATTTAATTATTTTTATTTTATATAAAAAAATGCATTTAAAATTTCAAAATATACTTATTATTAAGTTTTTTATTACTCAACACAATTCCAGTTATACATTTTCATGGTCAATCATATGATAACTCAACACAGACAGTTACTTTTTCATTTTCAATCATATGATATTTACTGAGATTCATGAACTATGGAAAAGAGATTTAATGTACACTAGATAGATTTAGCTCCGGCCCTTTTGCTCTCTTACTCGCACGAGACAGTCGTCTTTTATTGTACACAAAAGCGATGAGAGGACGCCAAGCCTGAAAAACTCTCAATCCTCTACCATGGCCGAATCCTCGATGTGAAAGAGGGTTAATCAACACAATATTTGGACCGTGGTCATATGGCAGAGCTTGCTAGGCCGCGGCTGGAAAGACGATCGCCATCGCATGTGACGGCTGGAAGCTGGGCGTATGAGAGCAGTGAGAGCTCTTCTCACCCATTCTCCTTCCACACTGCCGATCTTTAGCAGCGAATTCGTCATGGCAGACCTTCCAGTTAAGTGAGAATGCACAGAAGAAGAATAAGCATTCGATTTTTTGTGAAGACGGCAACGGAACGAACCTGGATGACTTGTGGGAGAACACATGCACGCCTTCCGTGAAGAAGCTGATGATGAAATGGCTTTTCCGGGGAAGCCTGCGGTTCGAACCTGGGCAGATCCGCACGAGGAGACTAAATGAGGAGATTCAGGCGAAGCTGAATGGCAAATGGAAGGACTCGAGTGGGAGGCGAGAGGGATTTCTGAATAGGAACCACATGGGATCTCAAATTTCTTTCGGATTCCATCACCAGTATACTTCTCGCAGAATCGCAAGGCAGGTCCCGGTGTGCGAGAGGCCGGTGAGAAAAGAGCTTCATTTGTAGTTGCTCGGGACATGACGACGGAGAGGATGGGCGGCCAGTGCGGCCAGTAGGACAGGTTACATTAAATGACTTCCGGAAAATTTCAAAAACTTCGGAAAATTTCAAAAACTTCCGAGGGACTCAAGTTAATGGATTCGGTTAACGGGCAGGGTTAACGGGCAGGGGACCCACGCCCAGCTCGCGTATCCAGCATGAACGTACATGCTGGATAAGCTCAGCCGTATCACACCAACGTATCCTCACGTGGGACAACCTTCTCAAAAGATCTCTGGAAGGCCTATCACTCTCTATGCTATGCCAATCCAATTCTGAAACAGTCGATCGTCTACTATCTGAATATGCTTACGCCGATGTTTTGTAGGATACCAGAGCAACGATATTTCACACATCGTCTTGTATACACGACAACATCAAGCAAACCATAGAGAAATGGCTAATAAATCCAGTTTACAATCCACTTCTCAATAGGAATTGGCATTTATATCCTGGTTGAGGAAACTTGGAAGGAATGAAACCGTCGTATCTTTTAGGATTATAGAATGCATCCTAACCTCGTTTGGGTCAAAATCAAGCATGACATCGAGGAGACAGTCAATATTCACTCCTGGTCAGATCAATTCCTTGAATTCAATGGCTCAGAACAACTCATTTTCCAAGATTGGGATATAAAACTGCACTCCCCTGTCAAATAAAAAAGAGCCCAGGTCCGACTATCTATGGTGGTATCTTCCACAATGACTTTGGTCAGCCCCTCATAATATTCCATGGATGCTTGTGCAAGAAACCAATAATGTCATTGAATTAGCAAGGATCTACTGCCGTTTAAAAACTGCCATACAACAGCAGTATTCTAAGCTTGTCATGGAAGGAGACTCAACATTCTCATTAGCCTAGTTAAAAGATTTCATAATGATACCCCGGTTAGCATACTGGTCAAGAATTGGAGATGGGAGGATGATGATATGTTTTGCTTTGTCTCCCCTAATCCTTGCATTCCTCTAATCGTTCCTTCTCATGTGAGACAAGAGGCCAATAAAATCGTCGATCATTTAGCCAATGAGGGAGTACGCAAAAAAACAGGGCACTGCCAATGGCATTGCGACATGATTAAAGACAACGGGCTCAAGCTCGATTGTCAATAGTTAGCAAAAAGAGATTCCAATCTCCTCCTGGATGGGTGAGGATACAGTCATATTTGGAGAATAATATTCAATATGCAGCTGATTAATAAATGTTGTGGTGGTTGCATTGTGAGTAATTGGATCTCAAATAGGTTGAAATCCAACAACCCACAGTATCCCCTCCGCAGCATTTATTACTCTGCTACATGTAAAATATTTTTTGCCGTCATATCCCACCACCAACACTAAAAGGGGTAGCTAGAAAAACCTTAGAGAGCATGTCGTATGAGGTAATTGAGCTCAGGGACATGAGCTATTAATGAACAGTAGTGGAACAATTAGAGCGCGGTAGGTAACAGAAGCATGAACCCAGATTGCATTGTAAAGATTCTCCTATGGAGAGTCTTAAAAGACCGTGAGGAGGACAGTGACAGTATCAACTCTGAGAGATGGATGTTTTAACAAATGCACTTTCAAAAGTGGGCCTCCTTATTGACTCCAATGGCCACTCTTTCACAAATTCCTGACTTAGCAATGGAGAAAACTGACAACAAAACCCAAGTCCTTTAATAGTTTATCTGTTCTCTTAATGCAGTCTTTGTGTGTCCTTACTAGTATAGCTACATGTTTTATCTTCCTTGGCTTTTATTTTGTATTCTAATTTTATTTTTCAGTTTAAACTCAAGCTTTTAGTTTACAATATATATAGCTTTGAGTAAAAATGAATTAAAATAATAAGATTTAGGAGAATAAGGTTTATTGAATAATATAGAGTCATTTTAAGTTTGATTTACCAAACTTTTAGAGCGATCAAATCTCTTAAGGTGCAAATTTTTACTTAAATTTTTTACTTAAGCTGAATATATATTGGCTAAATATGTAAATCTCTAGTACGTGTTCAAATCCTTATTTACTTAATATTTTATAATTTTATTAAAGTGTCATGTGTTACTTTCACTTGTACTTTTAGGTTTGGTCTGCAATGTAAACTAATTATTTACTAAATCTTTTATTATTTTATTAAAGTGCCACATGTCAACTTTACAATGAGCACAAAATTACAATTCTCCCTCATACTAAAGCACATCTTGGAATAATAAATTAAATTAAATCAAGTTAGTTAATCAAATAATTAATTATTAATTAATTTAAGAAAATTGACAAAATGAGGAAAAAACCATTTGTAGTTTTTAGTAAAAATAGTTTAAAGAGTAATTAAAAATTGATTAAAATTATAAAAGAGGTTTTACTTTGAAATAGAATAAATTAGACTATCTGGAAGGACCAGGTTCATCTATAATTAACAAAATACTGAAAAAAAATATTATTATTATTATTATAAATTTAGGAGATGGAAGTTAAATATAATATAATTAGATGAAATTACTAAAAGTTGTGAGTGGATTTTAATAAATTGGTTTAAAAGTAGTTGAGAGGGATTCAAAAAATAGGGTTAAGAATAATTAAAAGTGATTAACAAAAGAAGTTTTATTAAAAGTTGAGGTGCTTACTCTTAATAATTTTAGGAAAAGGAAAATATAGGAGTAAACTTATTAATAAAGTTTGTGAATTAAAAGGATTTTTAGTGTGGCTTAATTTAAATAATTGTCCTCGCAGTTGAAATTGTTAGTGTGTTTATCAATTTTAGGGGCTTCATTGATGATGCACGCTTTTTGTATATAGAGGTGTAGATGGGATGACTTTGGTTTGGTCGAAACAAAATAGATGATTAGATTTATATGTGTTCCCAGCAATTTGTGTGAATTCTCAGCAATCACAAATTTAGAAATACGGTTATGATGAGTATCTGTAATATGTTCTTTGAGGTGACTTTGGATGGATTGATTTGTTTGGCACATATAAGATTTGTCATAGGAATATAGAATTTGGTAAATGCCTTGTTAACCCACGCAGACTCATCTTTAACATTTCAGAATAATTGTTTATGGGTTTTATGATGTTTGTATGTTAGTTTTAGCTAGGATCTTAGATAAACAATTGATGATGCATTGAATTTAGGGAAGAGAGATGTGCCTTAATGGTTGTGTTGGGCTCCAAAAATGTACTCTTTTCCATCATATAATACCATCATTCATTGTCTACATTCTCGTACTTTTACAACATCATATATCCATTATTTTGTATCTTACTACTAAGTATGTCATTATTTCCTTATGGTTAATTATTATTGTTTTCTTGTCTTTTTAATGGTTAAAGATGTTTTATCATGATTTATCCATTAAGGTTTAATAATGTGTTGATGTGGCCAAACAAAATGTTCCTACACCAAGATCACAGTCAAAATCAGATTCATGAACCAGTGTTTCCTACACTAGAGGTTCCCGCACCACTAGTTCCTGTACACTAAGAGTTCCTACACCAGGCTTATTTGAGATTCCTGTGTGAGCACACTCAAGATTCCTGCACTAGAAAATCTGTTTAGGAGGGGATATTGCACCTCAATGTTTTTGCACATGGGATCATATCTGGGAAAAGTCCAAATGGGTTCTTAGGAATACTAGTTGGCTCCAAAACCCATAATTTGTTTCACGAAATTCAAAAGGGATAAAAAGATAGCATGGGGTCTTTAATGTCAATTTTTACAAATCGACTATTTTTAGTAGAAAATCTTCTTTGTATGACATATTTCGCAGTGCACATGGGAGAATATCTTCCTAAACGGACAAATGGGTTTCAATATAACCAACCTACATACAAAACCCAGAAACTGTTTCTCAAATTCGCAACAGGAAGAGAGATATAGATGGGGGCATTCTATAAAAAAGAGTCTCATATTGTTGAGAAAGGGGGGATCATCATTCTTGAAGTTTGTATTAGAAAGATTCATTGTATTGAGGAGTTGATTTTGTAAACAGAGTTTTGATTGAAATGAAGAATTGATTACTGTTGATTCATTGTGCATCTTCATCAATGTTGTTGATCTTTTTAGCAGCAATTTCCAACATGGGAGGGCCCCTCAAGATTTGGTAACCTGCTGCTCATTTATATTTGTTAGATTTTATTTTATTTTTTATGTTTCTATTAATTCATCAATGTTTTCAATTTGATGTTCAATGCGTGTATATTGAATTTAGAACTCACCTTCAAGCTGTGTATGTCCTCTCTTGATTATTTTCATGTTCATGTGTTCATGCTATCCAATTTATATTACATGGTATTTGATATCATTTACCTTCTTCCTTACATATTCACAAACTAAATTCATTAACAATTTTAGATAAAAGAATTGCAATTTCATTTGTTTAAAACAATGTGAATGTTTTGAGATCACAAGATTTGGATTACATGAATTATCTTGATTGAGTTTGTTTTAATGAGTTTTCTTTAATTTGGTTTTCCATTGACTATGATCCATTGCCGCACTAGATTTTCTATTATGTTTTACTTCTACACCATATTTTATATTTTGTGTTTCATTTTTGCACTAGAATTTATATTATGTTTTATTCCTGCACCATATTTTATATTTCTTGTTTTGTTTCTGCACTCAAATTATAGCTTTGTTTTGTTCCCACACTTAAATTTTATTTATGTTTTATTCATGCACCCATAATTTGAATTTAGATTTATGTCCATCTTCTTGCACCTAGATTTCATAATCAAATAAGTTTTGTGTACTCTGATTTAGTTGTTTCATGTATGTTAGATTTTATTTCATGTATTTGAGTTTAAGTTCATTATATTTCCAGTAGCTTAGTGTAGATTCATCTCCAAAATAATGATTTTGTTGTGTGATATTAAGTTAAGATTTCAAGTTTTTCATCCGATGACAGTTTGTTCTTTTTTTGGATTTTTGATTGTGATATTATGCAGGATTACTTGATAGAGATTTGGTTTTCATATTTCTTTTAAGTATTTTTAATCACCAAAGGAAGATTGAGGTATGACTCATGAGATATGACCTTACAGTAATGACTATCAACCTAAGGTGTTAATCTATTTCCTGCCAATTTCATTCATTCTTTGGATGCTTGTTTTGTTGATGCATTGAAGTGTGTTTGCCGACATTAGTTATTTAAATTAGGTTAGGTTAGGCTTTAGTCCTGCACATATTGTGCTTGCACCCTTAATCTACGATTCCCCGGTTGATAAATTAATGTTGCATATTAATTAACATATAATTTTACCAACATTTTGGCGTCGTTTTCGGGGAGGCGCTAAAGGGATTAGAGCATAATTGCTTTCACAAGTTTTCTATTTTATGTATGATTTAGTTACAAAGACAACTCGAGGGAGGAGATAAAATGGTAAGACGAGAGGTAATAACCTCCACGTCCACTTTGATGGGGTTTCTTTGAAGCCTCGTTTTTTTCTTTTTCATTTTGCAAAGTGTGGTGTGATTTTAAATTATGCAATTAGCTTATATTATTTCTTTTTATTTTGCTTAAAATTTCTTTTAGTGTGAAGTTAGTTTTCATTTCATTTTTCATTAAAATATAAAAAACAAAAATATTTTTGGGGTGTTGTAAGAACCCTTAGCCACTAATCTATGTGTGAAACAGGACCCATCAACCAACAAAGACTCAAGGGTGATCAAGAGTTTGAGAGAACTCTCTCATATCCTAGCAAAAGTTGCGATCTCAATCTCTGTCTCTTAGGAGGAACAAATATTGACAGCTGTCAGAAACCTACCAGTGCCTCTCAAGAAGTGATAAAAGAAGAAGAGTTCCATGAACAACACCAAGCGAATACCAAAGAACCATGGACTACATCCTTAGAACCTGAAATCGAGGAGGAGTAGTCCTTAGAACCTGAGATCGAGGAGTTCCTAACATGCCTCTCACTAGATCCTTTATACATTCAAGAGTCTAATCATCTGAAAGAAAGTGATCTGCATGGCATGGCAGAAAAAGACATTCAGAGTGATCTAAATGAATAAGTGAATCAAGAACACTATGACTACATTGAGTTATGGTTCCAGACAATCATTAAGACGAAGCGTCCTTCTCTTATTCAACAACTATTTTCATCATATCATTCAAAGCAGTCGGTCTCTCATACTTTGGTATACTTTAAAGCATATTTTTCAAATCCAAGTATGAGTATGTTTGTCATCTTGTTACGCACATGGTTACACTGGAAGTACTCCTACACCTGAAGGAGATTTTCTTTTGTAAAAATTAGGGTAGGATGATGTAAATAAATAAATGAAAAAAATAGTAAAGAAAAAATAAGTCCTTTTGTGAAAACCAATTTACTAGCGCAATTGGACATGAACTTTGCTTGAAAACCAAGCAACTGGCAGACAAATTTCTCAATAAGTTTGTAAGTTTGTTCTTCAAATCATGCATTCTTCAAATTATTATGTTTTTTACTCATATTGTATGATTTGGAATTCATTAAGGTCCACCTTCCAATGGTCTTGTCCGATCGACATCAACAAATTATCTGGGTACCAAGACTTGAGTTTTGTATAGTGCTCTGGAATATGCATACATCAATGATAGATATCCTTGTTGTTAATCATGGGGATTCATAAATGCCTCTTGGTTCACAAATCTTGCAGGTTAATCGACTTCAACACATCTATTCGTACATGTTAAGATGCACTGAGGTACTTTAGCACTCATTATCATTAACAGTGAGTTGCTTCACATTGGTCAATGACATACTTTAATGGTCAGCAATCCAATGATTTATTTTCATGTTTGACATCAACACATTCATTTGCTTGATAAGAATTGTACCATGGTTTTGTAGCGATTGAAGACTATATGGGTTTATGGTTCCACAGCTTGCAACAATTCCTTTCCTTGTTTTTGGTAGCAATATATTCTAATAAGATTTTGCATGAGGACATGCAAACCCTGAGGTGTGGGGGAGGAGTACTCTTTAGATCCTTCTTCTCACCATCTTCAGAGTCCCTCCATTTCAATTCATCTAGCAATAGATTCAGTTTAGTATCTCATTCTCCCTTGTTCTCAACATTTCAAATCTTTCAGCATCTCTCAACATATTTTAGTTTCAGCTCCAGCTCCATGCACCAGTTCCACATAGTCATCTTTTGGCCTGTAACAGAATCAAAGTAAATGTAAAATTGAGGTAAAACGTGTTGAGACTCTTTAAATCATTGAAAGTTTAAGGAAACTTAATGGTTAGTTAATATCAACTTGTGTAATATATCTGTTAGGCAAAAGTGTGTTTCTTTAGTATGCATTTATAAATATTCTAATCCAACGGTCATGATATGTTCTAGACATAGAGTGATCTGACGGTTCAACTTCTCTTAGATCACACCGACCATTGATCCATGGCTTAACATCCTATTGGTCTATGATCTCTATTTAAAGAGCATAGAGGATCCTTGGCTAGTTAATCGATTATGAGAAGCTCATGTAACTTTCTTTCTTTTGCATAATAAATTGCTCCAAGTAGCTATTTGGCTGGGGCCATGGATTGTTTCCTTCTCAAGGGTTTTAACCACGTGATAAATATCGGTGTGTTGATCTGTGATCTTTTTGTGTGAAGCGGTTGCTCAAGGTGTTTGATCTTTTGGGAGTACCCTGTGTACCTGAACATGGTATCAGAGCTTTTATGAAGAGTTGCTTTCGGTTTTGATCTAGATCTGGAACTGGTGTTGCCGAAACTTTGAAAGGGTTTCTGGTTCTGGATTTTCTATGCATTTTTGGCTTGTCGGAGCTATTCCATTGCATCCAGAGCGCCGTTTCCATTGGGAGCAGTTTTTGTTTATTCCAGAAACATCCATTTCCACAAATCTGAAGGTATAATGTTAAAGTGACGGATTTTTATCAGTTTATTATTCGATCTTTTCTATTTTAGTTTGGAATTGTTGCCTTCCCTGACTGCGTATGCTCTTTGCTGTGCACCTTGCGCGATCGCGGTGAATTAGAAACAATAAGGGAAAGTTTTTTCTTGTCTTCTCGGCTACGTATGCTCTTTGCCATGCACCTTGTACGATCACGACAAATCAGAAACAACGAGAAAACTTGAAAACGTACACTTTCCGGGTAAGCTAACCAAGATCTAACCCCATTGTGTGGAAAAAGTTTTTTTTTTGTTTTTGTTTTTCATTTTTGTTTGTGATTTGCATAAAAAAAGGCAAGCACGAAGAACGAGAGAGAAAAGTAAAAAAAAAAAAAAGGCCCCCTTCCTCCTTCCATTCTTTTGCGTACCTTTTAAACTTAGCTCACTTGGTCTAAAATTGCTTTATTCCTTAATAGGTCTTGAGTTCAAGTCTTATTAAGCTACTTTTTAGTACATGCAATTTATATTTTCAAGTTACTTTATTGTAAAAGTGCATTTCACATAAATAAAATAAAATAAAAAGTGAGTCACTTAAGTCTTTTAATTTATTGCCGCATTATTTAAAAGTAACATTATTGTAAAAGTGAACCTCGCTTATTTTACAAAAGTGATTCACTTCAAAGCAACTTTATTGTAAAAGTGATTGTCAAAGGTTGATCTTGGGAAGAGGGGGCTTCCTTTTTTTTAGTTGGTTAAGTTAATATCTGCCACATCACTATTGGAGACATCTTCAACATTTTCTTTGATCAAGCATAACTTCATCATCCAGAATCAGTTTTAATTGCCCTTTTTTTTCAAACCGCATATTTTTTCGAGCTCTTTGCATCCAGATAGTTAGTTTCTATTCTTTCAGCCATTATTTTATAGCATGGCCACTCCTTGTGATATTATACTTACAAGTTCTAACTATTTCTCATGGAACTCTCGTATGGAGGATGTTATGCGAAGTAGGGGACTTTTCAGGATAACCTCAGGGAAAGAAACATAACCCACTGATGATGATAAGAACATTAAATGGGAAAATAGATGTGATGAAGCTCGTGGATTGATTAGGATGTCAATCTCTACGGATTTGCGATTCCACATATCTGGAATTGATGAACCTAATCTCGCTTGGGAAAAGTTGGAATCTATGTTTTGTAAACACAATGAAATTCTGGATCATCAACTTGAGAATGAGTTGCTTTCCTTGAATCCAAATGATTTTTCTTGCATTCAAGACTATTTGTCTAAGTATAAAACTCTTAGACTATTATGTGCAGAATGCAAGATTAAGAAAGAAGACAAACAATGTATTTATTATATTCTTTCAAAACTTGGATCTGCATATTCTATTTTTATATTTACATTCTACTCCATGAAAGAATCCTTGACTGCAGCTAGCTATCAAGAGCCTAGCCTTGAATCCTTTTGTGATTCCTTAATTAGAGAGCAAGATAAGCTCATTCATCTTGGAATAATTAACAATGCAGATACATCTGGGAAAGCCTTATTGTCCCAACAGAAAGAAAAGTCCAAGCCTCCCAAGAAATAGAATTTTCGCAATAATAAGCAAAACAACAAGGGTCCCAAACCTTCTGAGTCAGCTCCTTTTTTAAAAAATGACAAAGGATCCAAGCAAAAAGGAAAGAAGACTGAGCGTCATTGTAATTTTTGTGGGAAAGATAATCATAATGAATCTAAGTGTTTTAAGAAGATGGCAGCCGTGGAAGCAGCAATGAAGAAGCACCACATCAGCCTAGATTCGTATTTAGAATCTACCTCTCATGGACATGCACTTTGTGCTTCTGGTTACTCTTATACTACATCTTCTTCTTCTACTTCAATTGAATGGCTCATTGATTCTGGAGCATCTTATCATATGGTTAAGGATAAATCCATCTTTTCTACTATGCATGAATGTAACACCAAACAAATATTTGTTGGTGATGATAGATCTCTAAGTGTTGTAGGATCTGGAAGAGTTCCAGTAGAAAATGGTCATTTCAGTGATGTACTATGTGTTCTAAAAATTTCCTGCAATTTGTTATCAGTCTATCTAATTACTCATTCAGGTGAAGGTAAAATTGTGACGTTTACACCTCACCAAGTTGTAATCAAGGATTTTAAAAATCCTCAAAATGTCCTTGCTACTAGAACTGTTGATGATATTACCAAGTTGTACAAATTTACCAACTTTGGGTCATCACCTTTGGGTGATTCCATGAACATGGGTAACACTTTTTGGCCAAATTTGGCGATGAAAACTTGATTTTTTACTCATGTGCTAGATAGAAGCCCTCAAAACGCATATATG
>LPNX011175703.1:299432-309587 GCA_001517045.1 Pseudotsuga menziesii
TTGCTTCGAAGTTGCAGTGTGGTTTTCTAAGTATAAGTTTTAGAAGTAATTAAAAAATAAATTTCATATGAATGCTAAAATGCGTGTATGATACCTCAATGGATAGAAGATTCGTTGGTGAATTTATCGGTATCAAATCCGCTCAGTTATGTGCTAGGAATGGCAGGGTGTACACCTCTACAAGGCACAGGAAATTTTTCATTTGTTTGAATGTGGGCTAAGTCTGTTTTTTTAAGCCCTCGACCGAGGTATGAACCTCGACCGAGGTATTTAAATACCTCGGTCGAGGTTTTAACGAGACCTCGACCGAGGGTTTAACAAACGCTCGATCGAGGTTTTGTTAAGACCTCGACCGAGGTATTAGCTCGGTCGAGGTCCTAGTCCTGTAATATTCAATTTAAAGAGAGCAGCCTTAAGACAGAAGCGTAGGTGGTCTGAAATGAAAAGAAGGGTCATTTATCTTTATTTGTAGAAATGGGTCTTGGAGTATTAGGAGTTAGAGATATGATTGATCAAATCTATGACTCCTATTACTCCTCGACCCATATCTACAGATCACTCCTATTAACAAACCCTCAGTCGAGGTTTAATTAATACCTCAACCGAGGTATGAACTGGGTCGAGGTCATGTAAACTCCTTTGGAGCAAAATCCTGGGAGTGAATTCAAACATTAATGACACTCCCCGAAGTCCCTAGTACAAAATGAAAAATGAGCCATTTATTGAGTAGTGGGATGCAACTGCAAGCAGTGAAAGCTTTTCACATATTGAAAATGGCGAACCACAAAAAAGATTTGGAGAGAGTTTTATGGAGATCAAGGCAAAGATTTTTGTGGAGAGTTCTATTTTCAATATTTAAAAGCTTTCACTATTTGTAGTTGTATCCCACTACTCAAAAATGGCTCCATGATCATGTTCATTAATAAAAGGGGTCCGCGGCCTCTATTTATAATATTTTTGATATAGGCACCTCGGTCAAGGTATGTACCTCGACCGAGGTCCATACCTCGACCGAGTTAATACCTCGGTCGAGGTATTTATTAACCCTCGGTCGAGGTTATAATATCTCGACCGAGGGTTAATAAATACCTTGACCGAGGGCTGAAAAAAACCTCGGTCGAGGGCTTGATAAAACCTCGGTCGAGATATCAATAGCTCGGTCGAGGGTTTAACAAGCCCTCGACCAAGGTGCGCTTTTTTGTTTTTGCCCAAATGCGCTTGCCAAAAAGTGTTTCCCAAGTCCGCGGATTCACCCCTTTTCCTTCATTTTTTGTTGCTTATAGTGATAACTTAAGCAAACTTTGGCATGAGCGATTTGGTCACTTAAATTATCGCTCATTGCAACAACTATGTAAATACAATATGGTGACTGGTCTTCCACTAGTATCTTTCAAGGATGGTGTTTGTCCTGGTTGTGTACTCAGAAAACATCATCGGGATAGTTTTGACAAACGTGCCTCTTAGCACGCCTCAGTTCCCTTGGAGCTTGTGCAAAGTGACTTGTGTGGCCCTCTTCCATCTACTTCCTTTTTTGGTTTCAAATATTTCTTAACTTTCATTGATGAATACTCCAGATGCACTTGGGTTTACTTTATAAAACTTAAGAGCGAAGTATTTAACATGTTCTTGGCCTACAAGGCCCTTGCTGAAAAACAATCTGTTCATCAAATTATTAAGTTAAGATCTGGCAATGGAGGAGAATATGTTAACAAAAAGTTCACTACTTTTTGCACTGAACAAGGAATTCAACAACAACACACTGTTCCATATACACCACAACAAAATGGTGTAGCTGAACGGAAGAACCGCACTTTAAAAGAAATGGTTAATTGTATGATCCAATCTAAAGGACCAAGTCTTCAATATTGGGTTGAGGCCATAAATTGTGCAAATTACATAGTTAATCACACACCCACTAAAGTTTTACAAGGTATAACACTGGAAGAAGCATGGAGTAAAATTAAACCAGATGTAAGTCATTTTCGTGTGTTTGGTTGTGAAGCATGGGCTCACATTCTGAATGAAAAACGGAAAGCATTGCAGCCTAAAAGTGAAAAGTACATATTTGTTGGATATTCTGAAGATATAAAAGGTTATAGACTTCTTCTGCCCCATTCACATGATATAATCATTAGAAGATATTTTAAATTTGACGAAAATCTCTTGGCCTGTGAGCCTAACTTGGCGGGTGTGCCATCTTTGGCCTGCGAGCCTGATTCAGCGATTGTGCCTTCTTCTTCTTCTTCTTCCAGCTTCCTTGACAGGTTTCCAACTCTAGTTTCTGATGATGACAGTGAGGATGAAAATCCACCTTCGCCTGCTCATGTTCATCCAATTACACCAACACCAATACTTCCTCGATGGGTCCATTCAACATGTGAAGCAGCTGGTGATCTTGCTGGTGATCCTAGAGATCAATGACGAACATGTTCTCAGTTTTAGCGAGCCTCTTCTCTTTTGGATCAAGTTTCCGAGAATCATGACCCAAAAACTTTTGCAGAAGCTTCAGAAAATCCAGATTGGGATGCAGCTATGGATGAAAAATATCGTTCCTTAATGGCGAATGATACTTGGGATCTTGTTCCTCTTCCAAAAGGAAGAAAACTTATCAGATGTAAATGGGTCTACATAACTAAGTATGCATAAGATGGAACTGTTGAAAGACTTAAGGCAAGGTTAGTTGCCAAAGGTTTTTCCCAAGTTGAAGGGATTGACTACAATGAAACCTTTGCCCTTGTAGCAAAAATGAACTCCATCCGCCTTGTTCTTTCCCTTGTAGCCTTACATAACTGGGAAGTCCATCAAATGGATTTCAAGTCTTCCTTCTTGCATGGTGATTTACATGAGTAAATTTACATGGAACAACCTCCTGGATATGTTCAGGATAACTCTAGCCTTGTTTGTCTCCTTAATAAATCCTTATATGGCCTTAAGCAATCTCCTAGGGCTCGGTATGCCAAAATGGATAGCTTTCTCCTTGATACTAGTTTTTCTAGATGCTATTCTGACCCCAATGTCTATACCAAGAAAGTAGGAAACTATCTCATCATACTTGTTCTTTATGTTGATGATCTTATCCTTACTGGTAGTGAGTGTAAACTTATAACCCATGTGAAATCAAGTCTTAAGCAAAATTTTGAAATGTCAGACGGACATTTGCATTATTTTCTTGGTCTCCAAGTCTTGCAAACCAAAGAAGGAATCTTTCTTTCCCAGTCTAAGTATGCTTGTGGCCTTCTTCGTCGCTTCCACATGGAAGATTGTAAACCATCCCCTTCTCCCTTCCATTCTAGAGTCAAAATTTCTGCCACTTGTACTTCCCTTGAAGTAGATGCCACCTTGTATCGTCAGCTTGTTGGTAGTCTTTTATACTTGACTCATTCCCGTCCTGACCTTTCCTTTGTCATTGTTCGTGTTGCCCGTTATATGCAAACTCCTCATGAAAGTCACTAGAAAGCAACAAAAAGAATACTTCGATATATTCGAGGTACAATTCAGTTTGGGATTCATTACAGTACAGGGGGAAAACCTTTGATGGTTGGTTTCACTGATTCAAATTGGACTGACGATCCTAATGATTGGAAGTCTACTGCAGGTTATGTTTTCAGTCTGGGATCTGGACCTATCACTTGGGCTTGTAAAAAACAACAAGCACTTGCTCTTTCTTCAGCAGAAGCAGAATATCAAGCCACAGTTAATGCTAGTCAGGAAGCTTTATGCCTTCGATAGATCCTTTCAGAGTTTGGATTCGAGCAGCAGCAGCCTACTCCACTTTGGTGCGACAATCAAAGTGCCATCAAGCTTTCCAAATATCTAGTTCTACATCAGCGTAGCAAACACATTGAGCTACAAATGCACTTCATCAGAAATCTTGTTCATGATAGTGTTATTGAAGTTCTCTATTTCCCTACAGATGATCAAGTTGCAAACATCTTCACCAAGTCTCTTACAGAAGCGAAGTTTTCTAAACTTCGGTTTATTTTAGGAGTTCAAGAATGTGTCCTTAAGGGGGGATAGGCTCTAATTCCTCCTTCCTTCTCCTAATAGTGTCACTTTTGTAAATCCTTCAATCCTATCCCAAGTTGTTCTTAAGGGGGGATGTTAGGATATTTAGACACTTAGGAGTTAGTTAAGATCAACTTGTGTAATATATCCGTTAGGTAAAAGTGTTATCCAGGAGGATATTTATGGCCACCCACCTATTTCTCTTGGACCCCACCATTGTTTCTTTTAGTTTTTTAGTTTCCTTAATTGTAACACAATTTAATATTTTTGGCAGTTTTCGGGTCCTAAACTTTCGTAGCCATTTTGAGGCCCTAAATGACGTTTTTTTGGCATCAAATGGTCAAATAAATATGAGTTCGTTCCAGAATCAATATTTGCCATTTATGGATGTGTTCCTTAAACAGATCTTTTTAACGATATATCATGCACGTCAAATAGAGGTAGTATGCTAAAGTTACAACCTCGGAAAATTGATGTACTAAGTTACCCAACGGGGCCCACATTAAGGCGTTTCACCTCCTAGGGTTAGGTTTTTGGATGTATAGTGTTTCCATTGTTTCTCAATAATATATAGGCCTTCGAGCCTCATTATAACACAGAGTTCAGAGGCATGTAGCCGCCACATCTCTTCTCAGATATAAGCTACCAGCACTCTAGCTAGTATATTTCCATTCTGCATGTAAACAAGTTTCAGTTATTGATTAATGAAATGAAGTGTTATTTCCGCTACATATTTGTTTCTATGGTTATTTGTGTATTCTATTGCGTTCTTGCATAAATCTGGATCAAAGTGTGTTTCTTTAGTATGCATTAGTATGCATTTGTAAATATTCTAATCCGACAGTCACGATATGTCCTAGACATAGAGTGATCAGACAATTCAACTTCTCTTAGATCATACCTACCATTGATCTGTGGCTTAACACCTGATTGGTCTATGATTTTTATTTAAAGAGCATAGAGGGTCCTTGGCTAGTTGATCGATTATGAGAAGCTCATGTAACTTTCTTTCTTTTACATAATAAATTGCTCCAAGTAGCTATTTGGCTGGGGCCGTGGACTGTTTCCCTCTCGAGATTTTTAACCACGTGACAAACATCGGTGTGTTGATCTGTAATCTTTTTGTGTGAAGCGGTTGCTCAAGGTGTTCAGTCTTTTAGGAGTACCCGGTGTACCCGAACAAATTCAGATATGAAAAAGAAAATATCTAAGTTCGTTTCCATTATCATACTAATTTATACCATCTACCCATAATTTCCATTATCTTTTCACATTATCCATCATTCCTTCATATTCCATCTCTCACTTGTCCTCAATATCTTTGAAAAAGAAATTAAAGATGTTGCTCCACGAAAACCAACTCCCATAAAAAAAATGAAGAAGATCGTTTGCATGAGGACATGCAAACCAATAGCATGGGGGAGTGCTGGGCTCCAAAAATATCCTCTTTTCTATCATATAATATCATTCTTGTATTTTTACAACATCATATATCAATTATTATGTATCTTACTACTAAGTATGTCATGATTTTCTTATGGTTAATTATTATTATTTTCTTGTCTTTTTAATGATTAAAGATGTTTTTATCATGATTTATCAATGAAGATTTAATAATGTGTTGTTGCGGCCAAGAAAAATGTTCCTACACCAAGCTAGCAGAGAAAATCAAATTCATGTACCAACGTTTCATGCACCAGAGGTTCTCGCACCACCAGTTCCTGCACCAGGCTTATCCGAGGTTCCTGTGCCAGCACACTCAGGATTCCTACACCAGAAAATTTATTTTGGAGGGCATATTGAGCCTCAATGTTTGTGCACATGAGAGAAGATCTGAGAAAACAACCAAATGGGTTCTTAGGAAACCTAGCTGACTATAAAACCCAGAATTTGTTTCACGAAATTTAAAATAGATAAAAAGATATCGTGGGGTATTTATGACAATTTCTACAAATTGACTATTTTTAGCAGAAAAACTTCTTTGTATGACATATTGCGCCTTGAACTTCATGAACATGGGAGAAAAAATTTCCAAACAACCAAATGGGTTTCAAGAAAACCAATCTAGATAAAAAAAACCCAAAAACAGTTTCTCAAAATTCGCAATAGGAAGAGAGATATAGATGCGACCATTCTGCCAATTCTTGCAAAAATATGCATTTTCTGAGTTGGTCGTTGTTGAACGAATTTATTATTTTTGGGGATGGATCTTATCCATCTACCCATGGAATTCTTGCATAAAAAGAGCAACATATGGTTGAGAAGGGGGATCATCATTCTTGAAGTTTGTATTAGAAATATTCCTTGTATTGAAGAGTTGATTTTGTAAACAATGTTTTGATTGAAATGGAGAATTGATTACTATTGATTCAATGTGCATCTTCCTCACTATAGCTGATCTTTTTAGCAGCAATTTCCAGCTTGGGAGGGCCCCTCAAGATTTGGTAACCAGCTGCTCATTTATATTTGTTATATTTTATTTTATTTTTTATGTTTGTATTAATTCATCTCCGTTTTCAATTTGATGTTTAATGTGTGCATATTGAATTTATAATTCACCTTCAAGTTGTGCCTGTCCTCTCTTGATTATTTTCATGTCTAGGTGTTCATGCAATCCAATTTATATTACATGCTATTTGATAACATTTACCTTCTTCCTTACATATTCACAAACTAAATTCATTAACAATTTTACATAAAGAAACTGCAATCATCATTTGTTTAAAACAATGTGAATGTTTTGAGATCACTAGATTTGGATTACTTGAATTCTTTTGATTGCGTTTGTTTTAATTAGTTTTCTTTAATTTGATTTTTCGTTGACTCTGCTCCATTCCCACATTAGATTTTCTATTATGTCTTCTACACCATATTTTATCTTTCATGCTTCATTTATGCACTAGAATATATATATTTTTAATTCCTACACCATATTTTATATTTCATGTTTTGTTCTTGCACTCAAATTATAGCTCTGTTTTGTTCCCGCACTTCAATTTTAATTTTGTTTTATTCCTACACCCAAAATTTGAATTTAGATTTATGTCCATCTTCATGCACCTAGATTTCATAGTTTAATCAGTTTCGTGAACTCGGAATTAGTTGTTTCATGTATGTTAGATTTTATTTCATGTATTTGAGTTTAAGCTCATTATATTTCTGTACATTAGTGTAGATTCATCTCCAGAAGAATGGTTTGTCGTGTGATATTAAGTTAAGATTTAAATTTTTTCATCTGAGGATAGTTTGTTCTTTTTTTGGATTTCTGATTGTGATATTATGCAGGATTACTTGATTTTGATTTAGATTTCATTTTTATTTTTATTTTTAAGTATTTTTAATCACCAAAGGAAGATCAAGGTCTAACTTTTGAGATATGACCTTACAGTAATGCCTATCAACGTAAGGTGTTAATTTATTTCTTGCTAATTTAATTCATTCTTTGGATGCTTGTTTTGTTGATGCATTGAAGTGTGTTTGTTGACATTAGTTATTTAAATTGGGCAAGGTTGGGTTCTAGTCCTGCACATACTGTGCTTGCACCTTTAATCTATGATTCCCTGGTTGATAAATTAATGTTGCATATTAATTAATATATAATTTCACCAATAGGTTGAATAGCTGGTTTTGGGTTCTTAGTTTGGGTTGAGGATTGCAAAAAAAACCCTGTTATTCTCGGAAAAAGATAATCACTTTTAATTATTATTAACCCTATTCCCCAAGTCCAAATCAATTTTTAATTATTTTCAACATGCTCTACTAATCATTCTCTAAACTAATTTTAAAACCATGTTTACTATAATTTACAAATGGAATCTTTCTCATTTTTATCATTTCCTTAAAACTATGTTTACTAAAAACTACAAATGGATTTTTTTCTCATTTTGTATCATTGCCTTACAGTATGTGTATTATTTTTTCATTTTGTATCATTTCCTTATAGTATGTGTATTATTCTTACTTTGTGGTTCTTTTCTCAACCTTAACATCTTGAGCATATAATATTTTTACTATTATATATTATATATTGTATCTCTATTATTTTATTATTTATCTTAACTCAATTTAATTTATTAATTAACTTGGTTCTCTAATCCCTAAACCTTATTATTTTAACCCATTTTTATTCAATGTTATAAATGGCTATCTTATCACTCATTACCTTATAAATTTCCAAGTCAACCATATATCTTTTACTTCTCAATGTTATTTACGAACTATCCATTAATAATGAGTGTATAGTCTACTCGAAACTTAGGAAACTTTCACTAGTGGACTCCATAAACTAACCATGATATTAATTAAGTATGAAAATATACACTCTAAAACTCTATCTAAGTTATTTTTCAATACTATTAATTTAGTGAATTTATTTTTATATTAAGATCAAATGCATTCAACAAACTATTTTCCAAAAAGAAAATAAGAAAAAAAAACAAATACAATATTGTTTAGTATTTCACACTAATCAAGTCATTTTAAATCAAGATCTATCATATATCAAATTTCAGAAATTATAAATTATTTTTATGATGCATAAAAAAAATAAAGAAATAAAAATTACACCTCAATAAATTCCATTTGTGGTGGTTATAGATCCGCCTTTAAGATGGATTTTTTGTTTGTTTAAGTTCTCTCTCCATCTCCTCATTTTCTAGTAAGAGTGGTCCCATGACTAGTCTTTATGAAGGTGATTAAGTTGTGATGGCAATAGTGCACATTGATTTGTGGAAGAACTTTGCATTTTGTTCCCTTCTTTTAGCCACCTCACTCTTGATTTCTACTTTCATTGGGTTTTCTCTTCATTTTCCCTTAGATATAATTGAGTATTCAAGCTTATTTCTTCCCCATTAGTCTAGGTTTCTCTTCCCTCAACTATTAGTCTTTCTCTATTTTTTCAATACAAACCTCCATGTCCTTTTTAGCCTTGAAAATATCAGTGAATACCTCCTTGTTCAAGATTTCAAGTTTTTTTTATTAAGGTACTTTAACTTTTGTTGAAACCAATACATCTTTGATCCTTATGGAATAGAGGTTTGGGTGATTCCATGAAGATGGGTAACACTTTTTGGCCAAATTTGGCGATGAAAACCTGATATTTTACTCATGTGCTAGATAGAAGCCCTCAAAACGCATATATGCCATGTGAATTTTGACTTGCAATAAAAAAACAAATTGTAGAATATTATGTTGATTTCATAGTGATATTTTTAAAAAAATATTCCGATGTCATTTAATGTGTGAATTTTTGCATTTAATGAACTGTGTGACCTTAAAAATTTGAAGAAGCTAATAAGTGGCTCGTGTCCACGTAGAGTAATTCAATCTTGCATTAATAATTTTAAAAAATATATATATATGAGCATGATCTACATAAAATGCAGTGTGATGTGCATATTTTTTTGTTAATTTTTTTTCGCATTATACAATTATTTATTATTTTTCGAAAGTGACCACATTCGATTTCAGCATCGTTTTAAACACATATTTGTCCACGTAAAGAAATTTTTTCTATTTTTTCAAAAATTGAAAAACCAAAGATACCCTTTTGAAGAGGACACATCGATATGTGATGTGTGCATTTTTAAGAATTTTTTGGCTGTGTATTTTTAACTCTGCGGATTTTTCTTTGAGCTGCTTCGAAGTTGCAGTGTGGTTTTCTAAGTATAAGTTTTAGAAGTAATTAAAAAATAAATATCATATGAATGCCAAAATGCATGTATGATACCTCAATGGATAGAAGAATCGTTGGTGAATCTATCGGTATCAACTCCGCTCAATTATGTGCTAGGAATGGTAGGGTTTACACCTCTGCAAGGCATAGGAAATTTTCCATTTGTTTGAATGTGGGCTAAGTCTGTTTTTTAAGCCCTCGACCGAGGTATGAACCTCGACCGAGGTATTTAAATACCTCGGTTGAGGTCTTAACAAGACCTCGACTGAGGGTTTGTAAAGCCCTCGACCGAGGGTTTAACAAACCCTCGGTCGAGGTCTTGTTAATACCTCGACCGAGGTATTAGCTCGGTCGAGGTCCTTTAAAGCAAAATCCTGGGAGTGAATTCAAACATTAATGACACTCCAACTACAAACTTTAATGTCTTTCCCACCCAAATTTTTAATCAAAATCTATATAAACATGTAATTCATACT
>LPNX011175710.1:0-121857 GCA_001517045.1 Pseudotsuga menziesii
ATATATATATATATATATATATATGTTTGCTTGTGTTGGGCGTGGACCTTGAAGCACATGGTTGATGAGATGGTTTTTGTTGAGCGAGAAACTCTCAAAAACATGAAAAGATAAATTGGAAGTGTTGGGCATAAGGCGTGGAGCCTTCGAGGTTGATATTGAGGATAAGATTCGGAACATGGGATCCTTGGCCATTATATCCCTAGGTGTATCCTACAAGTAAATCCTAGCATTAGTGTTGAGAGAGGAGCTCTGGAATTGTACTAAGTTTGTAACTCCATATTTTTAGGGTTGAGTATGGGCTCTGGATAAGCGCTAGGAGTTATTGAAAATAATTAATCATTTCGATTGAAAACGACTCGCATAAAATATTGATCTTATCTCACTTATTAGTAAGTGATTAAATGAAATATCGAATTTATGTATCTCATCAAGTACTCAAGAACTACCATGTTATACGAGGGAATCCAACATGCAATGATGTTTATAGTTTCTTAGACTAGTAGACCTAACCACCTACCTCATGACCTTATTGAAGAAAGTGTCATAAGTTTAGTGATCATAATATATGATACCAAAAATCAAATTTTAAAAAATAATATATTATAATATATTTTATACATGGTATGAATAAAGAGTAAGCATAGTAATAATATTAATAATGTTATGAAGAAGGAAAATCTCCATCTATTATTATTATTATTAAAAGAAAACTAAATATTATAATACCTACAAAAGTCCAATCAAGAAATAGTTAAAAGTTCCTAAGTAAAAATAGTAAAAGTACCTAAATTAAATAAAAAGGATTAAATCAAGAAATCAAATGATTCTTGATTTAAATTCCCCTTTCAATGAAAAGTATTCGTATAAAGTCAAAATCCAAAGAGAGGCTTGGGGATCTCTTCCATCTTTTTGGAGTCATTATTCTTCGTGATTATTCTCAAGAAAGTTCTTGGAGAACATTTTCCTAAGAGGAAAAAGGAGAACTGATCCACACATGATATACAAGTTAGGGAAGCTTCACCTTAGAAGCTCTAAGCTACTTGCATGTTGGAACCCGCTCGACGGGATCCAAATTAAAATGAGGAATGGTTTCGGGTCATGGTTGGGTGGAACCTGGTAGTTCCCAAGTGATTCGTTCATTTATATAGATGTGAGATCTACCTATTAATTGGTAATGCTGGGTAATTGAGTGTGCACGTTTCAACCATTTGAATAACATCACCTTTCAGGTATGAGGTTCTGGACTTCCTATTTCATTATCTAGTATAATTTATGCTTAGAATATGAAAGTGTTTATGTTATCTTTCTAACCTTATGTTTACAAATGTTTTCTTGTCAAAATATTTAAGGGTTTATATTTGATTTATAACCCTATGTCTAAAAATTAATTAGAATTTAAAGAAATAATTATGGTTTATGTACTATACTTAGTTCTGCATTTATTTAAAGCTTAAACTTTGTTTTTCTAAAACCTAGGAATTACTGTAATAGTGTCTATATGTTTATTTACGAATGAACTCTACTCGCGATTCCATATTGCCAGCAGAACCATAATCAGGCATAAAATACTAATTTAGGTCACGCTATAAATAAAACATAAATATAAAGTACACTTAACTAATATAGTAACTAGAACCTAATAAATAAATCATTTACATTCTATCAAGTATAAATTGAACACTACTTTAAATGCATCAATACTATAAATATATTATTCTATACTTAAGAATAATCATCAAATCAAAGTATTAAAGCTAAATTAAAACCCATCAAAGACCTTTAAGGGTGTGTGTATATATTTCTATCAAGAACCAAGCTTAAACAAATATCTAATCCACATTAAATCAAACAACATTTTATCATATGAACTACATGTACGAAATTGTATATATTAAAGAACTATCAATATAGTAAACCAAACCCTTAAATATTTACAAAACACATTATAAGAATCACATGTCATAAAAAATACCAACATAGAAAATCAACCATAATAATATGTACAACGTTTATTAAAAACATAAATACAAATACACAGAGGTTGGACGAATGATTCTATAGGCGTTATGCCCAAATCACATCCATACATTTATAAACCCTCACAACCATAAACGACCTAGGAACAACTCATGCAGGGTCTGTTTATCTACAATGCGTCCTACATGATTCGTTATTAGTCTTCTACCTCATTAGAGGAAATTTGGGGTCTAAAATGGGCCTTATAAGAAAAATTATGTGCCAAAATAAGTTTTTGTGAGTTGGAATTCAAGAACCAATAGAATTTCAATAAAATAAGTCAACCGTAATGGTTGAATTGACATATTTGTCATTAAAAAAAACTACTTTTTTTGTTCGTACTTTCGACATATCTCATTGTGGTTTTACTCAAATTTCGATCGGGAGAGCTGGTTGGATGTGGAATTTGATTCTGCATCCAACGCGTACCCACACTGCATACTTTTGACGGACCCTGCTACCCCAGAAACAAGAAATATTTGAAAATGTGATGATGACATCATCATCACATTTTTTCAGGTATTTTTTGTTTTTGGGGTAGCGGGGTCCATCAAAAGTATGCAGTGTGGGTACTCGTTGGATGCGGAATCAAATTACGCATCCAACGAGCTCTCCCGATCAAAATTTGAGTAAAAACACAGGGAGATATGTCGAAAATACGAACACAAAAAGTAGTTTTTTTCTTTCCTCCTCCAAAATTAATCAATATTATTTTATTATTTTAATTATTATTTTATTATTTTCCTTAGGAGGCCCATTTTAGACCCCAAAATTCCTCTAATGCATGCTCTAGCATTATGTTCTCAAATCCATGCTATATAGATACATAGATCCTTTCGAGAGATACCCAGTCACGTTTACCACGCAAAGCAAGATTTAAACCAAAAACCTCGAATACATTAGTTCCAGCGCGAAGGCTATAGAAACCTAGAAAAAACCCCCAAGTATTAACTCATATATGATGCTTACAGTATTTAAATAGACAAACCATCTTCAAGGAGGAAACCATTAAAACCAAAAACCAAACATTCAAACCCCCAACGAGTGCAAAACTTAGTCACAACAACCATGCGAGAGAGAGGAAAGTTTTAACTTGTCAAATAGAGCTTAGTTGTATTGGGTATGGATTTTTAACACAGGGCAACCTGCGACCTCGACCCCTTCATGCCCTGCAACTTGTACACACAAGACAAGCCACGATGAGGAGTACACATTGTAAACAATATAAAAATACACAATAATGCTGCTAAACTCAACTATAAATGTACCTACTAAGCCATCGAAGTTTCAACCCATTACACCACGCAGGAGTAGAGCACAAGCAGCAAGGATGCAAATGACCAAACCAACACAATGAGCCAAGCCCTAAGCTTGAATGCCACATTTCCCCATGCACATTTATGTCTCCACCCTGGCCTCCAATATCCCATTCCAAACCCATAATCCTATAGTTCATAGCACCATTTAAATATTGTTCCAAAACCATGTGTTTTACATAAACCCCAATTGTGCATTGAATTACTTAAGGGTTTAAGCCCTAAGTGTTGATGTATATGTAACTTCGGAATGTATTCTTCTATGTATTTCATATATTGTAACCCGATGTTTATTCCGGGATGTTTCTATTATGTATTTGAGTCATGTGGTCATGCCCCGATGTTTCGATCGGGAGGATTAATAATGTAAACAAGTCATATCAAGTCATTAGGTAAGTCCCCACAGTTTAGGGGCACTTGGGTTATTATACACTAATTAAGGTGTAGGCTCAAGTAATTAATTATAAGTTAAGCCTACATGGTTGAGTGGACTTCAAGTCAACGGAAGAATATAAATAGAAAGTGAGAGTCTCTCTATTTATCACTTGTGAATTACATCACTTGCTCTCTCAAGTGTGGCGCACCTTTGGAGAAGGAAATCTTTGGCTTGACAGAAGACAGAAGGCTGCTGTTGTGTTGGGAGGTCATCTTACTGTTTTGGGATCACATCTTGTGGTGATACTATCTTAGAGGAAGTTGAGGGGTTTTCTCCATTTATGGTTTCCCCTCCTAAAATCTTTGTGTCTCTTGTCTCTTGTGATGTGCTTATGTGATTGATGTGCTTGTTATTCTCTTAGTGAAAAGATATTATCATAATGCTAGCTTAAATGTTGAAAAACTAACATGGTATCAGAGCTAACCTGAGAAGAAGACATTGTCAGCTATAGAAACTAGGGATTCCTATTTTGTGGATCTTCCTCCACATATTTTCAGCAAAAGTATGCTAGGATGACTCTCCATTGAAGGGTGCATCTTTCTGTCGATGCGAAATTCAATTTCAAGCATTTTCAGTTTCGATGTGGAAATTAAGGCTTTCTACAGAAGAGGAATTTTTGAGTGAGACTAGCATAGGATTGTTCTCCTCATCAAAACCGAAATTTAGAGACCTGGATCAATAAATTTTATTGGGTGAAACTCCAGGAAAGTCAAACCCTAGTTTGACCCTGAGCTAGGAGAAACCCTAAATACTAAAACTGATAAGTTTTGGTACAGTCGCTATATTCCGATATTGGCGAAGTCTCAGAAGCTAAAAATTTCAGTGGCCGAAGCTAAAATCCCGATGAACACTGTGTCCAAAGGTCAGCCTCTGCTTCGCTATATTCTGGGAGATATGATCTCTCCAAGTTAGGGTTCCATCCTCTTCTAGAAATCATCCATAAACAGGACACCTGGGAAGATCTACAATATCTTGGGCTACAGAGGTCCAAATGGAACTCCTGAAGATGTTGCAGAAAGGGTACGGACTGTAATTTCTATGGTACAAAGTTCAGACTCAGAAGATGAACCAGTGACACGTGGCATGCCGTAGAACTTCACTGTTCTGAACAGTCCAGTAACAAGTCACCTTGGGAAAATGATCATAAATCCCAAATGGTGAAACCAATGCTGATGAAACCTTCTGTGTTGGATCAGGGACATGCGAGGTTACCTCAGTGAGAAATTTCAGACACAGAGGATCATTAATTTTGGAGATATCACAGAAACCGTAACAGGCAATTCTGCAGAAGAAATCAGAAAATTAGGGCTTCCTGTTGCGGGAGTTTCGCTTCACTGTTTTCAGAAAAGGAGTACATTGGACAGCTCCATTTGAAGAGATCTATCTTTTCATCCAATCAAATCTGAAAGATTCCAAGTTTTGAAAATTAGGGTTTTTGTGACAAACCCTAGATCAACGAACTCCGGGACAAGGACGGACACCTCAAATCGGTAAGAGCTAATCCTTTGCAATTTCCATTTGAGGTTCTCATTTCAAAGTGATCAGCTTGATGATAAGCTTGGTGAAGTTGACAAATTCCAAGCATAGAAGTATTTTATCTCTCTGGATTGGATACCTACATGAGCATAGAGGTTTCAGTTTCAGAGGGAGACGAGGCCAAAGAAGACATCATGCTCATGCTGCAGAGGATGATGAACCTTCCTGAAAGAGATCCAGATATGAAAGTGAAGATTCTTCAAGCGAGGATGAATATGTTCTGATATCAGCTCTCACAGGTAACATTACTCATGGAATTGATGATTGGCTCATAGACAGTGGTGCTTCCAAACATATGACGGGATTCAAGGAATCCTTTGTAAGACTATCGGAACATGAATCACCTCACAAGGTGAAACTAGGAGATGACTACCAATGTCCAATAAAAGGTAGTGGGGAATCTTCATACAAGCTAGACTCTGGTAAGTCTCTAACAATGAAAGAAGTATTGTTTGTGCCAAGATTGAAGAAGAACCTTCTCTCCATTTCAGCATTGATGCAACAGGAATGCGGGCTGCATTCATAGATGGTCAAGTCATCATATGGCCAAAAGGAAAGACTATCGATGATGTGGTAGTGATTGAAGAACAAGATGGAGGCTTGTATAAATTGAAGGGATATCTAGAACAAGCCTTGATCCATGACACCGTAGAGCCAAATGAGCTTTGGCATAGAAGGCTTGCACATATGCATTACAGAGCACTACCTATTGCAAGCAAAGCTGTTGAAGGTCTTCCAGAATTTCAAGCTACTTGAAGTGGTAAAAGAAAAAGTGAAGAATGCAAAAGTGGTGATGGCCACCTTGAATGGCCTCCCAGGATCGTGGAATTCATTCATATGAGGAATATGAAGAACTCAACTCTTGAAGAACTTCTTATCCTCCTTATCATTTGGATAAGAAACGATGCTATCATGAATGAAGAAGACGATGAAGTTGAAGACTCAAGAAGGAGTATGCCCACGAAACAAATAAAGATAAGTATTCAATTGTCATTTCATATTATTGTTTTGTTATGCATTTGTTTATATTTAGTTGATGTATTATGCATGATAGGATGTTTGCATTAATAATAGTATACTACTAATATGTATGTGATGGGTAAGTAGCTCATGGGGCTATACAAATTCTCCATTGATACTTATCTAGAATGAAACCTCTTTGCTGACATATTGGATTAGTGCACAATCTCAATGTTCTCCCGGTAGAGATGGAAGGCATCTAGAAAGTTTCAGTGAGATATGGATGAATGGTGTATTGGCTAAAGTAGTTGCATGATCATATATTTATGCATAAGTGTTTGCCAGTATAAATATTTCTTATGAAATGTTTCTAACCATACAAATGCATTTGACTTTAGGAAAGATCGCATACATAATCGCTTACAAGCAAAGAAGAATGAAGACTTGTTCTGAAGAACAAGTGACGACAGTTCAAAGACAAAGAATAATTTGACAAGCTAACAGATGGGTGCAAGATGAACTTTTGAAGAAGTTCAAGATAGAGGATCTTAGTATCCAGTGATCCTAGATGGATACTACTTGTCACTCTAGTACAGAATGTTTCAGTGCATAGAGTACGGAAGACAGAGGGAGTATGATGCTCTGCTTCAGAGGGAGTGATTGCAGAAGATCCTGAGGTTCGACATGGTACGACAGGATGGGCAGATTACTGATGATTCTAGGCTTTACTGAGAGTAAAGCGGATTCCAACCTTTGATCCAAGGTTGAATGTGGAAGACTAGTGATGCTCCTGTTATGTGTCGATGCACTATTGTTCTAGGCATGGTGGTGTGGCAGAATACAGATGGAATCTTCCTTGGACAAGGGAAGTATACAGTAGAGTTCCTGAAGAGGTTCAGGATGATGGAATGCATGGGCTCACCTATGCATCAAACCTGAAGCTATTGAATGATGCTTCGTCAGAGTCGGTTGATGCTATGATGTATCATCAGATGATTGGGTCATTGATGTACCTGACGAACACGAGACCAGATATTTGCCTTGCTGTGAACACCTTGAGCCAATACTTGACAGATCCGAGAAGTGCTCACTTGATTGCTGCAAAGCATATTCTGAGGTACCTAAAGGGTACAATTGATTATGGGCTCAAGTATGATGCGAATCAGAAGATTAACCTGGAGGGTTATGTTGATTCAGATTGGGCAGGCAGTGCCATCGATAGGGAGAGTACTTCGGGATGTTGCTTCAGTATGGGATCATGTGTGATCTCTTGGTTTAGCAGGAAGAAATCCTGTGTGGCACTGAGTACAGCTGAAGCAGAGTATGTCGCAGCTTGTTCAGCTAGTTGTAAGGCAGTATGGCTGTGAAAGCTACTGTCTAATATATTTGATCTCCAGTGGGATGCTACCTGTATACATTGTGACAACCAGAGTTGCGTGAAGTTGTCAGAGAATCCAGTGTTCCATGACAGGTCGAAGCATATTGAGATCAAATATCACTATATCAGGGATATGGTGCAGAAAGGAGCAGTGAAGCTCCTGTATGTTGCAACGGAGGAACAGATAGCTGATGTTTTGACGAAGCCATTGGCTAGGCTGAAGTTTGAGTACTTCATAGAGAGACTTGGTGTTCTCCAGATCGAGGCTTCCTCCCAGAGATAGTGATGAGACCCAGAGCCATTCTGACATGGTGAGAGGATTGGTTCCTTCCATGGTCAGATGCAAGGGCTGAGCCATTTTGTCATGGTGAGAGGATTCAGTTCCTTCCATGTCAGATATGAGTGCTGAGATTGAGAGCCATTCTGACGAGTATGTCAGATGTAAGGGCTGTGCCATTCTGTTCATGGCTAAAGGATTTAGTTCCTTCCATGTCAGATGTAAGTGCAGAAATCTCTCTTCATTGTGGTTGAGAGTCTTCCATCATTGGGTGGGATTGTGCCATTCTGATGAGCAGGTCAGATGTAAGGGCAGAGCCATTCTGTTCATGGCTAAAGGATTTAGTTCTTTCCATGTCAGATGTAAGTGCAGAAATCTCTCTTCATTGTGGTTGAGAGTCTTCCATCATTAGGTGGGATTGTGCCATTCTGACGAGCAGGTCAGATGTAAGGGCAGATCCATTCTGTCATGGTGAGAGGGTTTCTCCCTTGCATGTCAGATATAAGTGCTGGCCATTCTGTCGAGTAGGACAGATGTAAGGGAAATTGCCATTCTAGGAATGGAGGCACCTGGTCAGTTACCAGGAAGACTCAGTGTAAAAGCTGAGTAGCCATTCTGATGAGATAGAGGGATGGGTTCCCACTTGATCAGATGTAAGGGCTGAACCATTCTATTCATGGCTAAAGTATTTAGTTCCTTCCATGTCAGATGTGAGTGTTGGCCATTCCGACGAGCAGGTCGGATGTAAGGGCAACTGCCATTCTCGAGGAGAATGGAGGCACCTGGTCAGTTACCAGGTAGCTCAGTCGAGGAGGACTGGGGGCCATTCTGATGTGATTGTAGTTTACTACAAGATCAGATGTGAGTGCATGCCCTTCCATCACTGTGATAGGATGTGTTCCTATCTGGATGGATGTAAGTGCTGAGCCAGTCTTCGCATCATGTGTTGATCAGACGTAAGTGTTGTGCCAGTCTTCGCATCATGTGTTAATCAAACGTAAGTGCAGTATCTATCTTGGCATCATGTGTTGATCAGATAGAGGTGATTGACCCAGTCTTCGCATCATGTGTTGATCAGACATAAGTGCTGTGCCAGTCTTTGCATCATGTGTTGATCAGACGTAAGTGCAGTTCCATTCTTCGCATCATGTGTTGATCAGATGTAAGTGCAGTATCTATCTTGGCATCATGTGTTGATCAGATAGAGATGATTGAGCCAATCTTCGCATCATGTGTTGATCAGACGTAAGTGCTGGGCCTTTCTGACGAGTAGGTCAGATGTGAGTGCTGGGCGTGCCTTTCTGACGAGTAGGTCAGATGTAAGTGCTGGGAGAAGACATACTTGAGGAGTAGGCGTACATCCAACATGAAAAAGGGATGGCTCTGTAGAACTTCCTATGACGAGATAGTATACCCATGATGATAACCAGTGGAGATCCAGATCGAGCTATGATCCAGATCCAGTTATGATGACTCCAAGAGATCCAGATCGAGTGATGATCCAGATCCAACAGTGATGATCCAGATCGAATGATGATCTAGATCCAGTCCAGAGATGATGATCCAGATCCAGTGATGATCCAGATCCAGTAGTGATGATGATCCAGATCGAGTGATGATCTAGATATAGTGATGCCATTTGTGTTGATCCAGATCGAGAGATGATCCAGATCCACATGACTTGAAGATGAAGATGACTTGAAGACGAAGATGACTCAAAGACGAAGATGATCCAGTTGATGCAGAGAAGAAGACCAGTGCTGAAAAATTGTGTCGAAAGAATACCTTCCTAGTTAAGAGGGAGTGTTGATGTATATGTAACTTCGGAATGTATTCTTCTATGTATTTCATATATTGTAACCCGATGTTTATTCCGGGATGTTTCTATTATGTATTTGAGTCATGTGGTCATGCCTCGATGTTCCGATCGGGAGGATTAATAATGTAAACAAGTCATATCAAGTCATTAGGTAAGTCCCCACAGTTTAGGGGCACTTGGGTTATTATACACTAATTAAGGTGTAGGCTCAAGTAATTAATTATAAGTTAAGCCTACATGGTTGAGTGCACTTCAAGTCAATGGAAGAATATAAATAGAGAGTGAGAGTCTCTCTATTTATCACTTGTGAATTACATCACTTGCTCTCTCAAGTGTGGCGCACCTTTGGAGAAGGAAATCTTTGGCTTGACAGAAGACAGAAGGCTGCTGTTGTGTTGAGAGGTCATCTTACTGTTTTGGGATCACATCTTGTGGTGCTACTATTTTAGAGGAAGTTGAGGGGTTTTCTCCATTTATGGTTTCCCCTCCTAAAATCTTTGTGTCTCTTGTCTCTTGTGATGTGCTTATGTGATTGCTGTGCTTGTTATTCTCTCAGTGAAAAGATCTTATCATAATGCTAGCTTAAATGTTGAAAAACTAACACTAAGACCATGCCATATAAAATATACCATGTAGGACTATAAGACAAGGTTTTAAAATTTTATACCAATCTATTAGAACCAGATATTAAAACTATGTTAAGGCATGGAGAAAGTCATAAGTCTTTACATCATAGTAAATAGGTGCCATGTAATTAATAAGTGCAATATTGACCAAGTCACTATCATAAATTCCATAAGTATAACAATAATAATCAGTGCAACAAAGGCTAGTAAACCATATAGCTTGGTATAAATATCATTTAGACAACCATCCTATCGCCACTAGGATAGATCTATAAAACTAAGTGCTAGTGATGAAACAGACACAATAGCCTATTGAGCTTATATAAGCAGTTTATGTCGCTAATTGAACCTACACACAAAGTGAAAAGAAATGCATTAGTTCATAAGAAATAAGTAAGCCTAATGGGACAAGTAGAAAACAGTACCCCTCAGGTGGTTACAAGGGAAACTCATTCCGCCACTCAACCTTTTTTTCAAGTAACAAAGTTAGTTCAGATTTATGTATGCGACGGTAATAAATTTATAACCAATGAGTACGTAATCAAATCTCTAACATATATATCAAAGAATACAATAGAACAACATAGTACTCAACATCATGAAAATGTAAGAATTACATTAAATAACCGCATCAAGAAACATGAAAGCGTAACGTAAGAACAGATTACGACATTACAGTACAATAAACCAACTACACCACATTCTGCAAGTTCAAATAATGTCTAGCATAGGCAGTTTTGACTAGCCTAATAAATTTATTTTTCACTTTTTGGGGACATTACAAATGGTATCAATGCCCAAATTCAAAACTAAGAGACCGAATGGGTGTGCCAGACCTTCGTTGCAAGGAAAATAAAGTATGATTTAAATTTTGTTAACTAACATAACTTTTTGCAGTTATTAAAAATTTGTAATTTTAGGATTCTAAAATAATAGTTTAGATCATTAACACTGAAGAAGATAACATCCGACAAGGGAAATTGAATACCCCCACCCAAGAAGCAAAACTGGTGGTGGAACTGAATTCTGGTCTAATGGAAACCATACAAAGTGTTCAAGTGGACTTACAAAGTTTCAAAGATGATAACTTGAATGAGAGAAAGGAACATCAATAAATTAATGAAACATTTCTATGAAACATGACACGAGGAATCCCGTAGGGAAAACCCACTCATTCCACAAACATGGTCAAGAAGGAACATTATCGTAAATGGGCCAGTAGCTCAAGAGAAGAAGGAAAATAGAAACATACCCTTGAACCTCCAGAAGGATATTATCATAGTCCTTTCAATGATGACTCTCTTTCTCCATACAAAAAGAAGCAAAGAAATGATGACAATCGCCAACGGGAATTCAGGAAAATAACATCCCCAACATATGAAGGAGACATGAACATGGGAGAAAAAGATGAAGAGTGGTTTTTGGGTATGAGAAAATATTTTTGAGTACATAACTACTCTAGTGAAATGAAGGCTTGGTTTTCCATCTATAATTTAAATGGAAAAGCAGCAAGATAATGGAGAGACTTGAAGCATACCAAGAAAGATGAGGTCAGAGAAATATTCTGGATTAATTTCCGCAAGATTTTTCAAGAAAAATATATGTCGGAATGATTCTTTGACAAAAAGGTGAAAGAATTTCATGAGTTACATATGGGATCCATGACTATGGATGCTTTTATTAACATATTTTTAGATCTATTACATTATGTGTCATACATCAAGGATGAGAATGTAAAAAATCTAGTAGTTTTTAGGATTTCTTCCTCCCAACTTTCGAGAAAGGATTGAGTTTGACATGTCTAAAACCTTGGACACCACATTGCACAAAGCTGGGATTTGCTTTGAGCATGGGAATATGAGGCAAGAGAACCTAAATAGAAACAAACATATCAATAAGAACTTCTATGAAAACCACAAACCAGGTTTTAACCCACCACCGTACAGAAAACATAACAACAATTTTCTAGATAATAAGAACTTCAACAAATCTGGTACAAAGCCATATGTACCAGCTCCAAATGAAAACAAGTCAGCTTCAAATGGGGGATCCGATGTTCCCCCACCGGAAATTAAATGCTATAAATGCGAAGGGACTCATTATGCTCAATATTGTAAGAACAATACCAATGGGGTATTACACAACTTACAAGAGGAACCAACGGTAGATGTTATAGCTGGAACACCACGAATTTATGCAGCCTTGGATGGCCGACAGAAAGACCATTAGGCTACCATGGTTGAGATAGAAGGTAAGATATTGGACACCTCTATTTCAATACTGATTGATCCCAGTGCTTGCAAATATGATAAACATCGGCTGGTACAATTAGCCACGGGTACGAAATGGAGGGTTTTAGAAATAGTTAAAGATTATGAGGTAAACCTGAATGGTTTTCCTATAAAAGTAAACTTGAACATCGCACGTTTAGGATCATATGATATATTTATTGGCATGGAATGGTTGGAACAACACCATGCCATGCTTGATTGCTTAAACAAGTCAATCTTGTGTACCGATAGCCAAGGGAATCAAGTGAAGATTCAAGGCATACCAAAGAAAGTTTCTGTAAGGTAGATATCTTATTTGCAAGAAAAGAAGTGCATTAGGAAAGGGTGCAAGTTTTTTGGAGTAAATATGTAAGACATAGAGGCTGAGAGAGAAGATCACATAAAGGAATTCCTACTTCTTGTAGAATTCAAGGATTTATTTCGTGAGGAGATTCCAGGATTACCTCCAAAACGATACCTAGGCTTTTCCATAGTACTGACACTAGGATCACTTTGGGTTTTAAAAGCCCCTTATCGCATGAGTGCACTAGAGTTGGTGGAACTCAAACTGTAGTTGCAGGAATTGATAGAGAAATGATATATTTGACCAAGTGTGTCCCATTAGGGAGAACCGATACTTGTCATTAAAAAGAAGGATGGTACAATGCAAATGTGCATCGATTACTGTTAGCTTAACAAAATTACTATCAAGAACCCATACCCATTCCCTAGGATCGATGAATTCTGCAATCAAGTAGGAGGAGCCAAGATATTTTCAAAGATAGACCTATGATCCGGGTACCATAAGGTACATATTTGCGATGACTATATTCACAAAACTGCCTTTCGTAAAATGCACAAGCACTACGAGTTTGTAGTAATTTTGTTCGGGTTGACCAATGAACTCATGAAATTTATGTGTATGATGAATAGTTTATTCAGTAAATATCCAGATAAATTTGTTTTGGTATTTATAGATGACATCCTAGTTTAATCTAAGAGTAAAGAGGAGCATGTGGAACACCTTCGCAAAGTGCTGAGGGTGTTACAAGAACACCAGCTTATGCCAAGTTTAGTAAATGTGATTTTAACAAACCACAGATATAGTACTTGGGACACATCATCTCTGAGATAGGGATAGCTGGAGACCCGAAAAATATTAGAGCTATAGAAGACTGGCCTACCCCTCCTAGTGTGACCGACATTAGGTCCTTTTTGGGATTAGCCAAATATTATCGAAAGTTCATTGAAAACTTCTCTAGAATAGCTTATCCCATGACCTCTTTGCAAAAGAATAAAAAAATAGTTCTTACGGATGACCAATTGCGAGGAAAGTTTTCAAAAGCTCAAGTATATTTTGACGACCACACCGATACTATGAATTGCATATCCCGACGGGGATTTCATTTTTTGTACGGATGCAAGCAACGAAGGGCTCAGAGGTGTCCTCTTGTAGAACAATTACGCAATATGTTATGAATCATGAAAGTTAAAAGAACATGAGCGGAACTACTCCACACATGATATTGAGTTAGTTGCCATCATTCATGCATCAAAGATGTGGAGGCACTACCTCATGGGAAGGAAATTATTTCTGAAGACAGAAAATATGAGTTTGAAGTATTTATTCAAATAGTTTAATCTAAATGTTAGGCAAGCAAGATGGTTGTATTTATTTAGAAAGTACCATTTCGAGCTAAAGCATATTTAGGGAAAAGAGAACAAGATTGCTGATGCTTTGAACTGATGAAATCATATGATATATGAGAATAATTTAAGTCCAACCTATTCAGATTTACACGAGAGGATTAGAATGACCAACAGATTTGACATTTTCTATGTAGAAATCCTGAAAAAGGTCTAAGAGGATAGGTTGGTTGAACAACAAAGAGAGTACAAGGTAGACGAAACAAGTCTTCCATTGTCTAAGGAGAGATTGTACATTCCAGAAGGAGGGGGCATTTGGTCTAGCATCCTGATGGAAATTCACCAGACACCATACTTGAGGCATCCAGGATATCAAAAGATGATATCCGTCATTAAGAGATACTTTTGTTGGCCTAAGTTGAAGTCCGACATTGGGTTGTTTATCATCAAATGTCAGGAATGCCAGCTAATCAAAACTGAGCATCATCATCCTTCGGGATTGCTGCATCCATTCCCCATTCTGGAATTGAAGTGGGAGGTCATTAGTATGGATTTTATCACTGGTATACCTAAGAGTAATAAATAAAATGATTCTATATTTGTAGCAATCGACAAGTTTTCAAAAGTAGCACACTTCATTCCAATGAAGTCGACATACAAGTAAGTACACATTGCTGATATATTCTTGAAGGGTATATTTAGATTGCATGGGATACCCAAGGAAATCATCTCAGTTCGAGATACTAAGTTTACTAAAAAAAATTGGAGTTCCTTATTCTCCGAATTAGAGACAAAGTTGAACTTTAGTACTGCTTATGACGTGTATACAGATGGGCAGACAGAAACAGTAAACGAGATTGTTGAGGACATGCTTAAGATGTATGTCATGAACAAACCCACCAAGTGGGAAGATTACCTACATCTTAGATATTTTGCATATAACAACGGTTACCAAACTTCCTCCAAGATGAGTCCCTTTGAGGTAATCTATTGACGGAAGTGTAGAACACTGGTTACTTGAGATATCCCGATGGATCAGCTTGTGTTAGGGCCTCATTTGTTAAAGGACTTGGAATAGTTGGTTACCAAGGTCCATGTGAACCTTAAAGAAGCACAAGATCGCCAAAAAAGCTACGCAGATAAGAAAATAAAAGATAAATGTTATCAAATAGGTAGCCATGTCTACTTGAAATTAAAAGCAAAATGGATCTCGTTATGCTTGGGAAAGTGCGTTATGTTAGAACCTAGATTTTGTGGAACCTTTGAAATACTGTCCAAGAGAGGCACAATGGCATATGAACTAGTTTTATTCGCTCACATAACAGTCCATAATGCTTTCGATGCATCATTATTAAAGAAATGTTTATGATAGTAAACATGTGATTGATTGGTCCTTATTATAGGTGGAACCTGAAGGGGAGTTTTTCCCTTAACCTATTCATATATTAGACAAGAGAGAGGTGAATCTCAGGAAGCATGCCATAGTCGATTTGAAAGTGGAATGGAAGCACCTCAAAGCCGATGCAGCAACTTGGGAGAATGAAGCCACCATGAGAAAGACTTAACCCGCCTTGTTTCATGATTTGATTCCGAGTCCCTAGAACAATAGGTACGGTGTTGTTCTAAGTGGGAAGGGATGTAATATCCCAAATTTTGGAGCTAACACTTATGGGCATGACCCTCATTGATTATGATGTTAGCTTGATGTTTTATTTTGATATACTAGGTCAAAGACCCCACTGCATATGAACATGATAATTTGTTTGTTATATTGGGCGTAATCCAATTGCATATGATATATATATATATATATATATATATGTTTTCTTGTGTTGGGAATGGAACTTGAAGCACATGGTTGATGATATATTTTGTGTTGAGGAAGGAGCTTTGGAGAACATGGGTAAATTGATAATTTAATTTGAGCAAGAAGCTCTGGAGCACATGAGTTCTTATGTTTGTGTTGGGCATGAAGCTATGGAACACATGAAAAGATAAATTGGAAGTCTTGGGAATAATCCCTGGAGCCTTCCATGTTGATGTTGAGCATAAGCTCTGGAACATTAGATCATTGGACATTGTATCCCTAGGTGTATCCTACAAGTACATCCTAGCATTAATGTTGAGCGAGGAGCTATCGAATTGCACTAAGTTTGTAACTCCATGTTTTTACCATTGAGTATGGGCTCTAGAGAAGCGCTAGGAGTTACTGAAAATAATTAATGATTTCGAGTGAAAACAACTCGAGTAAAATATTGATCTCATTTGACTTATTTATAAGTGATTAAATGAAATCTTGAATTTATGTATCTCATAAAGTACTTAAGAACTACCATGTTATACGAGGGAATCCAACATGAAAGAATGTTTAGAGTTTCCAAGTCTAGTAGACCTAACCACCTACCCGATGACCTTAATGAAGCAAGTGTTGTAAGTTTAGGGATCATAATATATGATACCCCAAAACAAATGTTAACAAATAATATATTATTTGATATTTTATACATGGTATGTGTAAAGAGTAAGCAGAGTAATAATATTAATAATGTAAGAAATAAGGAAGAAATCCATCTTCTATTATTACTACTAAAATAAAATTAGATATTATAATACCTAAAAAAATCCAATTAGGAACTAGTTAAAAGTTCCTAAGTTAAAATATTAAAAGTGCCTAAATTAAATAAAAATGGTTAAATCAAGAAATCAAATGATTCTTGATTTAACTGCCCCTTTGATTGAAAATTTTGCATATAAAGTCCCAAGCCAAATAGAGGCATAGAGATCTCTGCCATCCTTTTGTAGCCACTATTCTACCTCATTATTCTCAAGAGAGTTCTTCGAGAACATTTTTTAAAGAGGAAAAAGGAGAAATGATCCAGACCTGATATACGAGTTATGGAAGCGTCACATTAGGAGCTCTACGCTACTTTCATGTTGGAATCAATTCGACGAAAACTGGATTTAAACCAGGAATGGTTTTGGGTCATCCTTGGGTGGAACATGTAACTTACCCCTTATACCTCAATGTCGTTATGAATGAAAAAGGGGTAAATTTTTTTTGGTTTCGCTATTACTACAAAATGATTCAAGCATGTTAGTGGCATATTTTACATGGAATTCCATTCAATATTGTAAAACAATCATTTGACAATTTACATCCATCTTCCTCATCATAACCAAAACATGCGGTTTACAGCCAATAACCAAATATGAATATTATGCTTTCTAGTGTTGTAACATACCTACTAAATGATAAAATAATTTCACTTCTAGTAACGACAACTTACGACTACCCTTACAACTCCTTAAAACTAAGTCATTTCATGAATCAATCACAGGGAGGAGTTTGTCATTAAGACGGAACTGGTTGTATATGAAATATCATAAGTGCATTGTAATAAAGTTGGCCCTTACATTTCTTCCTAAGATCCATATTTATGTACTGATTAACATTTTAGGAAAGGACCTTAACAAATATAATATATCATAACCTCAAATAAACAATCTTCCTCTTAGAACACTCATAAGTAAACATTTGTCATTCCTCACCATCTTTATCATGAAAACACAATAAGTTAAAACATCAAGAATACAAAGATAAGATACATCAAGAAAATATAAGATAAAATACATCAATAATTCAAAGGAACGAGACCAATATACGTGGTTCAACCCAAACTTGGGGTTACATACACCAACTCAGTTATCTTCTTTATTTTCCAAATCGACATTTGAATGTATACAAAACCACATCATATATGATGTGTCATCCCTTTCTCTTTCTTGAGAGTTTCTCATATCATTGAAGAGAACTTTTACATATGTACTACTATAATATTTAACATAGTATTTTTTAAGAGATATATCCATTACTATGGATAACAAATCCTCACTCAACAAACCAACCATCCAATAAGCATTAAATTCCCACCTAAGCACCCACTTAGGATTTTAACATCGTTTTTAACTGTTAAAAAAGGTTTACGGTTAATAAAAGTAATTGAACTCTTTAACACATAAAAGTATTATTTCCCTTTTAAACTATACCGAGTCATGTACCTTAGGTCATTTGTATTCACCATAACCCTCTTACACTCTCATCAGTGAATAACAAATTAACAAATTCACCATAAAGATACAAACATTAAAGAAATGAAGTGTGGAAGCACAATCATGAATTTTCATAGCTTGCATAAAACCGAAACCGAACTTGCTACAGGAATTTCTGGAAAGAGGAATTTAGGTAGGACGTGAACAATATTTGTTTGAGCTATTTGTCAAACACATGGAATGCAAAGTTTTAAAGTCACCTTTGATACATTCCATCAAACACATGGTGTGTGAAGTCTGTAGTAAAACTTTCAACAAAGAAGAAAACATTTCCAGCCACCTGGAACTTCTTCAAGAAAGATTTTGGAACATGAGTTATTACTCATGATAGAACATTCAATTCTTCAAATAAACTCCATGAATCAAAATAGTAATTTCCCCAAAAGTATTTGACACAAACTCAAGCGAACTAAGGAACTCTCAGAAACATTAAATCTATCTTCAAATTGACATGGTTCAACTGAGAAACAAAATGCAGAACAATCAATATGATTTCCTCAAATGAATCACCCCTCTTAGTACCCAAATGGTTGTTCAACCAAAATACAAACAAACATTTGGAGCATGTCTTCATAATTCAATTCTTGGTATATTTTACAAACAGAGCAAGATAGATGACAGTCAATATGGATTCAACATAGCCGTGTTGGCAGTCAACAACAACCCCTTCATTTTTCATTAAGATGAAGGGAGATCAACTCTCTATTTTCCTATTAAAAATTATAAAGAGTGCCTTCAGAATCTTCGATTCTGAAGGTACTCTCAATTGTAGAAGAGTCAAGTAACATATTAGAAGCTGATGAAAACATTTTCATAAACTTGATAATTAGCAGCTGTAAGTTTCATAAATTTTTATATAATCAATTTTATTATTAATTAATCTATTTGATTATATGTGCTGAGTTGAGAAACGTAAAGGGATAGTATGCTAATTGAGGATCAACAAAAACACATTTTGAATTTGTTTTAAAATGGTTATTGACAAGATATTATAAGTTCTTAAAGTCCTAGAACTAAAGGTGAATTATTAAATTAAAATTCTTATTAAACCTAAGAGTTCACATCCCATATGTAACTTAAATATCTTACCTTGACTTTGTAAAATTGTATATATATAGCTAGGTGAATTGATAGTGTTTTACATGACCCATATGTCAAATAAATCACACATGTTACTTGGATTGCTGCGTTGGAATGGAAATTTGACTAACACCTTGCGATTAACTGATAGCTGTGAATGTATTAATGAATCATATCAGCAGTATTTAATGTTGATATCCATTTCATTTCGTAACGATGTACGAGCTCATCATTCCCACTGTGTGTAATCAATGTCTTACTTTATGATCCGTCAATTTAACAATCCCTGATATGAAGAATTGGTTAAGTTTTAATGTTAGTCGTGGCTAGTCATGCATTTATCATAATAGAATGTTGGTTGTAGCATTCATCCTTGCTAAGTTCTGTTAAAATGGCCAAATTTAGAGCCCTCATATCTGTCAGATATGAAGCATGTGAAGATTTGATAGTTTGCATCATGTCATGCACCTGGATACCTATCCCTTCCCCCTTCACAACTCCATTCATTTCATTTTGTAACCAGGATAGTGATGAAGAAGCCATGGCTCCGCTTAGTCGTTTTGAAATCTCAGGGTCAGAGCTTATTGAAGCTGATGAGAAGGTTTCCCTACTATTTGAGAAGATTGGATGGGGGCATTTCTTTAAGATCTTTAGTGGCCATAACGCAGAGGTGACCAAACTGTTTTCTTTGAATTTGAAAGAAAACGTAGCACAGATTAGGGGTTTCAAGTTCATCGTTGACGAAGACAAAATCGCAGAGGCTACAAAGCTCCCAGAAATTGGAGAGCGATGGTTCAAAGGTGGTAAAGTAAACAAAAAGAAGTGTCAGTCCTTGCTGTTGCCATTGCCAGCTAGTGCAAAAATGAAGATTGGGGTTTCGGTCAGGTTCCTGAAGCCAAAATGGCGAGCGTTCTACGAGATTTTGGTCAGGTATGTATCGTGCGATGGATGATTTTCTCACCTACACTATTATCACCTAAGACTACTGTTAGCATTAAAAGGCTGTAAACTTAATCTGTCATTTTATCTATGGCAAAGTCTGAAAAAAATGTCGCATTCAGTCCAAAGTTTCGATAATCCTGATAGAATTCTATTTCATCATGGTTTAGTCAAAATTATAATACAGCATCAATTGTCTTTGAATGGTAAATTGTGGGATGAATTTTTAATTGAATGTCAATTGGGGCCGACTCAATATTGGTCAAACCCTTCCCCAAAGACCCGTAGAAAATGAAAGGCTACTATAAAGCCCGAGGTTAGTAATGTTCCTGAGGCTGAATCAAAGGATAAAGGACTTGAAGAAGCCAATCCACCCATAAATGCTGGTATTAGTGATGATGGTATTGGGAACGTAGCTCACTGTTACTTTGAAGCAACTCTGAACCGATCCCCATCTGATAAACGTTGTAGTACTCCTACAAAGACAGAGGACAGGTTAACCAAAAACGAAGATATTAACGCTTTTGATTATAAAAATCTCTCTGAACCAAATAATCCTCGTAAACATGGCAAGGAGTCTATGCATAAACTAGATCAACTTGAACAGGTATGCTGTGATAGAGGAGGTTTTGAATCAAACAATCTTGTGTTTGTTCATTCCAGGAGAGTTACTAGAAGCATGAATAATGCACCTACAGTTTCTGTTCCTATGACTAATCAAAAAGGTACTCAGCCTTCGATTGTCCATATTGAGGACGACGTTCCATCGTTGGTTCCCGGAACTACTCATATAAATGAACCCACTCTTATAAATGATAATAGTGCAAAATGGGTTAAAAAAATTACAGAGTCAGGTAAGGTAGAAGTTGCTCCACCGTGTATGGAGGTCTATAGTTTGGATCCTGAACCATCGTTTATGAGTATTTAATCATCTGGTTAAAACATAGATAATCCTAATCCTCCTTAGGCAGCTGATTTGTGTCACGAAAACGAAGAAGAAACTCTTCAGCAAGTTCTAGATAGGGTATACGAGACTAAGATTATAGAACTGAAAGATGAACTTAAACAGTGCCGACCTAATGCAGCTTTGATAGAGGTGGAAAATAAGACGTTCGGGGAGGAGTTGTTGAACTGGATTAACAGGTGGAAAGAAATGAATATAAAAAAGAACCAATATAAAAAGGCGAAAAAATCAATGATAGGTACAAATCAATATCTGCTTGAATAAGTAGAAAAACAAAAGTTAGTGATTATGAGGCTTAAAGCCAAACTAGCCGAAGCCAGAAGAGTAGTCGATCTTCAAAATAAAACCTGATGGTTATTGCCATTTTCAAGTACATGGATTTTTTCTCTGTCAAACAGGTAATAAAAGTTTTTGTTGTGCATGCCTATAAAATCACAAATTTTACAGGCACACATATGAATTATAGTTTCTTTCATTATTCCTGTTTTAATTGGATTTTAATAAGATGATTTTGTTTGTTTAAAACATGTGGGTAGGTCATCACTATCCTTTACAGTTTCAGGACGTTTCTAATATTCTGGATTTTAGTTGGAAGACATGGATGTGTATTGAAGATTGGCATTTCGACACAGCCAAGAATTTGCCAGTTCCTTTAAACCAGCAAATGTTTTAGGCTAGTTGTTTTTATTGTTATCTTCTAGAGACAAGTCTATGTTGAAAAGAGTCAATGCTCTTTGATAGCGATAGGACTCCTATAATCTTGCATATAGCATTTTAATTTCTCCTTAAGAGAAAAATTCAGCTGGTAGCACGACCATAACCTGCAAGATTTTGCTACTCCAAACACACCGAACGCTGCTTTAAGCTGATTGTGTGGGCATAATCTCCTTGTTGGCCTAGGATAGAAAATCAGGCCAATAAGCCGATGCAACAAAATGATCTCAAGGCCATTCCATGAGAACTAGGAACTCAATTTCAATGTTTATATAGTCATACAATTGTTGGGTTCTCAAAACACAATTTTTAGACAATATATAACCGTGGGAAAACAAAAACCGACTCCAGGGTAATCTTTACAACAACTAGGACATACACCAATGATTCATGGACATTTCTATAGCAGTTGGAACATCAAAATCGATTTGTAGGCATTCATATAGTGGCTACGTACAAAAATCGATTTCTCGGCATTCAAAACACTGTTTTGAGATGAAGGAACAACAATTGGGTTTAATTTCGAAACTCAGCAATATACACCAGCAAAGGAACCCAAAATAAGAGTTTCAAAATGCCCAATTTGATTTCCCTCTTCAGCCATGGATTTAGCAATTGGGTAACTTCTTGGGAAACTTTATAACTGAAAATCCACCAAATGCCGATAGGAAACACTTTATCAAATGCATTCAATGACTGTGGAGTTACTGGCCCAATGTGGATCCATATGATTAAAACAAAAATGAATGCAACCATTCCCAAGGCATACATGAAGCAGTTTATCAAAGTATACAATGACTAGGGGAATTATACGCCCAATGTGGATCCGTAAAAATTTTAAAATGCATGCAACGAACAAGAATACATACCCAAATGCTTGATGTGTAAGGTCATCGACCGCCTGCAAGATGGGAGCGCATGCCAAAATCTATGACTGTGAACACAATAAATCTATGGTTGGCAACGCCATAATCCATGGCTGAAAACCGCATACCAAGAAATGGATATGTCAAACATTTTTCCCCCGGTTCGCGAGTCAAGGTCTTGAACCCCCTTGCAAAAATGTAGACCTCTTCAAAAGGAAATTAGAGATTCCTCCTCTCAACACGTAGAGTTGCGTCCTCTCAACATGCAGAGCTGTGTCCTCTCCACATGCCGAGTTGCGTGCTCTCAACATCTAGAGTTGTGTTTTCCAAACATGCAGATGCTACGTGCTCTCAACAAGCAAAGCTTTGTGCTCCCCACATGCAGAGCTACGCCCCCCCCCCCTACCTCCTTTTCCTTTCCAAGAAATCTCATTAATAGAATCCGCTGGTCTTCCCAACGATGTTGAATTATAGGTCTACTGTCAAGTTTTTCTCTTTCAAGGACAAGTGGTAGAAAGGTTGTACACACTCCTTGATTAGGGAAATCAATTCCCAAGATTTATTCCAAGATTTTCTCCATGGGAATTGTACCATTACAACTCGTCACCAGTGGAAAGTTTTTCTGAGGGAAGAAAATTGATTTTCCTTCCTAAAAATTCTAGTTCTCCCAATAAATGTTGTATATATATATATATATATATATATATATATATATATATAATTATGCAACTACCAATAGGTTCTTTTATTTGGTGTGTATACAATGGCCTCTATATATATATATATATATATATATATAAAGATGTTCGATATAGTCTATATGCATAAATGCTTTTCTTTTTCTCCATTATAAAAGTACTTTAAGATGTTCTTTGCATATATATATATGATCAACATCTTTTAGTTGTAATAAGTTCTTTTTTTTTCCTTTTTTTTTTGCTTAAGGGTCTACCTCGAAAAGAAAAACCATTAAGCTTCTTATGAGGTTTTGGCTAAAGCACCAATTACCTTTTATGCAGGATTAGGTGGTGTAGCCAATATAGTAGGTAAGGCTGAATATTCCACATTAAGTACTTGCACTCGAAATCCCAGAGCACTAAGTTTTGTCTTGATGATTCAAGGGTATTATTTCGCCGACAACCCCAAATAATAGATGGTTATTTTTCTTGGTCTCTCCCTTAGTGGGTTCATTAGTTCGTCGTTAAGTTGTGCAATGATTTTAAGATCCTGAATCTATAATTTAGGGAGTTTGCTACCTAACTTACACTCCTTTACTGGTGGGGCCTTGGCTTGAGCTCCTCACCACAAAGCAAGTACAATAACTGTTCGCAAATTAAATATTTTTAGGAGTATAAAGTAGGGTTATTACATCCTTACCCCTTTAGAATAACATGGTCCTCGGTGTCCACATCCTTCCGCCAACTCACGAACCATCTTTGCTTGCTTCGTCCTTCCTATTCTCATCTCCTTTGCTCTTTTCATTTTCACAAGCCGCCATATTTCAAGACCGATAGTTTCCTGTAACAAGATTAGGTCTACCCAAATTTTACACATGTCAACATTGCATAAATCAACTTAAAACATACACAATAGGTCATTTTTTTTAGCATCATAATTTCAAGTTATGGAACACCTACTAGTCGTTACTTGTATCATAACACATATTTATTTCTCAATATTGTAATTGATCCATAAGTAATCCACGGGGATACTAAACTAGTCATTCAAAATAAGGTAAACCCTTTTTCACATTACACATTTAGCATGTAACAGTCTAATTACTTAGAAATTATTTAACACGGTTTAGGCTCCTTATGTTTTCCAACTCTCCCTCGAGTTTCTTCCCATTCTTCTGTGGACTTACAACAATTTCGGAGGTTACTCTGCCTTTTAACCACTAGTTAAAATTTTTCTCCTTAGTGACATCAAACAACGTCCTGTCTTCCAGATGTCTAATTTTTCCTAGGTCTTTTTTCCACACCATATGCCTAACACCAATGTGCTCATGTGGAAATTGCTTGCCTAACACAATTGTGCTCCTACAGCATATATTCCTAACACCAATTTGCTCACGCGGAAATCACTTGCCTAACACCATGGTGCTCCCACAGCATTCAAATTTTACCTTGTTTGAATCTAGTATAAATTTTAACTTTGACTATTTGTAACGCACACTCCTTGGTGCTTATGACTTTACTGTCATTGTACCGATTTGTGAATCGGATACATGGTTAGTCAAAGAATCTATTGATAACCCATAATTTAATTAATCATTTAATGACCTTGTAAATCATCTAGAAACATTACTCCTTACTAATTTCTGAGTAATTGAGCGCAACTTACATACACAGGCGGATTTATATACCATAATGTACATTGATTGTAGCAATGGTCATAATCTTGGTGAAGCCTACAATGTCCTTATGTAAACAACATCATCCACAGTTAATCCTTGGCTATAAAACCTCTAGATTCGACAATTATAACAAGCAAAACATCACCCATACTTAACCTCACTATTTATGGCAGCAAATATTTTTCTAACAGTCAACTCTGACTTATAGTGTTCCTAGCATATCCTGCAATGTTAGCATATAACATTATACGCCATTCATCCACTCACTTATTTTCAATATTAATATCTTTAGACATCTTGACTCATCTATTATTTGGATATTTACTAGGGATATTCCAACTTTATACCGCATACATCAGTGGCAATGCTAGGGACATGGAAATTCTAATCACATCAATAATCCAAAGTAAAGTGTTATCATAATTTCATACCTCAACTACTTATGCCATGTCTTACCACTATTCTAGTTCATCAAAATGGGAGCCTTCATATAGGTGTACTCCTTCTGCACGACCAAAAATATTAGGCACAACACATCATGCTATTGTGGTCCAAGTTCATAAGAAGTCTAGTTTTTCTTTTTCCTTTTCTTGAAGAAATACTGTAAGTACTGTTGTCATTTTTCATGGCAATGTATAAGGAGATCAACCATGCCAATGAAAATGTATAGATAGCTCAATAATCTTTATGTGCATAACCCAATTTTTTGCACACTAATGATTATATGTAAAGGGTACATTATAACAGTGCTATATTGTACTAACTTGAATTCTCTTCCTAACAATTCTGAAATTCAATTCCTACCTTTACTTAGCATATATTTTTTATGCTAATGGCATTCAACATTCAAATGTTAATTCAACAACTTTTGATAAGAAAGTTAACACTTACTTTCTGAGAATTTTTGCTACACGTAGGTTCAGAAAACAAATAACCTTCTCTACTCTCATCATTTACTTATTAGGTGTAATGACTAGCCATTCTTATTAGTTCATGGTAGCAAGGATACAATTCTTCTTTATGACATATACATTTAGGACCCAAGGTCGTAGGCTAGTTATGTGCCTACATAGAGGTAAAAGAGTTTTGTTCAACACTAATGGACCCACTCTTGAAAACCATTACTTCCTCCTACCTTTGATCTAAATGCTCAATTAATAATTTTACTTTGGATATAATCAATCATGCACCTCAACCAAATTACCCCATTCCCAACATCTATATGCAATTGGAGTCATTTGTCTAACATGTACCAATGTATTCATACGATTCAGGTGCAATTATTTGTTTCATGGTTTACATGAAATTTGAAATGTAAAGAGGTGTTTTTCTATTTTACATAATGATAGTATTGATAGATTTTTTACACCTCCAACATTTATTTAATACAAGTTGTATTTTGTATAATCTTGATAGCACAATATATATCTCTAGCATAGCTACCATTATTACTTACCCTTGTGCTTAAATCATTTTTACTATATATGATAGTTTGTGGAAAATATTTTAGAGAGTTTTCAAGGGTAATACAGTTACTCCTAATCATCAACTTATCAAGTTCCCTTTTAATAGATACTTTGCTATCCTCACGTAAGTTATGTATGTATATTTACATCTACACATATATATAACCATATTCCCTCACATAATGATACTTCTAAGACTTTGGAGTATACTCCCCTAAGTCGCTTATGTTTATTTATTACCAATAATGAACCCTAACTTAGTTCCATAGGACTTCTAATCAATAGTCAATTCTCATTAGGTTTTCTAGCAGTCTCGCATTCCAATTGGTAATTAGGTAACCTTTTAAATGCTACTTTTTAATAACACTATTCATTGTGTTTTACAATGTAACCTATCACAATTATAAGAATCATACATCATGTCATTAATAGCAATTCAACTCCCACATTACTATTATAGTAGAAACTACTATAGTACTTTCATCGACGAGGAGTTTGTCTAAGAAAACTCTTATACTTTACCAAGAATTTACTTGTGCAATTTAAATAAAGATGAAACAATCATATTAACCATTCATAAACCTTTTTGAAAGAAAATTGAGGAAATAACAACATACCTATGCACTTATGTCATTGGCCTAACATGGAAGTGGAAAAATTAATGGTCGTCTTTATTATGATCTTGAGAAGACGTTCCTCCTTCTCAAGCACAACTACAAGGTCAATAAACATTTTTGTTTGCTACAACTTAAGGAAACTGGATAGCTGAACAGTGTGAACTTGTTGATTTTCTGTTATCACAGAGCAAAAACTCAATCGTTAGTTCCTTAAATGAAATATGCGGAAGCATTTTGAGCCCAAATAGGCCCAAGCGTTTCTGCTCATGCTATCATACCACCTGTAACATACCCCTTATACCTCAATGTCGTTATAAATGAAAAAGGGGTAAATTTTTTTTGGTTTCACTTTTACTGCAAAATGATTCAAGCATGTTAGTGGCATATTTTACATGGCATTCCATTCGATATTGTAAAACAATCATTTGACAATTTACATCCATCCTCATCAGAACAAAAACATGCGGTTTACATCCAATAACCAAATATGAATATTATGCTTTCTAGTGTTGTAACATACCTACTAAAGGATAAAATAATTTATCATAAAGTAACGATAACTTACGAATACCCTTACGACTCCTTAAAATTAAGTCATTTCGTGAATCAATCACCGGGAGGAGTTGGTCATTAAGAAGGGACTTGTTGTCTACAAAATATCATAAGTGCATTGTAATAAAGTTAGCCCTTACAATGCTTCCTAAGATCCATATTTACGTACTGATTAACATGCTAGGAAAGGACCTTAACAAATATAATATATCACAACCTCAAATAAACAATCTTCCTTATAGAACATTCATAAGGAAACATTTGTCATTCCTCACCATCTTTACATGCTAGGAAAGGACCTTAACAAATATAATATATCACAACCTCAAATAAACAATCTTCCTTATAGAACATTCCTAAGGAAACATTTGTCATTCCTCACCATCTTTATCATGAAAACACAATAAGTTAAAACATCAAGAATACAAAGATAAGATACATCAATAATCCAAAGGAACGAGACCAATATATGTGCTTCACCCCAAACTTGGGGTTGCATCCACCAACTCAATAATCTTCTTTATTTGCCAAATCGACATTTGAATGTATACAAAATGACATCATCTATGATGTGTCATCCCTTTCTCTTTCTTGAGAGTTTCTCATATCATTGAAGAGAACTTTTACATATGTACTACTATAATCTTTAACATAGTATTTCCTAAGAGATATATCCATTACTATGGATAACAAATCCTCACTCAAGAAACCCAACATCCAATAAGCATTAAATTCCCACCTAAGCACCCACTTAGGATTTTAACATGGTTTTCAAGTGTTAATCAAGGTTTACGGTTAATAAAAGTAATTGAAGTCTTTAACACACAAAAGTATTGTTTCCCTTTTAAACTATATCAGGTCATGTACCTTAGCTCATGGGTATTCACCATAATCCTCTTACACTCTCACAAGTGAATAACAAATTACCAAATTCACCATACATATACAAACATTAAATAAATGAAGTGTGGAAGCACAATCAAGAATTTTTGTAGCCTGTATAAAACCGAAACCGAACTTGCTATAGGAATTTCTGGAAAAGGGAATTTAGGTAGGACATGAACAATATTTGTTTCAGCTATTCGTCAAAGACTTGGAATGCAAAGTTTTAAAATCAGCTTTGATACATTTTATCAAACACATGGTGTGTGAAGTCTGTAGTAAGACTTTCAACATAGAAGAAAACATTTCCAACCACCTGGAACTTCTTCAAGAAATATTCTGGAACATGAGTTATTACTCATGATAGCACATTCAATTCTTCAAATGAACTCCATGAAGCAAAATGGTAATTTCCCCAAAAGTATTTGACACAAACTCAAGCCAAACAAGGAACTCTCGCAAACATTGAATCTCTCTTCAAATTGACATGGTTCAACTGAGAAATATAATGCAGAACAATCAATATGATTTCCTCAAATGAATCACCCCTCTTAGTACCCAAATGGCTGTTCAACCAAAATACAAACCAACATTTGGAGCATGACTTCATAATTCAATTCTTGGCGAATTTTACAAACAGAGCAAGATAGATGAAACTCAAGACGGATTCAACAAAGCCAATGCAACAAAACGATCTAAAGGCCATTCCATGAGAGCTAGGAACTCAATTTCAATGTTTATACAATCATACAATTGTTGGCTTCTTAAAACATGATTTTTATACAATATATAACCGTGGGAAAACAAAAACCAACTCCAGCGTAATATTTACAACAACTGGGACATACACCAATGATTCATGGGCATTCCTACAACAGTTAGAACATCAAAATCGATTTGTAGGCATTCATATAGTGTCTAGGCACAAAAATCGATTTCTGGGCATTCAAAACACTGTTTTGAGATGAAGGAACAACAATTGGGTTTAATTTCAAAACTCAGCAATATACACCAACAAAGGAACCCAAAATCAGAGTTTCAAAACCCCCAATTCGATTTCCCTCTGCAGCCATGGATTTAGAAATTGGGTAACTTGTTGGGAAAATTTATAACTAAAAATCCACCAAATGTAGATAGGAAACAGTTTATCAAATGCATTCAATGACTGGGGAGTTACTCGCCCAATGTGGATCCATACGATTAAAACAAAAATGCATGCAACGACTGAAACCACACCCAAGGCGGACATGAACCAGTTTATCAAAGTATACACCGACTGGGGGAATTATACGCCCAATGTGGATCCGTAAAAATTTTAAAATGCATTCAACAAACAAGAATACATACCCAAATGCTCGATGTGGAAGGTCATCGACCGCCTGCAAGATGGGAGCGCATGCGAAAAGCTGTGACTGGGAACGCCATAAATCTATGGTTGGGAATGCCATAATCCATGGCTGGAAACCGCATACCAAGAAATGGATATGTCATACATTTTCCCCCCTGTTTGTGAGTGAGGGTCTTGAACCCCCTTATAAAAATGAAGACCTCTTCAAAAGGAACTCACAGATTCCTCCTCTCAACACGCAGAGCTGTGTCCTCTCCACATGCCGAGCTGCGTGCTCTCAACATGAAGACCTGCATTTTCTCAACATGCAGATGATGCGTGCTCTCAACAAGCAGAGCTGCGTGCTCTCCACATGTAGAGTTGCGCTCCCCCCTTTTCCTTTTCAAGAAATCTCATTAATATAATCCTCTGGTCTTCCCAAACATGCCAAATCGCAGATCGACTCTCAAGTTTTTCTCTTTCAACGACAAGTGGCAGAAACGTTGTACAGAGTCCTTGATTAGGAAAATCAATTCCCAAGATTTATTTCAAGATTTTCTCCATGGGAATTGTACCGTTATAACTCGTCACTAGTGGAAAGTTCTTCTTAGGGAAGAAAACTGATTTTCCTTTCTAATAAATCTAGTTCTCCCAATAAATGTTGTATATATATATAATATCTAAAATATATATACTTATGCGAGTACCAATAGGTTGTTTTATTTGGTGTGTATACAATGGCCTCTTTCCTTATATATATATAAATAAAAAGATGTTCAATATAATCTACATGCATAAATGCTTTTATTTTTCTCCATTATAAAGGTACTTTAAGATGTTCTTTATATATATGTGTGAGAGATCAACATCTTCTACTTGTAATAAGTTTTTTTTTCCTTTTTTTTTCTTGAGGGTTTACCTCGGAAAGAAAAACCATTAAGCTTCTTATGAGGTTTTGGCCAAAGCACCGATTACCTTTTATGCATGAGCACGCGGTGTAGCCAATATAGTAGGTGAGGTTGGATATTCCATGTTAAGTACTTGAACTCGAAATCCCAGAGCACAAATTTTTTTCTTGATGACTCATGGGTACTAATTCACCAACAACCCCAAATAATAGATCGTTATTTTTCTTGGTCTCTCCCTTAGCGGGTTCATTAGTTCATCGTTAAGTCATCCAATGATTCTAGGATCCTAAATCTATAATTTAGGGATTTTGCTTGTAGCATCCGTGGAAGCTCTCCAAAGTGAGTTGTGAGGAGATTGGGGTAAGATTTTAGGCTTGAGAATGTTTCCTTTTATTTTATTACCGTTTCCTTATGACATGTTTTTCACATCTTTAAGATACAACATACGCTAGGATATAAAATCCCCAAGAAATCCCTTCTTAAAATTATTCATGCTCTGTGAAATCTTTTACCCAGAAACCATGTATATATTGTATAGCTGATTGTAAACACGCCGCCATTATTTGAAGCCCATATCAAATTGTCCTTATGTCCCTCCCGCATAAACATGACAACAACATAAAATACCAATGACTTATGCTTAGTAAAGCAATCGTTCCACAAGGATTAATCTAGCATAAGAGAATATATTGGAAATGTTCTTTCATTATCATATTGAAACCAAACACATGCATTAATGTCCCCACATCAATATATTTATATAAAGTGACAAAATCCTTTGCATAATATTTCCATAGCAGTAACCCCTAAGCTTTGGTTTTATGTTACTCTTAACTCCCCAAAACCCTTTAAAAATATACCTATCTTACAAGCATGAATAAGACAACCAGTTTATGAATGGAATTACAGCTTAGTTCTAAATCAATTCTCTGCATTCAATCTCGGCATGACTCGAATACCCTCTATTCCCAATAAAGGCACTGAACATACGACATGTATAAATTACAAAGCAAGAGAATCCACCAGCATCTTAAACTATAACAAAATACAAATAAACAGTATACAAGAGAGAGACACAAATGTACATGGTTCACCCAATCCTTGGGCTGCGTCCACCAAACTGTCATTTCAAGTATTATTCATCAATTTTTTGAGGTTTACAAACTACAACATCATTTTTTCCACAAGTTTTTTTGTTATTCTCACCTACCCTCTATGGGTGTAATTCTTTGTACATAGTTCCTGAAATGGACTACTTCCCCAAGGGAGAGTAAGCTCTTTTTTCTTCCTACCAAAACATAGTTATATCGTTTAAATGAGAGATGAAATCATGTCAGCAAAGTAGGATGAATTCATAATACAAGTATCAAAAGTACCAAAGAGTTATTGGTAAACACTGCCTCTGCTAAAATTCTTGTTCATGTCCCAAGGGTAACATATATGTTTTTATTTGCTGCAAGGATTGAGAGTAACAATTTATAGGCCTCCAAGGGTGGCATCCCATCCTCAGCGAGATAAAATAAAGTTTTAGACTAGTTTTTTTTTTTTGCGCAGAGAAAAGTTTCCAGATCTAGTTCTGACCCTTATATGGGTCTATAAATAGGGGCATGTCCAATATCAAACGGGTGACCATCTAGCACGCCCACTACTAGTTGTTATGCCCTCTATCTTCCCTAAAATTTTATAAAGCTTTCAATATACAGCCATCTATGTTTCGCGGTATTAAGTGCTCTGCTTATTACCAATCTAGGGGGTAGATACATTCCAGTACTAAACAAGGACAGACTTAAGGAGTATTCCCTTGATTCTTTTTCTGAACGGCGAGCATAATCCTCTAGATGCAGTCCTTGTTCTTGTCTCAACGCAAAACTTTTGGCGAAACTCTAGACCACTATGGCCTCGAATTTTCGAGTCCTACTAAGTTTAACCGTATCTAACCTTGACACCAAAAAAGGGTTTTTCTTTAAAACTAAACAAACTTTATCCCACTTCTTGACTTGGTCTGTTCCGAGTACTCCTCATCAACAATTCTTGATGTGTCGACTAAAACAACGCAACTCCCTTATTCCCTAACCACTCAGGCCAGCGCGTTCTTGGTTCTTTTTTTTTCGGCGTTTTGAGGTTATCAACGATCTCTTTCAATCGGCCTCTGCTACCATAGAGTAATCCTATCAGGATACACTGGCCTACACTCATCCTAACGGCAAGAGGTTGGGAAGATTAATGGTTTACAGGAAGGAGCGAACTCTCATAAAAATTTAAATGGATCAATTGATCATATGTTCAAAATAGCAAGAACCACCAGTACAACAAAATATGTTGGATATATTTATGCTAGTTCCAGGATTGCTAATATGATAAAAATCAAAACGCACACTGAGCATGTAGAAACATCTCCATGATCAAAACGTAGTACAACCTGAAGGGTAGACATATTTACAAAATCTGGTGGTGATCTTTCCCAGAGGAACAGGGCGACCTTCCTCTTGAAGGGTTTAATTCCCTTTCCTAAATCTCTCCCTACTATTAGAATCCACCTCCACACATATATATAGACCAGTCATATCTTAAAAATAAGGCTAATGTTCTTCCACTTACCTTCGTGAGATTTATTTTTCTAAACCCAACGTAGTCGTTGTGACTGACCGGGAAGTTTTTACTCTACCATTTTTTTTGGCTGACAGCTCATGAGCTAGGACAGTGGCGTGACTGTCACGTTCAGTCCTTATTAAACTCCACCATCCAAGCCGAGATCCTCCTTCTATCAAGCCTAGATTAAAGCATGAATGAAATGATAATTCATGTTTTTTGGTTAATTCTTCATCTTCATTTTCCTCGCAATAACCTCTAAAAATATATAAAGGTTTAAATTTCTTTCTTAATCTATCATAACTATATAATGTTAAAAATGCTCCATCCGCCATCTTACAATAAAATAATCCGTAATCAAATCCATGCCCTTCTTGACTAGACTTACTCTATTATTTTACCCTTTTCCTTTTTGACCTCACTTACATAATAAAACCTATGTCATTTTTTTATATAATGAAAAGACTCAATTTATCTTTTTCCTTTGTCATAATTACATAATAAAGCCTATGTTATAAGAAACAACTTAATAAACCTATGTCGTTTCATATAAGAAAAGAACTTACTCAATCTTTTCCCTTTGACATAATTCATATAATAAACCTATGCCATTTTATATAAGAAAATGACTTAATCCATATAATAAACCTATGTCATTTTATATAAGAAAATGACTTAATCCATCGTTTTTTTGGACATAATTTATATAATAAACCTATGTCATTTTATATAAGAAAATGACTTAATCCATCGTTTCTTTTTGACATAATTTGTCTAATAAACCTATGCCATTTTATATAAGAAAATGACTTAATCCATCATTTCCTTTTGACATAATTTGTATAATAAACCTATGTCATTTTATATAATAACATGACTTAATCCATCATTTCTTTTTTTGACATAATTTATATAATAACCCCATGTCTTTTTATATAAGAAAGACTTAATCTATCTTTTCTTTTTAATTTAAGGCGACTAAGTCATATAGTCTCATACCCATTAATTTTTTGGGATTTTCTCCCCTTGGTTCCCCCTACTTTACGTTTAGCCCCTTGACCTTTCTGAAAAGGTCAATACCATTGATAGATCATGTCTTAATTACGTTTGATTTTTAAATAGCCGGCCATTTAAAAGGATAATTGTGGTGACACAGGAATCCCTGTAGGGTTCCATAGCCACGACGAGACTAAAGCTACATTATTGTAATTAAGGCTCTTTGACCATTTTCTGTTCTTTTCCCTCGTGGGTTCAGTTCCCGTCGTTGAGATGCATCCAACTCTCAAGTCTCCTACAGAACTTTGGATAGTATCAATTACAAGGTCATACTGGTGGGGCCTTGGCCTTGGGCTCCTCACGAGAAGACAAATACAATAATATTAAAAAAAAATTACATCACATTCAGGGGTTTTTAACAAGAGGGATATTACATCCTTTCCCCCTAAAAATAACACCGTCCTCAGTGTTCCTATTTTCAACCAATATCGTTCTTCTATTCTATCGTTCCTTCTTGTTTTCAGCTCTTGATCCGATCTCTTTCGATCTTTCCTGTCTCTTCTCAAGTTTCTATTGCTCAAGACCTGTAGTTTTCCTGCACAAGGTTCGGGTTTAACCCAACATTTTACTTAGTAATTCATGTTCAATATTATAATTCAATTTAAACAAGATCTATAGATCCTTTTTGCATTGCAATTTTTTAGTTTTATTGGTGTCATAATGCCCAGTCATTTTCATGATGCAATTCCTTCATCAATAAACATAATTACTATCCCTTTTGGGGGTTTCTCCATGTTTTGGATAGTTATGTCGTCCTCGACTTGATGAATCATTTATTTTCTCTAGATGTCCTCCACCCCAGCACTCCAAGTGCTAACAATACTCCAAGCACTGATCCAAGCTACCCAACACAAGGATGATACCCTTTCCTTAGGCGTATCTCCTTCTTCTTCTATTTATGGTGCTTCACCATTATTCTTTTCTCTGGATGTCCTCCATCCCAGCACTCCAAGTGCTAAAAATACTCCAAGTATCGATTCAAGCTACCCAACACAAGGACGATACCCTTTGTTAGGCGTATCTCCTTCCTGTGCTATTCAGGGTGCTTCGCCAAGTGTAGAAGAAGCAAGTCAGTAATTCGGCTTGAACGATAGCCGAATTAGTCGATCAGCCGACTAAGTTGATGAGCAAACTTAGTCGATCAGCCAAGTAAGTCAGTCGATCAACTAAACTAGAGATTAGGTCGGCCACCTAAGGTCATGTCGGTTCACCGAATCGATAGGTAGTTATTTTGTAACCATTTTGTAAACATATATATTAGGTTGTTGAGCCAGATGAGAAATCAGTTCAATTCTCTGTGTTGTATGGACTCATTCATGTAATATAACCTGTTAATTCACCCATTTGTTCTTATCTCTTGTCTTTGTCTTATATGTATGTTTTAGTATGTAATATTGGTAACCTTATGTGATCTGTGTGATTACAACATTGGTTCTGTGGCCGGTAGTACATGTCTAAAATGTATGCAAACAGATGATACTAGAGCAGGAGATTAAGGACTGGTGGGAACATAAAGTTGCAAACTATTTGCAGAATTACGCACGAAGGAACAGATTAACAACTGCACAAGAAAAAGAAAGATTCTTCACAGAAACACATGAAAAGTTTTTAGAATCAATGCCCCAACATTTGAAGAAAATCCTATATGAGAAATCCAGAAGGGACTAAAGAACAACATTTGCTGGGAAAACTGAACCGAGGAGGTAGAACAAACTTGTTGGATTGGTTCGAGAAAATCGTTGACTGCTTCTGTGAGGAGCAAGCATTCGAAGATAGAACATCGGTGGAAACCGTCAAGGATAAATTTTACACAGATCTCACCAAGCAAATTTTGTGCTCCTTACCAACCTTATTGTTCAAATTCGTGATTGAGAAGGGAGTAGGACATATTGTCGAACCTCATCCATCACTTCACGAACTACCATCAAACTCTAACTGGGCAGAAAAACAAAGGAAGTGGGAAAAATTCATTGTAGAAAGGGAGTGGGAATACTTCTTGAGCAAGTAGACCGAACTATCTGGGCTTTTCAGAAAGCATCAGGTATGCTATGGGGGGGTAGATGGTCATATGTCGAGATAAAGTAGAGTGGATTCTAGTTGACTAGAAACAGATACCATTCACCAGTAATGAGAAGTCAACCAAAATGGAACTGAAGAGAATAGTATCACATGAAGGTATGTCAGACATTCAGAAAATCGAGAGGGAAGAGAGACAATAGAGGAGGGAAGCAAGAAGAGAAAGAGCCTTAGCGCTGTATAGAGGAAGGAGTCCTAGGGTGACCGACAAGGAAGAGAATCCGCCAGAGTTGGGTCATGACCAACATAAATAAGGTGTAGAACAAGAGGCATTCCCTAAGGAGGAAGAATTGTGGATAGAGCAGCCAGAAGCTCTCCAATCAAGAGCTCCCCATGAAGGAACAACTCTCTCCCTGTTAAATACGCGTACCCACATACAAACTATTGTCAAAGAGGACCTCCGACTACGAGCTGGTGAATTTGGAATATGGAGTCAACTAGATGAGGAAACATAAACTAGATGACACCTCATTATTTGTCGACCAGAGGAAGGAAATTGGGTTACCTTTAAGTGGTACCCTCCAACCGAAGTATCCACTTACTCTTACCGACACATGAAGGAGCACCCCTCCTTCCAAACATAGCTTTGGAAGACACAAAATATTCATAACTATAGACAAATAGTTGTAATGGGCCATCAACAATAGAAGTCAACATCAACCGACCACAGGTCGAAGAAGAATCGACAACCGACAAGAACGAAAGTTTTGTCGACCATAGTCCCACAGAGACGAATAAACCAATAACCACACCACTCCCACCCCCACCTCCACCTATGTCACTTCCTAAGAGCAATGACAGTGATTCCGACATGGGTCTTTGATAAGATCACATTCCTCTATATGAAGGGGATGAGGACCCTAGATGACACTGGTTCATCTGCGAGCCAACTTGGGAGGTGAACTAAGTTACAGATGAAGATAGACAAATGGCACAGTTTGACGGTGCCTTGAGGAAAAGGGAATTGACATGGTATATGACCTTTTCGGAAAGAAAACCTAGAGCAACGAAAGTGAGGATCAAGGCACTGTTTTTATCATTTTTCAAAACTCCAGATACCAAACACCTGGCAGTGAAAAAAATAAAAAACAACATCACAAAATCCAGGGGAAACTGTCCGCGACTATGATAAGCATTGCAAAGACCTTCTGAGCCAGCTGGACTACGTTATAGATGAAAAATTACTAATCCAGTGGTTTCTTGCAGGGTTATCTCAAAAAGTGCACCAATACATCAGTCTCAAAACATTCAAATCTTACGAGGATGCGCTAACAAAAGCTCTTCTAGTGGAGATGGATGAGAACATAACCGCTTACTCTGCTGACCACAGATTGGAAGAAAAACTCGAGAGTGTACAAAATTCTTTAAAGGAATTAAACCTCAAGAATCAGGAGATCTGGTGCACAAAGTGCTCGATGGCCGGACACTCCAAAGATAACTGTCGATAGGAATACAGCCGATAGGACGTTCGATTCATGCAGACCAAATCTTTTTGCGACATTTTCCATGAACACGGGGACCACTCAACAAAAGACAACACGTTCAACATGAAGAATGGAAAGGCATGCTGGTGTGCAATCTGTGAAACCAAAAATCATAACACGGTCGACTACCATTTGAACCTGAAGAACTGACAAAATTATCATGCAGTCTACCAAACCAATGCAGTTGTGCAAACTAATGAGTAAAACAATTTACCAAATGATCATAACGGTCAGAGATATGACGGTAGACAATACGAGTTCCTGTACGACAATCGACTTGGAAGCTATTGAGGAAGAGGTCGATTCCCTGGGAATCACGACAATCGACCACGTCGACCCATCTAATGCTTTGCATGTTATAAGGAGAGACATTGGTATGCAGATTGTTGATATAAAGACAGATCTGATGTCAAATTTTGTACTCATTGTGGAGTAGGGGATCGCTCACTAGAGGATTGCCCTACCATGTTGGAAAAAATAAATACAAGGAAAAATGTTAATGTCGTGTCCTGTGTGCAAAAAAATGATGTAATAAATAAAAAAAATTGCATATTGTAACTCAACAAGGAAAAAAAACAGGAAGTGATAACCCAATAATCAGCAAAATAAAAGAGAAAAATGGCTACCCTGACCCACTGAAAGAAAAACAAACATACAGATAAGAAACCAATGTATTCAAATAAATTGCAAGACAAGAACAAGATCACGACAATCGACGTAACACAATAAATGAATTAATATAGCTCGTAGAAAAAGACAACTCAGTATCTCAGTTCATCGATTTGCTATATGAAATAAAATGTAACAACTCTAAAAAACAAACAAAGAACATTTGTAGCTTAAATAAAAAAGACAAAGGTGATGCCAACCCACCTGTCGACCTGGAAATCGAAGGATACCATGTCCGACAAGTAGTGATCGAATTTAGGTCACAAGTAAACATCATGAGTTGTGACACTTGGGAAAAAATGGGTAGACCTCAACTACATGAGTTAGGAATATACCTGAAACTAGTTGACCAGGGCCTAATTGAACCTATTAGAGTCTGGAAAAACATCAACACAACTATAAAAGGAATCTCGACCAAAGTCGACTTCGAAATCATTGACCCTAAGGAAGGGTCTAGTTTCTTCCCAGCATTAGTAGGTCGACCTTGGGGTAGAAAGATGAAAGCATCGATATCCCTAGACAAAGAGAGGATCAAATTGAAAGGAAATGGACAAAATGCCATTGTACATATTCACCCATCTCAAGGAGAACCTTAGACTTAACCTATCGATGAAGAAGTCGATGTTCGACAAGTCTACTAGATTCAAAGCAATGCAGATTATATAGAACCTAACGATATAAATAATACACAAATACCAAGATACAAGGAAGGGGAATCACCATTCATGCATGTAGAACAAGTTTCCAAGAATATTAATGAACATGGCCGACTTCAAAGCCTAGTAGAAACTTTTACAGGACAAGCTGCCTGATGGTGGGATACCCATCAGATGAGACTGCAGACCTGGACAACAGCTTCTACTTACTTTGTCGAAAGGTTTGGAGGAAATATGTTAGCCCAACAAGCTCAGATACCTGTATTCACTCAAGGATAGAACCCAGAAGATCATATTAAAACCTGTGAAAAAGAGTGGAGAAGACTTGGATACAAGGATGAACGAGCATTGCCACACTTGTTCCCATCAACCCTCGTTGACTTACCAAACAAATGGTATAAGATGGAAGAATCTAGAGGTGAAACATTCCTTTGGAATGAATGTAGGGAAAATTTCATTAAATATTTCAACTTTATAACGCAAAATGAAAACTTGGTCGAAACAACAAAATAGATTAAAGAATTTATATTTCCAACCGAAAACAAACCCTTAAAATATACTTGACAGACAATGAGATGCCATGATATACAAACGAGGACAAATCCATATTCGACAAGACTACAGTTAGAAAATAAAAACATAGAAGGAAAAAGATTTAGGTGGAAATCAAACCATGTCAAAATAACCAAACCTATTTGTACAATCCTTAGAGTGGAAACAACCGACAAGAAGGACACCAACAGCATTACTGCAGCCGACTTCCCTGCCACATTCTCATAGTTTAAGGAAGGAAGTCAACCGATCAATGAAGCCAAAGCACCAGAATGGCTAGATTCTAAATTCAAAACTAGGGAATTCGACATCTCAAATGATGATTGACCAAAAATGGAAAAGATTGGTGACTACTGGAGTGAACAGTAGACCATAGAGATAGTGAACTTATTAAAGGAGTTCCAAGATGTATTTGCTAGAGATTATAAATACCTCAAAGGCTTAGTCCAAGAAATGGGAGAAATGAAGATTGATACTAAACCTGATGTTTGACCTATGAAGAAAAGGCCATATCAACTAGCTCACAAATACAAGGAGATAGTCAAAAAGGAAATTGATCACATGCTTGCAGCAGAAATTATCTATCCTATCAACCAATCAAAATGGGCAAGTCCAATGGTTGTACATCCTAAGAAACATGACCCGACCAAACTAAGAATTTGTGTCGACTTCAGAGAACTAAACAAAGTGACACTAATAGACCCATTTCCAACTCCTTATGCAGAAGAAATATTAAATGAATTTGTAGGACATGAATGCTACTCATTTATAGAGGATTCTTAGGTTATAACCAAGTTCCCATAGCTAAAGAAGACCAAAAGAAGACAACCTTTGTGTGTGAATTTGGCTCATTTGCTTACAAGGTTATGCCTTTTGGATTAAAAAATGCACCTATAGTATTTTCCAAAATTGTTGTCAAAACATTTCAGGAATATATTTACAATACCATGGTAGTATACTTGATGACTTGACAATATACTCCATGTTAAAGGATCATTGCAAATGGCTCAGACTTATCTTCGAGAGATGTCAACAAATTCAACTCTCCCTAAACATCAAGAAATGCATATTTGTGACCCCCATAGGAATATTGTTAGGGCACATTATCTGTAAGGAAGGTATTAAGGTTGACTTTGCAAAGATCAAAATTATCCTCGACCTAAAACTACCAATAAACCCAAAACAAGTCAGGGTGTTACTTGGGCACACAGGCTATTACAAAAAATTCATAAGATATTATTTAAATATGACCTATCCTCTTGAAGAGATATTAAGGAAAGATCAAGAGTTCAAATAGACAGAGGCGTGCCACATATCATTTGAAAAACTAAAAATAAAACTAGTCGAAGCACCAATCCTAAAGTTTCCAAACTGGTAGATCAAATTCCATGTTCATATTGATGCATCAGGCCTAGAAATAGGTGCAATATTAACTCAACCAGGAGATGATGGAATGGATTATCCTATAGTTTATAGTAGTAGAAAATTAAACAAGGCTGAGAGGAACTATTCAACAACAGAAAGAGAAGCCCTAGGAATGGTCTTTGCACTACAAAAATATCAACATTATCTCCTAGCTAATCCATTTATATTCTATAAATACCATCAGGCACTTAAGTATCTCGTCAATAAACCACTACATCATGGACAGATCTGTCGATGGCTACTTCTCTTTCAAGAATTCAAATTCAAAGTCGTTGTCTGACCAGGAAAGTTAAATGTTGGTCCCGACCATTTATCTCGAATCGACACATGAGAAGAACCGACAGGAGTTGACGATGAATTACCTGATGCATAACTATTTCAGATAGAAGCAGTCCCAGTAGAACTAGAAGAAATAGCCCAGTTCTTGGAAGATGGACATGCACCAGAAGGAATGAGTACAAAGAAAAAGGAGATATTAGCAATGAAGGCTACACCATACAGTCTTATAAATGGATTATTATACAAAATGGGATTAGATGACATCCTCAGAAGGTGTGTTCTAGAACACGAATGAGACAACATTATCCATGAAGCACACTATGCACCTGTAGGAGGACATTTCTAGGTAGACACAACTACAAACAAAATCCAACAATTAGAGTTATGGTGGCCGACACTCCACAGAGATTGCAAAAATTTTGTTAGTCGATGTGACATATGTCAACGACTAGGTTGACCCCTGCCTAGGAAAGAAATGCCTTTGATATCAGTAAACACAAGTCTAACATTTGAAATCTGGGCCATAGACTTTATAGGACCATTTCCTGTACTAGCAAAAAGAACAGGCATAAGGTATATCATAACTGCAGTCGAATGTGTAACTAAATGGGTAGAGGCCGAACCAGTCGACACATGTTCTAGTGAGATAGATGCTAAGTTTATCTATGAAAATATAATCACTATATTTGGATGTCCACTAACTATAATTAGAGACCATGGAACACACTTCATCAATAGAACTATAAAAACCCTAACCGACTAGTTCCAAATCGACCTTCATCAGAGTACAGCCTACCACACTCAATTGAATGGAGCAATTGAAGCATTCAATAAAACATTAACAAGAGGCCTCACACAAATATGTAATGTTGTTAAGGATGATTGGGATGAGAAAATACCTGCAGTATTATGGGCATACAGAACAAGATATAAATGCTCGACCGACCAAACTCCTTTTCAACTACTCTATGGACAAGAAGCAGTATTTCCACTACACTTCCGACAACAGACACCTATCATCGCAAAGATCCTACATGTCAATGCCGAACAAGGAAGAAAGGACTAACTATTGAACCTAAGCAAACTCGAAGAGCACTGACTAATGGCAATATGGCATCAAGAAATCCAGAAACAACAACAGAAAACATGGCACGACCGAAACGTCAAATACAAAAACTTGTCGGTAGGAGACCTTGCTTTACTATACAATAGTCGAGATAAAGGTAAACCTAAAAATCTCCACACAAAATGGATGGGAGCTTACATTGTCGAAGATATACATACCAATAGATCAGTCCGACTAAGAACGTTACAGGGTATAGTATTTCGGAAACTCGTTAATGGAGCCCGACTAACACGCTAAAAAACAAAAATTATATAACGACCATAACCGTAAACCAAAAGCTATAAAAACTTAAAAATCCAAAAGACAAAAAAATACCGTACATACAGAAAAATATGACAAGAAATTACCATTTTTACAACCGACATCATGCCCATCGACATAGCACCATGGACCATTTTCATCGACCGACCACTTCCATTGACCAAATTCATAACCAACATCGATCGAAGACCTCTATAGTCCCATCATGCATTCATGTCATCGAGCATCAAAAACAATTCACAATTAATGCACACTCAAGTGTTCCAGCTGGAACATCACGTCCGCCATTAATAGACCCATCGACGCACACATCCACAACATCGCCTATAAATACTGGACTGCCAAAGGGTCATTCACCACAATTCATACAGAGAGAGCCTCAGAGCATCCAGTCGATTAAAATCCGAGAACCCCTTAGTGAAATCGACCACCAAACTGACACAATGGCACCCAAAAAAACCAAAGCATCGACCAAAACCAAGGAACTACAGGCTGTGGATACCGCTTTAGTCCGCAGGATGAAAAACATTAAGAATGCCAAGGTGTAGGAAGGCTCATGGCAGAAAATCTAGCCCGAGATGCAAGAATAGGCTTATGTTAACAAAAACGCCACTCAAGCCACAGAGAAGATTAAATACAACACTATATTCAACTATGTCAATGCACCACTCATGGCCAGCTTTGGTGGCACAAAGGAGACTGCTCTAAAATTCATCATCAGCCGGTACCACAATGGCCAGTTCTATTTCGACCAATCAGTTGACATCTCTCAAGAAGTCATCTCCAAGCTAACTGGTCTCTCAAATGAAGGAAACCCAGTACCATTCGGTATTAAAGAAGGACTCATCGAAGAGCTATCTAGGTCAACTTCAGGAAAGAAATCAAAGGGGTTGATGATTTGCCAAATCACAACCCGAACGCCACATATTGTGGCCAAAATCATAGCAATAACACTCACCCTGGTAGGTCGAGGCAGCGACCTCAAGTTAGATATGCTAGAATCTATCGACACGATTGCGACAGACAGAAGGATATATAGATGGGCTGAATATGTCGCCGACATGGTCGAGACCATTTGTGAAAGATGCCAAGATACGGGGGGAATCATCAAGTTTCCCTCCTTAATGTTATGGATAGTCATGTACCATATCTACCCAGAGGGGAATCCAATCTTTCAAGAATAGTCGAGGTTCCACATGTGGAGATTCAAACCATTCTCCCAGAGAGGAACCTTGCAGGAACTTGAGAACGGGAAAGTACTATTGGAGAATTGGCTTCAACAACTCAAAGTCCACACAACTAGATGGAGGGTCCCTCAAAACATTCAAAGAATTCTACTGACAAACTCCCACATCCATCTTGAACTCGACCATACCTCAGTGTGGTACATGCAGGGTGACAACTCAAATGCTAAAGACCTCAACTACTATCCATCAGTCGATCGAATATTTTGGGAGTTGTCTCGATAGGCCAAAGCCAAAATAATAGTACCAGCAGCAGCAAAGAATATTGACTTCTCGATCGAGGATTCGCTCACCAACTAGGAAAAAGAGGAATTCTATGAGCTCAACCTCTATATCAGCACCTTTGTGTCGGAGGAGAAACCAGTCGAACACACCGACCGACTTCAAATAACCATCAAACTTCTGACCGCAAAGAGGGCAGAACCACGGACGACAAATTCATAGCCATAACAACAGATCATTTCTCTAGCTATAGAAATTCTCATCCCAACCCAGGAGCCAAGGGGAGAGATAGAGCCAGAAAACTGAGAGTATGCTGTCAGAAAAGGGATCACTAGAAAATTGTCAAAAGAGATAACAACGGCCAGGAAGAAGCTCAAGACACAACAACAACAACAAGGAAAAGTTAAGTGGAATCTTATCCTTGTAAACTCATCCGAATACGAGGAGTAACTGGTAGCCACAACCCTCAACATAATAGAGGATGCCGTAGGAAATAAGGTGCCAGTCGAAACCCCGTTCCAAATATTCGTCGAGGCGGGAGCACTAGCACGCCAACCAAAGAAATCTAAGACCACGATGATGCATGAGAACATTGTCGATTTGGTTTCCACGCCCCCACTCCCATCACCGATGAAAGTAACCCAAGAGCAAGTACCAGCATAGCAGCTAGTAAGCCCCTTCGACTTGTGCAAAAGTGTGATGTCGAAAGTGGTGAAAGAAAAGTTCAACAGAGATAGAGATTTGCAGGCATTCATTGAGAATTTTCCTAATATATTTGCATCAGCACATAAGATATCCACAAAAGCACCTCTCTTTGAGGTCGGTGGACACCAACTAGGACATGAAGCCTAGTCAAGAACCTTTGCAACCATCACGTCGACTTTAAAGAGAAATCGCAACAAGGAAGCTGAAGTGGTTGCATGACGAACCTCCACTATCACCCCAACCCTACCGCAAGGCAACCTACCAGCCATTGCACCGACTGGAAGAGAAGAAAATGAGGAGGACATGGCCTGACAAATTAACCAAATGTTCTCTGACTTAGACTCCCCTCCCCGACCTGACAATCCACCACTCACCAACACTTCCCCAATGCAATCACTCCTGACCATTCGCCAACTCCATCTCCACCACCACCACCACCTCCCGACTCAGAGAAAGCCCCACCACAACCAGCTGCACACCCTGCATCTAAACAACCAGAAGCAGCAGTCATCCCACCGCCCCAACTACAGAAACCATCAACTACTATCCCACAAACCAAAGATCTCGACTCAACTTTTGCAGGTACACAGGTGCCGACACAAGCATAGAAAGAAAAGCATAAGAAGAGGAAGGAGAAACACAAGAAGGAGCATCATGGAAAGCCATCAAAGGTCCAGATCAGATTGAAGGATGCAAGATCCCTGACCGACCCAGAGCTAGGAAAACTCCTCAAGACCCTAGCATGTAAAGCAAAGATGAGGAGAGAGCAAAGAAATAAGGAACTCAATGACAAGAACGTAGAACAGGTCAAGTTCCTCACCAAATGCCGAAACCTAGCCCATTCAGTCCTACCATGCCCTATAGAGGTTGAAACAGACAAACCGCTCGAAAGGACGTATCAACTATTTGAGAGCATGGTGTCAGAACTCCAAGCTCGCATTCACAGAACAAAGGAGGAACAAAAAGAACAAACTGCTAGACTCCTAATGTCACAGCACACCGCCTTCAGTGAAGCTTACAAAGTGTTGCAATATCACATGGAGGAGTCTGTCATAACTGAATAAATACTAAGAGACTATCCTACTTACTATGGGAAAGTCTATCAGTAATCTCGAAAAACCTGACAAGGGATCCAGGCATTGGAAATCAAGAAAACCACTGAGGAAGCACTAAGAATCACAATAAAAGAACAAATAGTGCTTGAAATAGCCAAGCTGCAGAGACTAGAGAGGGAAGCACATCAGTGGGTGCAGCAAGCTATCCCCAAGTTAGAAAAAGTCAACATCATCTATCCACAGATAAAATGACTTATAGAGACTGCAGAGGAGAAGGACCAATTTATGGGTCCCGACATGGAGAGGATAGTAGAAGTCTCCATTTCAGAAAAGATGTCTATCCTATCAAGCCTGACCACACTTACAATCGATTTCCAGAATATTTTGCAAATTTGGACAGATTTCCAACATCACCTCACAGTAACAGCACTAGCCATTGTCAAAGTCTATGTACAGAAGCGATCGACCATCAGACTTCATAGCCTATAAAGACAAGGCAAATCACAGTAACTATTGATACCACAGGAAATTTTGTACCTCCCTGTTTCTTCGGGATGAAGAAATGTTTTGTTCATGAGGGATATGTAGAAGGAGCAAGTCGATAATTTGACTTGAACGATAGCCGACTTAGTTGATCAGTTGACTAATTTGATGAGCCAACTTAGTCGATCAGCCTACTAAGTCAGTCGGCCGACTAAACTAGAGATTAGGTCGGCCACCTAAGGTCGTGTTGGTTGACCGAACCGACAAGTAGTTATTTTGTAATCATTTTGTAAACATATATATTAGGCTGTTGAGCCAGATGAGAACTCATTTCAGTTCTCTGTTTTGTATGGACTCATTCATGTAATATAATATGTTAATTCACCCATTTGTTCTTATATCTTGTCTCTGTCTTATATGTATGTTTTAGTATGTGTTATTGGTAACCTTATGCGATATGTGATATTACAACACAAAGTGGAGGCACTTCCATTCTCACACACCACCACAACACCTAGAGGTTATTCTCTTCATAGAGCCCCCACTCTTGTGACAGTCCTCTTAATGTGTGCGGAACAAGTCTTAACCAAAACATCTTACATCTAGGCATCCCTAGAATGCATGATGATCCCTAGCTGGCCCAAGGGAAAACAGGTAGCTTTCATCCACTACCTTCATCACCACTTCCTCATGGTGACAAATTTATGCGCATGAGAATTTTTCTCATATATTCGTAACTCATTACAGTCCTAGAACCTTAGCACTCATCCTAGCCACAATTTCCCATGCCTCCAATCACTCAATAGGTGGTCAGTTAAAGCATTCTTTGATAACCCAAATTTTCAATAATCAATTATGAGAGTTTCATAATTTGCATCAATTTTTAATCATCATTCACAAGTCATATAACCTTTTAAATCATCTAAAAAAATTACTCTTTACTCCTTTCTCAGTAATTGAGCACAACTTACATACACAGGAAGATTTATATCCCATAAAGTATGTCGATTGTAGCAATGGTCATAATCTCGGTGAAGCATGCAATGTTAGTATGTAAACAACATCATCCATAGTTAGTCCTTGGTAGTAAAACTTGAGATTCGGTAATTATATTAAGTAAAATAACACTGATACTTAACCTCATTATCAACGGCAACAAATATTTTTCTAACAGTCAAGTCTGACTGATAGTGTTCCTCGCATATCCTGCCATGTTAGCATATAACATTATACATCATTCATCAAATCACTTATTTTCAATATCAAAATATTTAGATAATCAAATCCATATAAGCTCTTAAAAATGCCAATCTCAATACAACCCAAGCAACAACAATGCTATCAAATTCTCAATGGATTTAATTGCAAGACTACCAACAAGATCCTTCAATCTAGCGCTAGAATCAATTCTAGGGTTCTTACTAGACTCTACAAGTATCCATTAAAACAATTAGTCTATTCGGCTACTATATCAATACTCAAAAAGGAAAATACCATCCATGAGCTAATCAAAACATAAGATACTTCAAAAACTCTAATCCAAGCACAAGGAACCATTTCTAGAACATTCACCAATTGGAGCATGCTTCTAAGAATTTAACAATTATGAAGCCAGTACTTGTAACTATACAAACGAATTTTCGGTATGTGTAACATCATTAACTAATATCAAGAAATAAATTCACCAATCTATCTCTTTAAGGTGTTCAACGCTCAATCCAACACTATCACGAACATAAAGAGATAGTGTTTAAATTGTATTTATATATGTCACTTTAGTGAACAAGCAATTAGGTTAAAAATACAAAACTTCAATACCGCAATTAGTGGACTTCTAACCATAAAATCATTATCAAATTTCAATCCTTCATTTTACTATCAGGTTAAGAAATGTGTCAAACCTTATTTAAGCATTAAATCAGATCCTTAGTATTCAAATCGCAAGAGAGGAGAACAAGTGTCAAAGGAAACTCATCAATAATCAGATTTCAATTAGTATAATTTTCAGCAATCAACTACAAAAAAAATTTCAGAATTGACGCCTATGTAATCGATTTAATTTGGAAGCCAAATAAGGATTTCAATCTAAATATTCAACCAAAAAGGTTGATGTCGGCAATCCAACATAATCAAAGTTTACTGTCAATGTTATTAACCAAATTTCAATAGACAATGAACTCAGATTTGAAGCAAATGATACCAATGTTAAGTGCAAAGTTGTTGTAGGACTGACGGCATTCACTTTCAAGATTCATATACTCTATGATTTAGATAGCAATTCTTCAACGATCTTAATGTCAAAAGAGATTACACAGGAAAACAAGCCTTTCAAGGTACGATAAGCCTAGTTTTAGATGTAAGACATGGTTGTCATCAAACCACCCAAAAGGTTACAACGAGTAGATCATTCATAATGTTACGATGAGTAGATCAAGTAATAAATGATTATGTCAGTAACCTAGGCCATGATACTTGCATTCGGTGTTTTATCAAATTATTTAACTAGAATATTAGGATTGTGGAATAATTGCAAATATAGGACATCAGAGAATGTGACTCATTAGGTCTTTAGGTAATTAGGTAACCCTTTAATGCTACTTTTTAACAACACTAATCAGTGTGTGTTACAATGTGACCTATCACAATCCACATACATCATGTCATTAACAACAATTGAACTCCCCATTATTATTATAGTAGAAGGTGCTTTCGCCGACCAGGAGTTTGTCTAAGAAGACTCTTGTACCTTACCAATAATTTAATTGTGTAGTTTAAATAATGATGAAACAACCGTATTAACCATTCATTAATCCTTTTAGAAAAAAATCAAGGAAGTAACCAAATACCTATGTACTTATGTCGTCGACTTAACATGGAAGTGAAAAAAAATAATGATCATATTTTGTGATCTGAGAAGAGGTTCCTCATTCTCCTGCACTACTACAAGGTCAATAAACATTTACATTGGGTACAACTTAAGGTACTTGGATTGGCCGAATAATGTGAACCTGTTGATTTTTTGTTATCACAGAGCAAAAACTCAATCGTTAGTTAAAACGGAAATATGCGGAAGCATTTTAAGCCTAATAGGCCCAAACGTTCAATTCTCGCTCTGATACCATATGTAGCATCCCTGGAAGTGCTCGAAAGTGAGTTGTGAGGAGATTGGGGTAATATTTTAGGCTTGAAAATTTTTCCTTTTATTTTATTACTGTTTCCTTATGACATATTTTTCACATCTTTAGGATACACCATACACTAGGATATAAAATCCCCAAGAAATCCCTTCTTAAAATTATTCATGCTGTGTGAAATATTTTACCAAGAAACCATGTATATCTTGTATAGCTGATTATAAACACAACACCATAATTTTAAGCCCATATCAAATTGTCCTTACGTCCGTCCTGCATAAACATGACAACAACATAAAATACCAATGACTTATGCTTAGCAAAGCAATCGTTCCACAAGTATTAATCTAGCATAAGAGAATATATTGGAAATGTTCTTTCATTATTATATTGAAACCAAACACATGCATTAATGTCCCCACATCAATATATTTATATAAAGTGATGAAATCCTTTGCATAATAATTCCATAGCAGTAATCCCTAAACTTTGGTTTTATGTTACTCTTAACTCCCCAATCCCCTTTAAAAATATACCTGTATTACAAGAATGAATAAGACAACCAGTTTATGAATGGAATTATAGCTTAGTTCTAAATCAATTTTCTGAATTCAATCTAGGTATGATTCGAATACCTGCTATTCCCAATAAAGGCACTCAACATACGACATGTATAAATTACAAAGCACGAGATTCCACCAGCATCTTAAACTATAACAAAATACAAATAAACATTATACAGGAGAGAGACACAAATGTACGTGGTTCACCCAATCCTTGGGCTATGTCCACCAAACTATCATGTCAAGTATTATTCATCAATTTTTTGAGATTTACAAACTGCAACATCATTGTTACCACAAGTTTTTCCACTATTCTCACCTACCCTTTACAGGTGTAATTCTTTGTACATGATTCTTGAAATGGACCGGTTCCCCAAGGAAGAGTAAGCCCTTCTTTCTTCCTACCAAAACATAGTTATATCATTTAAATGGGAGATGAAATCATGTCAGCAGAGTAGGATGGATTCATAATACAAGTATCAAAAGTACCAAAGAGTTATCGGTAAATATCGCCTCCGTTAAACTTCTTGTTCCTATCCCAAGGGTAGGATACAGGTTTTTATTTGCTGCAAGGATTGAGAGTAACAATTTATAGGCCTCCAGGGGTGGCATCCCATCCTCAGCGAGATAAAATAAAGTTTCTGACTAATTTTTCTTTTATGCGTAGAGAAAAGTTTCCAGATCTAGTTTTGACCCTTATACGGGTCTATAAACAGGGGCATGTCCAATATCAAACTTGTGACCATCTAGCACACCCAATACTAGCTGTTAAGCCCTCTATCTTCAATAAAAATTTACAAAGCTTTCAATATACATGCATCTAATTTTTGCGGTTTTAAGTGCTCTGCTTATTACCGATCTAGGGGGTAGATACATTCCAGTACTAAACAAGGACATAGTTAAGGAGGATTCCTTTGATCCATTTTATTAATGATGAGCATAATCCTCTAGATGCAATACTTTTTCCTGTCTCAACACAAAACTTCTCATGAAACTCTAGACCACTATGGCCTTGAATTTTTGAGTCCTGGTAACTTTAACCGTATCTAACCTTGACTCAAAAAAAGGGTTTTTCTTTAAAAATAAATGCACCTGATCCAACTACTCGGCGTGGTCTGTTCGGAGTACTCATCATCAACAATTCTTAAGCTGTCGACTAAAACGACGCAGCTCCCTTATACCCTAACCACTCAGGGCAACGTGTTCTTAGTTCTTATTTTTTCTATGTTTTGAGGTTACCAGCGATCTCTTTCAATCACCCTCTACTACCATAGAGTAATCCCATCATGATACACTGGTCTACGCTCATCCTAACGCGAATAGGTTGGGAAGATTAACCGTTTACAAGAAGCAACGAACTCTCATAAAAATTTCAATGGATCAATTGATCATATGTTCAAAATAGCAAGATGCACCAGTACAACAAAAGATGTCAGATCTATTTATGCTAGTTTGAAGATTTCTAATATGATAAAAATCAAAACACAAACTGAGCATGTAAAAACATCTCCATGATCAAAAGGCAGTACAACCTGAAGGGTAGACATTCTTACAAAATCTGGTGGTGATCTTTCCCAGAGGAAAAATGCGTCCTTCCTCTTAAAGGGTTTAATCCCCTTTCCCACATCTCGCCCCCCCATTAGAATCCCACTCCGCACATATATCAACGAATCATATCTTAAAATTAAGGCTAATGTTCTTCCACTTAGCTCTGTGAGATTTTTTTTTCTAAACCTAAGGTGGCCGTTGCAACTGATCGGGAAGTTTTTACTCTACCATTATTTTTTAGCTGATAGCGCATGAGCTAGGACAGTGGCATGACTGTCATTTTCATTCCTTATTAAACTCCTCCATCCAAGCCGAGCTCCTCCTTCTGCCAAGCCTATATTAAAGCATGAATGAAATGAGAATTCATGTTTTTTGGTTAATTCTCATGTTCATTTTCCCGGCAATAACCTCTAAAAATATATAAAAGGTTTTAAATTTATTTCTTAATCTATCATAACTATATAATATTAAAAATGCTCCATCTATCATCTTACGATAAAATAATCCATAATCAAATCAATGCCCTTCTTGAACACACTTACTCTATTATTTTACCCTTTTCCTTTTTGACCTGACTTACATAATAAAACCTATGTCATTTTTTATATAATGAAAAGACTCAATTTATATTTTTCCTTTTGACATAATTACATAATAAAACCTTTGTCATAAGAAACAGACTTAGTAAACCTATGTCGTTTCATATAAGAAAAGGAGTTACTCAATCTTTTCCCTTTGACATAATTCATATAATAAACCTATGTCATTTTATATAAGAAAATGACTTAATCCATTGTTTCTTTTTGACATAATTTATATACTAAACCTATGTCATTCTATATAAGAAAATGACTTAATCCATCATTTCTTTTTGACATAATTTGTATAATAAACCTATGTCATTTTATATAAGAAAATGACTTAATCCATCATTTCCTTTTGACATAATTTGTATAATAAACCTATGTCATTTTATATAATAAAATGACTTACTCCATCGTTTCTTTTTTAGACATAATTTATATAATAACCCCATGTCTTTTTATATAAGAAAGACTTAATTTATGTTTTCTTTTTAATTTAAGGCGACTAAGTCATATAGTCTCATACCCATTAATTCTTTGGGATTTTCTACCCTTGGTTCCTCCTACTTTATGTTTATCCCCTCGACCTTTGTGACAAGGTCACCACCGTTGATAGATCATGTCTTAATTACGTTTGATTTTTAAATAGCTCGCCATTTAAAATTCTAGTTATGGCGACACAGGAATCCCTTTAGGGTGCCATAGCCATGACGAGACTAAAGCTACATTATCGTAATTAAGGCTCTTTGACCATTTTCTGTTCTTTTCCCTTGTGGGTTCAGTCGCCCGTTGTTGAGTTGCGTCCAAATCTTAAGTCTCCTAAGGAACTTTGGATAGTATCAATTACAAGGTCTTACTGGTGAGGCCTTGGCCTTGGGCTCCTCACCAAAAGAGAAATACAATAATATTTAAAAAAGTTTACAACACATTTAGGGGTCTTTTACAAGAGGGATATTACATTGCTACCTAACTTACAGTCCTTTACTGGTGGGGCCTTGGCCTTGAGCTCCTCACGAGAAAGCGAGTTCAATAACCGTTCGTAAATGTCACATGCCCCAATTTTCCAAAAACAATATTATTTTATTTTGATTCTTATTTAAAGACAATATGTTAAATTTTATGCTAAGTTGTTGGTGATGACTCAGCAGAGTCAAGGATATTAAATATAATTCTGAATATTTTAATTATAAATAAATAAAGGTGGAGACAACATCTTATGAGAGCTGTTAAAAGAGTGTTTACTATTCAAATTGGTGGAGGAGACCGGGTGGAGAGCAAATAAACATGTGGCAGCATTCTCAAACCACTTCCAGTTGTTGCAGGTGGCAACCTCCCTACATTTGGGGTCATGATTCCCCAAGAAAGTAACATTAAAGAAGATGGCTCAATTAACGTCAACTAACCCAAAAGACCTAGGCAATCTTTATAAAAATGCCCATTGAAGAGAGCTAAGGCTGCTCATTCTAGAGAAGTGATCATTCAGGTGAATGTACTTCAGAGAAATTCAATGGAAGGGAATTTTGGAAAGAGTTTGAGGGGATAACTACTAAGTGATATAGTGTAGCTTTTTAGCTAAAGGATCTTACTGCTGAGTGTAGAGTGTGTTACTGAGTCATTGGACTAGTCTATTTTTTGCATGCTCCACTGTTTCTCAGCCAAGAAGACTAGGAATAGGCTCGAGGGTACTAAGAAAGCATTGTTTGAGCGCTCTCCAGGAGTTGGTAGGGAGGAAAGACCTCCTAACGCTACTCTTGTCTATCCTAATTAGGTTTTACATTATTTTGTTTTACAGTGATTGATAGTTAAATATGAATTTGACTGTTAAATGAATGTTAAATATTTAGTTGTAAATGTTAGAGTTAGTAATGTTTTAGACTATTGAAGAAATGAACCTAAAGTAGTAATGTGTTAAGATGGAGAATATCCATGTTTTTCCATGCCTGGAAGGACCAAACCATACTCCAGCACAGACATAGTATTTAAAGTTGATGAAGGAAATGATAAAAGAATGAAATGAATAGATGTGGTTATGCATTTTAGAATAGCAGAGTAATTTATTTCAATATGTAGGTTATTAATAAGAAGAACAATAATTTGGTTATCTATGTTTATTGTTTAACAAGCTTATTTATGTAAATGTATTAGAAAAGAAATAGCAGTAACCTAGCACAGGTAAAATAATTATTATCATAAGAAAATACCCTCTAAGATAGGATGTTGTGTTTACTTATAGTACATTATTCTTTCCTTTTTATTTAAGTTAAAATATGCAGGAGGTTAAACTGTGTTAGGTTATGAATATATTCCTTTGTGTTTATTTAATAACTATTTGCAAATGCAGTAGAAGAAAAACAGTCAAGCTACTTTATTTACATCCAGATTAAACAAATAAATAAGCTACAAATACTTAGTTTTACATACCAGTAATATTAACTAATCTAAGTTTAACAAATACTATAAACTAAGTAAGGTGTCATTAAAGTAATTAAATTATAAAGAGTAAACTAAGTTACAAAGTCCTTTTAAATAACTCTGAGTAAACCCTATTTGTCATTTATTAAATAAAACAAATAGAATATGATAATAACTAATATAAATAAAATACATATCTAAGTAAAGAACTCTTTTGTAATTATCAATAGGTTTTTACCTGCAAAAGAAAACTACATGGTCGAAACCCTAATCTAAATATATTGTTTCAAATAAAAAAACAACTAAGCTATAATCCATTTGGTTATATCATTATATATTAATAAACAATTAAACTAATATAAACTATTTACAGTCCATTAAGGACAAATGAAAGGACAAATGTATTGTTACAACTGGAAATACTCACAACACACCTGTAACACAAATTAAAACAAATTTAACAAGTAACAGAACTTTAAAAAAATTATAAATTGGAAGATTTATTTAATAAGGGTTTTATTTAGGAAAACCGTAGCTCGTATTCGTGAGCAAAGAAATAAAATTTATAAATTATACCATGACTAAGTGACAGTCTTAAGAACATTAACAATAATCTATTATGAAATATATTAAATAGTAATAATATTCAGTCACACTCGAATAGGGTAAAAACCCTAAATTACAAAGAGTATCAAAAATAACATTGCTGCAAGCAAGTCCGATCTCGAAAGAAATCTTTTAAAAACCATTGTTTTACATAAACAAGCCATAAGGCTGAAAATTCAAACCAAATACAACACCCACCTCAAATTTGGGTCTACCGATCGTCGAGGCGAGGGTTTTGAATTTAAATAGAACCAAATAACATCTAACAAGAAACTGCATAGCCAAAAATGAGGCTGGACAAGTTTCCAAGCTCAGGGTTTCCCCATCATCAACCCTGTTACAACTAGGGTAATAACCCGTTGTTGAACCGAGGGCTTACCCGTTTGAAGCCACGGAACCTTGGAGACAACCAACAACACTTTCTTTACTTTTTGCAAGAATGGTCATAGGTTCTTGCAAAAGAAAGACATTTGTATGTTAGTTACAAAACTCCTTAAATAATAAAATCTACTGTAAACATGATTTTAGTATGAGTATTCTATTCGGAATACAAAGCTATGTATTTACCCGGTTAAAGAAAATGAACAATACCTCCACAGGACTGTCACCAACAACAAGGTGCACATGTAGTTTCCAAACCCTACGATGAGGGAAAAGCACAAACCAATGACAAGTAAATCCTAGGTTATCATCGTAGTTACAGGCCACGGGAAGCAAGATGGAGTATAGACAGGCTGCAATCCAAGTGCAGTGAAACCAACAAACTCTTGCATATTAAAAACCCACAGATACAAAGAAATGGAAACAAGACTGAGTACTGAAGCCCACAACAATAATAAATGAAGAATTGGAGCAAACTCGAGTAGGAATAGAGTCACGACGGCCATGAAAACCTTGCAGAGCAGCCCGAAGGTGAGCATGAACTGCAGAGAGGAAATGACAAGGGGTTAGGTTTGCATCGACTATATATCTCCAATACATGGCCAAGAGATGACCACGTGCCTCAAGAAAATCAAACCATGCGTGGGTCGATTTCTATAGTCACCTGCGTTTCAAATAATTCCAATCATTTAAACATGATTTCAATCAAAACGATGCATAAAACTATAATTTATTCCTTTATTTATCACATCATAAATTATATTTAATTCTTATCAGAATGTTTGATAGCTCATCATTGGCATTTGGGTAACAATGTTAAGTTAACGTTGACCTAGAAAAAAGGTGATAACCAATTTTAAACATTGGTAAATCCCGAAATCGACCATGCTTACAACAAGTAGGCTTATAGAATTACATAACCAAGATAAATATGTATATATTTAATCCAAACTCATCACTTATAAACCAACACATTGAATGGTTTTAATTTATGAAATTGAAGAAAGTTGGATAGCATAGTAAAATAATATATATTGAATTCTTTTACAAAGTTCAAATTTGGTTTAGACTTGAATAGACACTAGTTACTTCTCAACTAGCCAATTGCTAGTAATTTACCATGATTATTTATGGGTAAGATAATATTGTGTTTATACAAGATAATTTGAACTTAGCATAGGATAAATGTTGATCATTATAGAGATATATATCTTGAAAGCTATTATAGACATTAACTTCATGTCAGAATGGTGTTACGATAATAATAAGAATTATAATGATATAACCTTACTTAAGTACTTAATCTTTGGAACAATGTTGGGTGACTTACATTTAATAAGTAAAGGCATTTAGTTTTCCATGTGAAACGATGTAGTTGAATTTACACTAGTCAAACTTATAATGTAGAGAAGTCTTACAGGTAGTAAGCTTTTCCAAAGAATGCAAATATCGATCAGCTTGGTACTAAAGTAAATATTATGATAATGTATATGATACAATAGTTCTTGTAGTATGACATTGACGAGGAAGCTAATAACCTGTTAATGAACAATTGATTTATACATATAGGTAATAGGTTGATACTCACTATACTAGTAGGTTAAAAAGGAAATCGAATTACATATCCTAATGAGAATTTTACTATCAGTATTGGTTGAATCTCTTCCATGTATAAAAACCAATAGTAGCATAAGCATAACATTGCAAGATATGGATATCAAAGTAGAAGTTACTATGTAACAAAGTTTACAAGTTTAGAGTCATAGTAAGTATATTTACTTATGCTAAGTTCGATAAAGATAGGAAATCATTTATTTGAACTTACTTACAAGAAAAACTGGAGAAAACAAACTCCTTTACCTCATGGAAGGTGCTTGGAATTTATCAACTTATCTACTAAGCATTTTAATTGAAAATAGAAACACTTCTTGATACTTTATGAATTTAAAATGTTTACTTGTTCGATCATACCTGTAAACCTGTAAGAACTAGTAATCTTTCTGCATTAGCATAAATGCTAATTGAGCCCAGGATTCAAAGTTAGATTCCACCTACTTACCATAAAGAAAACTCATCGGTAAACTGAAATAAAACAATACATAAGTAAACCTTAATTTTGTTACGAAAAGGAAACTGCTTAGTTAACAAAAATTTAAGATATGTGATACTAATCATTGGACTCTTTCTTTTCTTCTAACCATTAGCCGTTAGTAAACTGCAGAATCAACATTTTATGTTATCTCAAAATTTTAAATTTTTGTTAAAATTTGGGGTTTTGATATGTGGTATCAGAGCACAAGGTTCAAACACTAGGCCTTGATGAATCCCAACTAGCTTTTATGAAATAGTAATTTAAGTTATTATGCTGATGTATTTTCTTCTAAATGTTATTCAACAAAGGATTTTTTTTCTGAAGTTTAACAAGGAGGTATGGAAAGGCTAGAGGAATATGCAGAGGAAGAATCTCCATTTACTAAACTAGAAAACTTACCAAGAGACCCTATACATGAATATCAAACCCCCAATTCCTCATAACTGTTTCAAATAGTAAAAGGCCTAAAATCTAAAATGGAATCTATAAAATGAGAGAATGAAACAATTCTGAGGGCTCACGATGAGCTGAATCAGATCCTAACAGAAAATTTTCAAACTGAGGGTAAGGTTAGAAGAACTGAATCAAAAGATACAAGTCATCATCATAAATTTAAAAAGACGAAACATGCTAAAAATGAAAGCAATTCATCTTCAGAGGTCTTTGCTAAACAACGAAATTTGCATTCTACTAGTGATAGTAGTAATGACAATCATTATACTCAAAAGAGGAAATACAAACGTTATGAGCAAATTTCTAGGGAATTCAAAAAAATAAAACCACCAACATTCAATGAAGATATTGAGAAAGGGGAGGAAGCAGAATCCTGGTTATCTGGGATCATAGAAGTACTTCTAGATATATAACTATTCTAACAAGTTAAAGGCTAGAATGGCTATCTACAATCTCTTAGGAAAGGCCTACATTTGTTAGCAGGACTTGAAGAGAGTTACGGGAATAAAAGAGAAGAATGTAAATTGGAGTACCTTCAAGAGGTACTTTAAAAAGATATTTCTATCTAAGAAATACTATGAAGAGAGAGCAAACATAATTTTATGAGCTTAAATTAGGATCAATGAAAATGAAAGATCTAAAAAACAAGTTTTTAAGTCTACTTAGGTATGTGTCATACTTTGTAGATGAGAAACCAAAGGTATAGAAATTTATCAGCTGTCTACCTTAGCATATTAATGATAGGATTGAATATGACAATCCAAAGACTCTGGAAGAAGCTATGAGGAAAGCCAACTTTTCTTATGAACAAAATCAAAAGAAGGAAAGCATGGCCACTTGGAAGGCCAAGAAGAATAATAACCAGTATGATCAAAAGAAGAAATAATTTGTTCCCAATAGAAATTCTAAGAACAATAAGGCCAAAAATTTTCCTAACAAAAATTTCCCAGGTGTTGAGGCCTGGAAATTCGTAGGCACAATAGTTCTGGCGCTAGAGGGAGGGCCGCCAGTGCATGGTTGGCCGTGGAAACTTATTTTTCCCAAGATTACCCCACCAGTAGATGTTTCAAGCTTGTAACCTGACCCAAGTACTTACAGGTTTCGGTTATACCGTTGAAGTAAGAAAGCCTATTCTCACCCTACGTTGTCCTTTACTCATACTTTGTTCCTTTACCCGTGTTCATGGCTGGTGTAATTGTGAATCAGCCTAACCCATTGCCTTCTTGGAGAGCTAGATCCCCTTTGAACCTTACACCTCCTTTGCATAACCTACCTTAAGCCTTTGACAAGATTTTGCCTAAGTTTGACCCCAAGGAAAGGACTGCTGTAGATGACCACCTGCAAAGCTTTTATCTAGCATTAGAAGGGCTAAGGGCAGGGAAGTATGAAGATGTGGTTTGTAGACTGTTCCCACACACCCTGAAAGGAGCAGCAGCATCCTGGTATTTTGGTTTACCTACAAACTCTATTCCTGATTGGGACACCTTCGAAAGGCATTTCAGAAGTAAATACACAGCCCAAAAAACACATGCCTCATTGATGAAAGGTCTTGGTTTGTTAAGAAAAGAGAAGAATGAGAAGGTACATAGTTTCACTCAAAGGTTTTCAATGTATTTAAAGAACTTTTCAGAAGCTAATAAACCCTCAGACAAAGTCTTAATTGAGTATTATACCTCATCCCTTGGACCTGAACTAGCCATGTTTTCCAAAATGAAAGTCAAACCTACGTTAGTAGAGACTTATGAAGAGGAAGAAAGAGTAGAAGCTGAAAGGGAAAGTGTAGAAGATTATCCTGAGGCACCTGAGGAAAAGACTATCAGAAAAAGAACCCTATTATTGTCCAAACCCAAAGAGGAGAAATCATATGATTTTGAGGGAATGCTGAAAATGATGCAGAAGCTATCCAACCGAATCATAGATCTGGAGAAAGAAAGGGACATTCAAAAAATGTATAAACCCTACTACCCAAAAAGAGAGGATAGCAACCAATGGCCAATCCCTCCCCCAAATTTAGCATCAATGAATATAACAGATGTAGGGGGGGACGATTTCTGCACTTTTCATCAACAAACTCATTCTGAAAAGAAGGGTCCTCAATGGTTAAATTCAATGACATTGGTGATGAATAAGTGGCTAGACTGTAAATTGACTAAGGACAGTGATAAAGAGTAAATGAAGAACCAGACCATGAAGGAATAAGATAATGATACCATGTTTTCATGGGATGGTGCCTCACTTTTTGACACTGAAGAGACCACTCTCAAATATCCATACACACCTACAACAACAAAAGATATGAACCTAGCAACTGTGGATGATACCATAATTTTGAAGATAAAAAAATTGCAGGAGAATGTCAAGAGACAGGTAAAAATGAATGTTGAAGACAAAACACCTGAAGCCACTACCCTCAACTAGGAGGCAGAGCTGAGCAATGAGACTGTCAAACCTGTGGAATATGTTCAGGAAGGAAGCGGTAAAAAATATAAGGAAGTAAAAGAGGAAATACCCACCAAAAACCAACCTGTGGAGGAAAAGGACAAATCAACTGGGGAAAGAAAAACTAGCACCCCACCTTTCCTTTTTACTCTGGAAATTTTGAACCATAAGGTGCATAATTGTCTAGTGGACTCTGGATCATCGGTGAACGTTATGCCTCTTGTAATCTGCAAAAAAATTAATGGGAAGCTAGAACCTACTGATTGGGACATCACTCAACTAGACAAGACTAGTGTCAAAGTAGTGGGGGAGATGAAGAATGTTTTGATTTGATTATCTACAAATAAAAAGATATGTCAGTACCTTGATATTGTAGTAGCAGACATACCTGATGGCTATGGATTGATCTTGAATCGAGATTGGTCAGCATGAATAGATGGGTACTTTGCTTTAGACTGGTCACACTTGTGGTTGTTTCAGAAGGGTGGCCCAAACCTGATTAAGATTTCAAGAGAGCCCTACATGAAGCACAATGTTACTGGGATAGGAGAGGGAAATGAATCTATTAATTCTATCCTGGGAAATTATCTAATTGAGCTTAAGTTGAGACATATTACTTCCAGAAAGGCCGGTTCTATGATTGACACTCAGCCTGAGCTCCTTCAATGTCCTCAGGCTGAAGGGGATGACTGTAGGATAGTAGACATGTGTTCAATTTCAAAACTAGCACAGCTAGACCATGGTTAGATATCTTATGTCTATAATCCAGCCCACCCTCCAGCTCCCTAAGATTGAAGATTTTCAGGAGTGGGAAGATTTCTTTCTTTCTTTCTTTCTTTTGCTTTGTACATAAATAAATTGATTTGTTTTCTTTAATGCTGCAATGCTGTTTTCTTTTGATTTACTACTTTGATGTTGTTTCTTTTATTTTACTGCTTTAGTTCTTTTGATTTTGAATAAAGAGGCAAACTTTTGGTTGCAATGGAAAAATCAAGGTTCTTAATTAACTGAAATCTTGAGCAAGAGGCCGCGCTTTAAAACGTTAGAATGTCTTCTAGTAGCAGTGTCCCTAACTAGCCATGCATTCATTAAAGTCTTGCTTAACCCCTGTAAATAACTCAGAAGTAAAGGAGGTCTGGAATACTATTTCGAGGCTCCATCCATTTCACATCTTAAATGTCCAAGGGGGTGATAGCAAAAGACCCACAGAAAAGGAGCAGAGTAAACGGTATATCATATATAAATGAGCGCATGCCATAATTTCAGAAAAGCTAAAAGCTATCAAGACACAAAACTCCTGAAAGAAACAAGACATATCAAAGAAAAGTATCAAAAGCATGAATTTCAAATTGCCAAAAGTTCCTCTCTGTCCGTGAGATGAAAATCTAATTCTTCTCTCACACAAAAGGGCACTATGGGATAGAGGAGCCTGAATAAAAAATTCAGAAAGAAAGGCAAATGGAGGACTCACAAGAACTAAAGTTCAAATGACACAAAATTGCAATTGGCATGGGAATGAGGAACAAAAGGATAATGCTGTTTACTATCTGTTACAATCCTGTGGTGTCCAATCCTGGAACTACTTAAGGAAAGGTAAAATAAACCTCATTTATTAGGCCTCAAAAGAGTTATTCAGACTTGCAATATTTCTGATGTTACCATTTCCCAAAGAATGGACTACTTCTCAATGATTTAAATGCATAGGTTGGCTAGCCTAGGGATACAAACATCTAGAAGATTTAAAATTTTATTCAGACGGTCTTGCACTGGGAAGGAGTTAATTCAAAAATCTGGGGTTCACCAGGTAGTCGCTAGTTGTTGCAGCTGCAACAATTTCCCAAAATTCCAAAAAATTTTGGGACCCCATTTGCTTAGATTAGCTTGACTTGCTTCTTTGATTTGGTCTAACGTTTTTATAATCCATTTTTTGTCCAACTTCTATTGCTTCCTTGAATACATTTTCATCATGTTTGAATCAGAATTTATGTGATTGACGCTCCCACCATTGCGGAAAATTATTAAGTCGTGGCTTCGACTTTCTGTTCGACGCATTGGTTTTAATCGGCTGATTTTTTTGTTTGAATCAGAAGTTAATTTGCTTTTCCTCCCACCGTTGCAGATGGAAAATAGTATTGGCTTCGACGTCCTTTCTAATTGGTTTGTTTCACTTCGGCTATTGTTGAGTTTTCATCGGAACTTTTTATCTTCTCTCTCTCTGCCGTTGCGGAAGGAAAATGCCTTCCTCCTCCGATCATTGTTTTAAACGTTTCGGAAGCCCGCTTTATTATTCCCGTCGATCCCATAAGTGATGGCCTTCTACCATTGCGGCTGTGGAAGGATTTTATTTTTCCTGGTCATCCGAGTCATTTTAAAACCCGCCGTTACGGAAGGTGGCGCTTTTTGTAACTCCATCATTGCGGCTGCCAAAAATCTTACCTCTCCGAGCCTGTGGTGTTGTTGCTTCCGAATTAAGTCCCAATGTTGTGGACGATGATGCGCTTTACGGTTCCGTTGTTGCAGATGAAAGAAATGCTAGCCCTTCTGATGTGTATCTCTGTTGCTTCCGACTTAACTTTAATCGTTGCGGATGGCTCTGCGCTTTGGCCGTCCGCCGTTGTGGAAGGGCGTTCGCTTTCAGCTTCTGATCCAAAATTGATCTGCCATCCGATATGTATGACCCTGCGGAGGGATTGGCACTTTGATCATCCGTCGTTGTGGAAGAAAGCATACTTTCAACCTCCGATTCGAAAGCTCTCTGCCGTCCGATCGTTCGCTCGCCCGTTGTGATTGACTATATATGCGGGGTCGAAGGGTTAATTTTCTATTGTTGTTTTCGACTGTCGAGCATTGTCATTATCATGCTATCGGTTTCTCGAGCTAGCAAAGGACCCAACTGTCGATGTACCTACATCTAGGTGGCAACTGAGGAAGCCTGACCATCGTCGACCCGCCATACTGGCCGTATCGCCAGGTAGGCGCCTCGTCACATTTTCCCTGTTCCGTTTAAGCATTTGATGAGGTTTTCCGTGGGTAGGTTTTGGTCGTGGTCGTTTTTCTATACCCCATTAGCTACACGCATATATAGTAGAGGGGGAGGTCGTATTGTGGCTGTTAGCCCGGCGTTTGACCCATGGAGTAGTATTTTGGGCCCGCGGTCGTTTGTTGCAACCTTGTGTGTAGTGAATGGGGGTTTGGTGCAGACAGCCGTTACGTCATCTGCACCAAGCTACACTGTGTGATGATGGTTTTGATGGGGAAGGTTTGTGTGGTTTTCCTGTAGCATCTGGAGGTTTCCCCCTTTTGTTGTGGTTTTCATTTTACCCACATCCGCGAATAGCAAGCGTCTCGCCACACTGTTCCGCGCGCAGTCATTTTTAAACCTTAACTGGTGGAGGGGATGTGTCATGAATTTTAGTCTGGTAACCATAAAACGTAGGGGTAGTGGTTTTGTTAAAAGTTCCATTAAATACTTGCGTAGTTGTCCCCTGTCTGTCTCGTGCAGCAAAATGATATTGGCACCCACGGAGAGCGGAAGTTTTAGTCGTGTTAATGTAAATGTTATGAAGATTTCCTCTCTGCTGGATTATATTGTTAGAACTATTTGTATTGGGGAGTAGTGGTAGCCTGCACAGTTTACTACATATAGCTAATTTCCATCATGTTTAACACAGACTAAGTCACTGAACACTGCACATCAGGTTTCAACAGTTCTGTTAGTTAGGCCATTCCAGGCTATACATGCATATATTTGTTTCATTGATTGATTGTTATCATTTTAAACATAGAAGAAATGGAACACTGGACATTGATGTATACAGGTTGGTCACTCAGCCAAAATGGCTTAATGTTACAATTTTATGGCAAGAAGAGCTCACCATGTCAAAGAGACAAAGGAAGAAGGCCCCTGTGGTCGAGGAAGAGCCAGAAGTAGAAGTTGTCACTAAGATACAATACATATATGAAGATACCAAGTGCATTTATGGTGTTGAACCTGAATACCAGTGGGGGGAAATGTATAGACTGATCACACGCAGAGAGGTTCCTGACATGGGCTTAGAAGAAGAGTCCATATATGCCAACATAGAAAGATCTTCCCTGATGAAGATCGCCACCAGACCAGAGCTGTTCCCGTGCTCTGAAGTAATAGGTTGGATTCTGCCCTGGACAGATGTCACAACAATGATTTTGGAGAATGTTGAAAGATAGGGCTATGCTGCATATAGCCCTGGATATGTAGCTCTGGCCTACCACCTGCCAGAAGCCCAAGTATTTTTATCTGATGATTGGCTGAGAAACATTAGGATGGACCTGGTAGAAACTCTTAAAAGGATGTTGTTGTAGGGAAAGCATTACAGATACAGATCGACAGGTGATTATGATACAGCAAGCCTAAGGGCTCCCTATAGGTTCATAGCATTAATGCTGAACAGGATTTTTGGAAGAGCACATGGTAGGTTCTTCAAGTTAGAATGGATCCCAATCATTTTTTATCTTGCAACCCAGGGGACAATTTTCAACTGGGCTAGCATTGTATCCAATAGTCTTTCCGCCTTCTTGGCTTCGGCTTTGGGAGGAGTACACCAGAAGAGATCGGAATTCTATATGAGTTCCATATTGACTGATTGTATATTGTGCAATCAGCCTTTCCCGGGCCTCAGGTGCATCTGGGATAGGGAGAGAATGCCGGTATATTCTGCATATAAACCACTTTGGGCACATAAATATCACAGCCATTACAGAGAAGTCTATGAGCAATTCATCATGCCCTTATACACACTCATTTTCCTGAAGGAGTGTGACTGCATGTCAGAAGAGGTTTTGCAGGTTATCGAAGAATATGCAGAATACTATTTGACTGAAAATGGCCTATACTTCAGGATGTTTGGGGGTTCAAGAGCACCTTCCCTACTGCCCAAATACGCTTACTGATTACATTATCCATAAGTAGGCAGTCAGACAAGTGTTCTTGGATGGAATAGGCAGCTTTCTATTCAAGCATAAGAAGACTGCCTACCCTCCTTTTCCCTTCAAGCTAGGAAGCTGCAGATTCACTAGAGTGAAGAATGCATATGAATTTGTAGAAGAGCTGGAGAGATTTCGTTTTGGCGAAATGCCCTACCACATAAACAATTCCTGCGATAAAGTGGCAGAACACTGCAAAGAAAATAACGTTCACTTTGAGTACACCCATCATTGGGATAGAGAAGAAGAGGTCTTCAAAAGTGCCATGAACATGACTGCCTTGAGGAGAAGATTCAAGAAGAAAATCACCACCAAAGGTGGGAAAGGGGATGAACAGGAAAAGGCAGAGGAAGAAGCCAAAAGGAGAAATGAAGAAGCCCAGAGGTTGGCCTAGGAAGCTGCAGGATGGATGCATACAGAAGAAGAGGAGAAAAGAAAAGCTACCCAAGAAGCAGCTAAGAAAGTAGAAGAAGAAGAAAAGAAGAGGAAGCTCGACGAGGAGCTACAAAAGCAGGAAGCAGAGAGGCTGAAGCTGACACAGACTGAGACAAAACAGTCAGCTTCTGACATAGCTGGCGGTCAGACCCAGGACGTGGAAGACTCGGAGGTTCAGGACCCACAAGTGCCTGCTGCCAGCACACCCATGGTCCCGACACTGAAGCTAGTTCCTTTTGTTCAGAAAAAGGGAGAAGAAATCCCTGATTTCAACACTGTTTTTTATGATAGGGCAACAAAGAGGATAGTAAAGAGAACAGAGAGGAAATTTGAGGCAGGGAGTCTACCAGGAAAAATGATAACAGATATGGTTGTTGTGTTGGGAACAGACCAGGATCCGAGATTCACCATTAGAGCTGGAGCAACACTGATTCAAGCTTTGGAAGATAATGTGGACAAGATCATGACAGACCTGGAACTGTCTAAGAAATCCTTTGCTCAATTGAAAGACACCTTGAGGAAAGAGAGAGAGGAAGGTAATAGGCTTAAGAGGAAATATGAAGACATGTAGAGGGATATGAAGTCTTCTAAGGCCGAATTGGAAGCCCTCCAAGTAGAAATACAAATTAGGGAAACCACACAGGAGTGCCTGGAGAAGGTGCAGAAAGAATACCAAGAGCTAAAGGCAGAGAAAGATCAGCTGCTGGGAAAGGTAGAAGAGCTAGAAGAGTAGCAAAATATCATCTTGCAAGCCGGTGAACTGCACACCCAAGAGCAGGACAAGAAGCATCAAGAGGAGATTGCTTCTCTGACAAGTGCTTTGGAGGAAGCAAGGGAGCAGCAGGTCAACCTCTAGCCATTAAAAGAGCATGTCTTGGCCCAGAAAGCTAAGATGCTGCAGCTGCAAACTGCTATAGAGGAGGAAAGGTGCAAAGTTCTGCAGGTAAATAGAAGGTTAGAGGAAATCCTGGACACCTCTTCTTACTTTGTTGATAGATCCTAGGACGTTCTTGAAATCTTGACTGCGAGAATGGTGAAGCTGGAACACAATGAAGAAACTCCAGTACAACTACCATCTAAGGATCATCGGGCCCTCAAGCAGGATTATGACCTAGTGGAGTTCTCTATCAACACCACTGAAGATTTGAAGAAGGCTATTAAAAAGACAAAAGGATTATGTACCGAGTTTTTCAGAAGACTTCTCATTACCTACAACCAGTGCCAGATAGAGGCCGAGCATAGGCTTGATGCTTTCCTAGATCACAATGCCTTTGTGGAGTTGTTGCAGAAGAGATACTAGGAGGAGGAAGCTAAGGTACAGGATATTAAAGCCCTGGATGATCAGATATTGAGAAGCGAAGTAGATCATTCAGCTATCAGTGTAGAGGTTCTGGAGGATCAGCTTCGATTGAGTGCAGCCGGGATCGAGGCTATAAAGAACCAGGTTGAGAAGTTTGAGATCAATATTCAGTTTTTGGAGCCTTGTGCCTTTGAAGGAATTGCCGTTGAAGCTTCGGCATGGAAGAAGTTTCTAGACACCCAAGTGGGGCCCTCCTCGTGAAGGGATAGTCACTTTTTGTATTTTGTAACAAATTTTGTAAAACATTTGGGAAAGTAGAGCATTGGGAAACGAAGAGTTGGGGAGCCCAAAGGTTACTTTAGGTAGCCCAACTGTCTCACCCTTTGTATAAATATAGAAAGATTCGAAGAAAGAGGGGATTTTTCCCAGTTAGACATAGAAACAATATTGTAAGAAGAAGTAATTCTCTTTGCAATAAAGAAGTATTGTTTTCCTGTTGGAGAAAGATTGGTGGCACTTTCAAATGCTATGATGTGGATGGATAAAAGGTTAACTATTTTGTTTTTCCATCCTCTTGTCCATTAAGCATGAGATCGTTCTAACTCTTTGAACCTATGTTCTTGTTTAAATGGTTTCTGGTTTATTTCGTGGAATGACCGCCATGAGTAATGTATGCTATTCATAAAACAATTGGCTATCTGATTGTTGAAATATCTTTAATCATTCATGCATTGTGGAAAGAAATATCAGCTAACTATAGTTTCTCTTTATATTGCATTCACAATACACATTACTCATAAATAAGTTACAATCTGGCTCCCTGGGGATAGGTAAATAGATAGACAGTTAGTTCATTTCATTGCTGCATATGTGATTTATATGCTTGTGAGCCTAAGACGAGAGGTAAGAACCTGCGCATCACATTGTGACATCTCCTTGCATCCTTATCATCTTGCATGTTTAGTCAGGTATCTTCATCTCATACATTAAGTCAAAAATACATGGTGGACCGGGCCGCAACCGGTAAAACCTTTTTTTTTGTTACTTGACCTACGGTAGCCGGACCGCAAACCAAATGAATTCCCTATACCAAGCAGTCAATGCGCTAGTTGGGAACGTTGACTGGGGAGAATCCCTTGCTGTTGTGCCTGCGAACTTCCAGGCCTCAACACCAGGAAATAAGAATAATTCACCAAGCAATCAGAATAATTCTAAGGGTAAATAATTTTCTAATAACCATGGTAATTACACCAATAAATTTGAATGCAAAGAACCTATAAATTGTTGGGAGTGTAATGGCCCACACAATGCTTCAGTTTGTCCTAATCAGAAAAAGACTGTCAGCAATATTCATACTATACAGGAGGAGATGACTATTGGAGAATTAGCAAGGACTATGCTCAGAATCAATGCAGCCTTGGAGAATCGACAAGTAGAATATCAAACTTCCATGGTGGGAATAGAAGTTATGATAAATCAAACCCCTATATCTATTTTGATTGATCCAAGATCTAGTCTCAATTATATTACACCTAAAATGGTAGAAAAATATAAGTTACTTGTTAAAAGTTTTGAAAATTCTTGGTTGGTTTAGTTAGCCACTGGTGCTAAAAGAAAGGTAACTTGTTTTGTAAAAGAATGTGGAGTAGTTATGGATCATTTTGAAACTGTTGTGAAGTTTAATTTATTACCTCTTGGTTCTTATGATTTACTCATTGGTATGGATTGGTTAGAAAAACATAGGGTAATTTTAAACTATTACGATAAAACCTTTACATCTATAAACAGTGATGGAAAACTCATAAGTGTAAAAGGAATCCCTAGAAAAACCACCATAAGGAAGATTTCTACTCTACAACATAAGAGAGCTGCTAGGAAGGGTTGTAAAGTTTATGCACTAACAATAACTAATGAGGAGAATCTAAATAAGACAGATAAATTAAAATTGGAAGACATACTAGTCTTAAGAGAATATGTTGATGTATTTCCTAAAGAAATTCCAGAACTACCTCTAAAAAGGGAATAGGATTTTACCATTGAGCTGGTACTTGGTGCAGTACCTAGCTCAAAGGCCCCTTATCAAATGAACATACTTGAACTTAATGAATTAAAGTCTCAATAAAAAGAACTAATTGATAAAAATTATATTTGACCTAGTGTGTCTCCCTGAGGGGCACCTGCCATCTTCGTTAAGAAAAAGGACGGAACCATGCGACTTTGGATAGATTACCGTTAGTTGGATAAGATGACCATTAAAAAATGATACCCATTGCCTCGCATAGATTATCTATTTGATCAACTACGTGGAGCCACAATGTTTTCGAAAATAGATTTAAGGTTCGGATATCATCAAGTTACAATTAAAGATGAAGACATCTTTAAGACAGCTTTTAGAACTCGATATGGCCATTATGTGTTTTTCATCATGCCATTCGGGCTTACTAATGCCCCATCTATTTTTATGTGTTTAATGAACAACGTTATGCATAAGTATCTAGATAAATTTGTAGTTGTGTTCATCGACGATATACTAATCTATTCAAAAAATGAAGAAGAACATAAAGAACATTTAATTTTTTTTTTGCAAGAGTTAGGAGATCATCAATGTTTTGAAAAGTTTATTAAATGTGATTTGTTCAAGGATAGGATTTGGTACATAGGTCATGTGGTGACTAAGGAAGGGATTTCAATAGATCCCGAAAAGATAAAGGCGATCGAAGATTGGCTGGTTCCTAAGGATGTAACAGATGTTCGATCTTTCATGGGAATTACCGGTTACTACTAGAGGTTCATTGAAGGTTTTTTGAGAATTGTGAATCCAATAACTTCATTGTAGAAGAAAGGAATGAAGTTTGATTGGAACTATAAATGTGAGCAAAGCTTTAAAAGGTTAAAAAATTTATTAACCAGTGCACCTAATTTAAGAATAGCTGATCAAAATAAAGAATGTGTAGTGTGCACTGATGCCTGCAATGATGTCTTAGGCGATGTTATAACTGAAGAAGGGCATGTTATTGCCTATGAGTCTAGAAAATTAAAAATTCATGAAAAGAACTATGCAACTTATGATCTAGAATTAGCAGCAGTTATACATTCTCTAAAGATGTGGCGACATCACCTAATTGGAAGAAAATTTATTTTAACGACTGATAATAAAGGATTAAAGTATCTGTTAGATCATCCTAATCTAAATGCTAGACAAGCTAGGCGGCTAGCTTTTCTAAGTGAGTATCATTTTGAAATCCTGCACATTAAAGATAAAGAAAATAAAGTTGTTGATGCATTAAGAAGTAATGCAAGGCTGAATTTTGCAGCAGTTATCAGCGCTTATACTACAGATTTGGAAGAACAACTTAAACCAAGAATAGAACAAGATGAAATTTACCAAAATTTACAAGCTAAAACAAAAGAAAATCCAACAGAAAGCTTAAGTAAAGGGTACAGTCTGAATGAAAAAAATAAATTACTGTATAAAGACAGAATGTATGTACCTAACGTACCTAAAGTTAAGCTGTTAATTTTGGATGAAATTCATAAAAATCCATACTTAGGTCATCCAAGCTATCAAACGACTATAGCTCTGTTAAGAAAAATATATTTTAGGCCAAATATGAAGATGGAAGTAACAAAATATATTTCTAGGTGTTTTGAATGTCAGCAGGTGAAAACTGAACATCAACACCCAGCTGGATTACTTCAGCCATTGCCTATCCCTAGCTGGAAATGGGAGATAATTAGTATTGATTTTGTTACTGGACTGCCTAGAAATCAGAATTTAAATGATTCTATCATGGTAGTAGTCGATAAGTTAAGTAAAGCAGCTCACTTTATACCTGTTAAAACTACATATAAAGCTACAAATATAGCTGATATTTTTCTAAAACATATTTTCTGATTGCATGGAATACCAAAAGTCATAATATCAGATAGAGATCCTAAATTTATAGGTAACTTTTGGAAATCTCTGTTTAAAGGATTAAACACTACATTAGATTTTATTACTTCATTCCATCCTCAAACAGATGGACAAACTGAAAGAATAAACCAAGTACTGGAAGATTTATTAAGAATGTATGTGAAATACCAACCAAGTAAATGGGAGGATTATTTGCATATGGTAGAATTTGATTATAATAATAATTATTAGACATCAGCCAGATTTAGTCCTTCTGAAATTTTGTATGGAAGGAAATGTAATGTTCCTATCTTTTGGAGTAATAAGGTGGATAGATTGGTATTAGGTCTTGAACTGTTAAAGGAAATGGAAGAAAATGTAAAATAGGTGCAAGATAATCTGAAAGTTGCGTAGGATCGATAGAAAAGTCAAGCAGACCTAAAAAGAACTCCAAAAGAGTTTCAGGTATGTGAACATGTGTTCATCAAGGTGAGGCCCAAAAAGAGCTCTTTGAGATTGGGGAGTTGTGCAAAACTAGCACCTCGTTACTATGGTCCATTTGAAATATTGTCCAGTATTGGACAAGTAGCTTATCAATTAGCATTACCACCAAATTTAAGAGTACGTAATGTTTTTCACATTTCTGTATTAAACAAATATGTTCATGATGCTACTCATGTTGTTAACTGGAATGATGTATAGGTGGAACTAGAAGGATATTTTCTAGTGGAACCAGACTGTATCCTTGGGCTGAGGGAGATCACACTTCGGAACCACACCATTAGACAGGTGAAGGTGCAATGGAAGCACCTTAGTCCTGAGGAAGCCACCAGGGAAACAAAATGTAATATGTGAGATGCATATCCAATTCTGTTCCAAAGGAATTCTAAGGATGAAGAATAAATAACATCGAGGACGATGTTATATTCTAAGGGGGTGTGTATGCCACATGCCCCAATTTTGCAAAAACAATATTATTTTATTTTGATTCTTATTTAAGGACAATATGTTAAATTTTATGCTAAGTTGTAAGTGATGACTCAGTAGATTCAAGGATATTAAATGTAACTCTGAATAATTTAATTATAAATAGATAAAGGTGGAGACAACAACTTAGGAGAGCTGTTAAAAGAGTGCTTACTTGTCAAATTGGTGGAGGAGACTGGGTGGAGAGAAAACAGACATGTGGCAGCATCCTCGAACCACTTCCAACTGTTTCAGGCAGAAACCTCCCTACATTTGGGGTCATGATTCCCCAAGAAATTCGAATAAGAGCAGGTGGCTCAATTAATGACAAATGATCCAAAAGACCTAGGAAATCTTATAAAAATGCCCATTGAAGAGAGCTGAGGCTGCTCATTCTAGAGAAGTGATCACTCAGGTTAATGTACTTTAGAGAAATTCAATGGAAGGGAATTGTGGAAAGAGTTTGAGGGGATAACTGCTAAGTGATATAGTGTAGCTTTTCAACTAAAGGATCTTACTGCTAAGTGTAGATTTTGTTACTGAGTCATTAAACTAGTCTATTGTTTGCATGCTCCACCAGTTCTCAGCCAAGAAGACCAGCAACAGGCTCGAGGGTCTTGAGGAAGCGTTGTTTGAGCGCTCTCCAAAAGTTGGTAGTGAGGAACGACCTCCTAATGGTTTTGTTGTCTATCCTAATTAGGTTCTACATTATATTGTTTTATTGTGTTAGATAGTTAAATTTGAATCTGAGTGTTAAATGAATGTTAAATATTTAGTTGTAAATGTTAGAGTTAGTAATCTTTTATACTATTGAAGAAATGAACCTGAAGTAGTAATGTGTTAAGATGGAGAATAATTCTAATTTGTGTTTTTCCACATATGGAAGGACCAGACTATACTCCAGCACAGACAGAGTATTTAAAGTAGATGAAGGAAATGATAAAACAATGAAATGAACAGCTGTGGCTATGCATTTTATAATAGAAGAGAAATTTATTTTAGTATGTAGGTTATTAATAAGAAGAAAAATAATCTCGTTATCTATGTTTATTGTTTAACAAGCTTATTTATGTAAATGTCCTGGAAAATAAATAGTACTAACCTAGTACACGTAAAAGAATTATTATGGTAAGAAAATATCCTAGAAGATAAGATGTTCTATTTACTTATAGTACATTATTCTTTCATTTTTATTTAAGTTAAAATATTGAGGAGGTTAAACTATGTTAGGTTATAAATATATTCCTTTGTGTTTATTTAATAACTATTTGAAAATGGAGTACAAGAAACACCGTCAAGCTACTTTATTTACATTCAGATTAAGCAAAGAAATAAGCTACAAATACTTAGTTTTAATTACCAGTAATATTAACTAAACTAAGTTTAACAAATACTATAAACTAAGTAGGGTGTTATTAAAGTAATTAAATTATAAAGAGTAAACTAAGTTACAGAGTCTTTTTAAAGAAATCCGAGTAAACCCTATCTGTCATTTATTAAATAAAACAAATAGAATATGATAAAAGGACAAATGAAAGGACAAATGTAATGTTACAACTCAAAATACTCACAACACACCTCTAACACAAATTAAAACAAATTTAACAAGTAACAAGACTTAAAAAAAATTATAAATTGGAAGATTTATTTAATAAGGGTTTCATTCACGAAAACCCTAGCTTGTATTCCTGAGAAAACAAATAAAATTTATAAATTATACAATGACTGAGTGACAGCCTTAAGAACATTAACAATAATCTATTACGAAATATATTAAACAGTAATAATATTCCGTCACAGTCGAATAGGGTAAAAACCCTAAATTACACAAGGTATCAAAAATAACATTACTATAAGTGAGTCTGAGCTCGAAAGAAATCTTTTAAAAACCACTGTTTTACATAAACAAGCCATAACGCTAAAAATTCAAAAAAAATACAACACCCAGCTCACATATCGGTCTACCCATCATCGAGGCGAGGGTTTGAAATTTAAATAGAACCCAATAACCTCTAACAAGAAACTGCATAGCTAAAAATTAAGCTGGACAAGTTTCCAAGCTCAGGGTTTCCCCATCATCAACCCTGTTACAAGTAGTGTAACAACCCGTTGTTGAACCCAGGGCTTACCCATTTGAAGCCATGAAACCTTAGAGATATCCAATAGAACTTTCTTTACTTTTTGCAAGAATGGTCACAGGTTCCTGCAAGAGCACGACATTTGCATGTTAGTTGCATGATTTTTGTAACATCCCTCACCACCTTGACCTAGAAATCGTAGTGTAAGTGAACATCACTGTAATTACCAACTGTAAAACTCTGTCAAGTTGTGGATATAATCGATAGGGTTAGTGCCTGAAAGCTTCGAACGACTAAAATGACATTTGGTGACGAATCCACTAGGGGGAAGGGGCATTCAAGAAAAAAGAACCTAGTGACTTAATAATTTTTATGGGTCATCAGAATACTTGTAAGTGCTAAATATATAGAGAGTTGTGTTTACTTACTAACCCGACAACCCATTGTGTATAAATTGGGGTTGTTTGAGAAACAAAGCTTTACTTATTGAAATGAGGAGGCATGCAAATTGTCGGGGTACAGTACTTGACTCTTTTTTTAATTTATACGATTCCACTATACCAAGGAAGTGGATAATTGTACTCTAAATGAACCTAAAGTTAAAGGACGTAGGCACTTACATGTAATTATAGAGGAAAAGTGAAAAGTTAATATAATCAAATGAAAAAGTTATTGATCAAAAGGTGTAAGACCTTTTATTTTAACCCTTAAGTATAAATGAAAGGTTAATATAATAAAATATTAGAATAAATTAAGAAAAAGAAATTCCCTATAGTAAAGTGAAAAGAGATATGTAACACTTGTGACACTAACCTTGATACGATCCTAATGCCTTATGTATAGTTAAAAAACTCTTTTACACCACATTATATACGCTGAAATAATTCAAGGCTAATGTCTCATATGAGATTTACTCATTAACATCTATGACCTCCTATATATATTAAAAAAATGATAACACATTGGGATACATTTATAAGAGAAGCATTTTGATGCACAACCATTATTAAAAACATCGTTTGGCATTTTAAAATGAGAGAATAATGTGATAATGTGTAGGAGAGATGGAATGTCCCGCCTTTTCCCAAGCGCTATCAAGAATTAAAAGGGTTAATATAATTAAAATGGAAAAGGTAGTATCGTTAAAAGGAAAAAGCAAGGGATACTAACATGTATATTTAGAAAGGTTAAAAATACTAAAAGAGAAGTGAGTATAGTGGCTGAGTTGTGAATTTGTTAGGAAAGACTTAAAAGAATAAGAGGCAATACGGTTTTATCCCACATGCATTGGGGAGAGGTAAAAACTAGAATGCTACGAATTTAAAGGAGTGAAAATGCAAGAGAAGGGGGCAGCCTCTTGGAAGTTGGAAAAGGGATCATGGGCGAGGGCATTCTGGTTTGGGGAATTTGCGCTTTGCTCCATAAATCTGAAGGGAGACCTCGACAATCACCATGGTATCTGCGTTTGAAATTCTCTTGTGTAATGTTGTATCTATTATTTGTTATATGTTGTCACGATTCCATGCCTTGGATCGGTGCTGCTTGAACTCAATTTTTGTGTTTGCCATGATTCCATGTTTTGTATCAGCACTTGCTTGATCTCAGTCTTGTGTTGTCATGATTTCAGATTTGGAGTGTGCCTTTTTATTAGGCTTTGATTTTTATTATTATGCAGCGATTTCAGATCTGCAAGTTTTGAGATTTGTTCTTTATTTAATTCTATATTTGAGCAATGATTTTCAGCAAAGAATCAATTTAGAAGTTCTGAGATTTGTTCTTTATTTACTCTCTATTTTTGAGAAAGGATTTCAGCAAAGAATCGATCTGCAAGTTTTGAGATTTGCTGTTTATTTAACTCTGTCTTTGAGCAATGATTTTTAGAAAAGAATCGACGTAGAAATTCTGAGATTTGTTCTTTATTTACTCTCTGTTTTTGAGCAAGTAAAAGCAAAGAATCGATCTACAAGTTTTGAGATTTGTTCTTTATTTGAATCTATTTTTGAGCAATGGTTTTCAGAAAATAATCCATAGAATTGATTTAGAATTTCTGAGATTTGTTCTTTATTTACTCTCTATTTTTAGCAAGGATTTCAGCAAAGAATCGATCTGCAAGTTTTGAGATTTGTTCTTTATTTAACTCTAATTTCAGCAAAGAATCGATCTAGAAGTTTTGATATTTGTTCTTTATTTAACTTTGTATTTGAGCAATGATTTCAGCCAAGAATCGATCTGGAAAAGTTAAGATTTGCTCTTTATTTTAAACTCTTTTTTTATGCAAGGATTTCAGTGAGAAAACCGATCTTTTTAAGTTTGATATGGTTCTTTATAAAAATCTGTGTCTTTCTTACCCCATTTTTTAGGTAGGAAGTCGATCGAGGTTTAGTTTTAATGGAAGAGTAATCTTTATCTAAAAACTCTGCCACTTATGTGTCTTGAGTATACTTTTATGTAGTCTGATCATAAATAAGAATATGTATGTGAGTGATTATATTTGGTATTCATTAAGAATATTTTATTGTTAAGTAACCTAAAAATGAGCTTAATCCAATTGGTATAGATAAATCTTCTTGTTAGAAAGTAAACAGTCTTCACAGAATCGATTCCAGTTTATTTGGGGATGTTACAAATTGGGTGTCTTTGATGATGACATCTTATGTACATATTGATTTATTTTATCTTATGTTCTTATGGTAATGATGTCGTATATGGTAGCAGGATTTCTTATGAATAAAGTAAATCCAAAGGAAGATTGTAGAAGAAATTTTTTTTGTTAATCCTTATAAGGCGATAGATAATCCAATAAGGGTTAAAAGGTAGAGTTGTCACTTAAAGGCTCCTTTTCCTAATCTGTTAGAGTATGGGAACTAGGAGTGAAAGGAATGGCTGATTTTATTTGGAATGGCTGATTTTATTTTAGTATGTTTTACTTTCATCACTCATTTACTGTAAGAGTAATGGTAACGTAGACTTAAATTTATTATTCGAGACGAAAAAAAATATCTTACCACTTTCGAGTACGTTACAATTTTGGTATGAGTATTCCATTCGAAATACAAAGCTATATATTTACCTCGTTAAAGAGAATGAACAGTCCTTCCACGGGACTATCACTAACAACAAGGTGTGCATGCAGTTTCCAAAACCTACAATGACGGCAAAGCACAAACCAACAGTAAGTAAAGCCTAGGTATCATCATAGTGACAGGCCACATGAAGCAAGATGGATTACAGACAGACTACAAGCCAAGTGTAGTAAAACCAACAAACTCTTACAGAGTAGAAACCCACAGATACAAAGAAATGGAAACAATACTGAGTACTGAAGGCTACAGTAATAAAAAACCAAGACTCGGAGCAAACTGGAGCAGGAAGAAGCTCGTGGTGGCCATGAAAACCTTGCAGAGCAGCCTGAAGGCTAGCGTGAATTTTGGAGAGGAAATGACAAAGCGTTAGGGTTGCATTGATTATATATCTCCAATACATGGCCAAGAGATGACCACGTGCCTCAAGAAAATCAAACCATGCGTGGGCCGAGTTCTATAGTCACCTGCGTTTCAAATAATTCAAGTCATTTAAACATGATTTCAATCAAAGCGATGGATAAAACTATAATGTATGCCTTTATTTATCACATCGTAAATTATATGTAATTCTTATCATAATGTTTGATAGCTCATCATTGGCATTTGGGTAACAATGTTAAGTTAACGTTGACCTAGCAAAAAGGTGACAACCAATTTTAAGCATCGGTAAATCCCAAAGTCGACCATGCTTACCACAAGTAGGCTTATAGAATTACATAACCAAGATAAATATGTATATATTTAATCCAAACGCATCACTTATAAACCAACACATTGAATGGTTTTAATTTCTGAAATTGAATAAAGTTGGATAGCATAGTAAAAGAATATATATTGAATTCTTTTACAAAGTTCAAATTTAGTTTAGACTTGCATAGACACTAGTTACTTCTCAACTGGTAAATTCCTAATAATTTACCATGATTATTTATGGGTAAGATAATATTGTGTTTATACAAGATAATTTGAACTTAGCATAGGATAAATGTTGATCATTATAGAGATATCTACCTTGAAAGCTGTTATAGACATTAACTTCATGTGAGAATGGTGTTATGATAATAATAAGAATTATAATAATATAACCTTACTTAAGTCCTTAATCTTTGGAACAATGTTTGGTGAATTAGATTTAAGAAGTAAAGGCATTTAGTTTTCCATGTGAAACGATGCAGTTGATTTTACACTAGTCAAACTTATAATGTCAAGAAGTCTTACAGGCAGTAAGCTTTTCCAAAGAATGCAAATATCGATCAGCTTGATACTCAAGTAAATATTACGATAATGTATATGATACAATAGTTCTTGCAGTAAGACATTGACGAGGAATCTAATAACCTGTTAATGAACAAGTCATTTATACATATAGGTAATAGGTTGATAGTTACTATACTAGTAGGTTAAAAAGGAAATTGGATTACATATCCTAATGAGAATTTTACTATCAGTATTGGTCGAAGCTCTTCCATGTATAAAAATAAATAGTACCATAAGTATAACATTGCAAGATATGTGTATCAAAGTAGAAGTTACTATGTAACAAAGTTTATGAGTTTAGAGTCACAATAAGCATCTTTACTAATGCTAACTTCGATAAATATAGGAACTCATTTATTTGAACTTGCTTACATCAAAAAATGGAGAAAACAAACTACTTTACCTCATGGAAGTTGCTTGGAATTTATCAGCTTATCTACTAAGCATTTTAATTACAAATAGAAACACTTCTTGATACTTTATGAATTTAAAATGTTTACTTGTTCGATCATACTTGTAAACCTGTAGGAACTAGTAATATTTCTGGGTCAGCATAAATGCTAAGTAAGCCCAGGATTCAAAGTTAGATTCCATTTACTTGCCATAAAGAAGACTCATCAGGAAATTGAAATAAAACAATACATAAGTAAACCTTATTTTTGTTACCAAAAGGAAACTGCTTAGTTAACAAAAATTGAAAATATGCAATACTAATCATTGGACTCTTTCTTTTCTGCTAACCATTAGCTATTAGTAAACCGTAGAATCAACATTTTATGTTATCTCAAAACTTTAAATGTTTGCGAAAACTTGGGGTTTTGACTGCAAATTAAATATTTTTAGGAGTATAAAGGAGGGTTATTACAGAACTTGGTAGTTTTCAAGTCATTCGATCATCTATACATAGGTCAAATCTTCATATGAATCGTTAATGCTGGGTAATTGAGTGTGCAGGTTTCAGCCATCGGAATAACATAACCTTTCACGTATGAGGTTCTGGACTTCCTATTTCATTATCTAGTATAATTTCTTGTTAGAATATGCAAGCGTTTATTTTATATTTCTAACCCTATGTTTACAAATGTTTTCCTCTCAAAATATTTAAGGGTTTATATTTTATTTATAACCTTATGTCTGCAAATTAATTATTGTTTAATGAAATAATTTTGGTTTATTTTTGCTATACTTAGTTATGCATTTATTTACAACTTAAACTTTGTTTTTCTAAAACTTAAGAATTACTCTCACAATGCCTATATGTTTATTTACCTATGAACTCTACTGGAAGATTCCATATTGCCAGTAGAACTATAATTAGGCATAAAACACTAATTTAATTCACGCTGTAAATAAAACATAAATATAAAGTATAGTTATCTAATATAGTAACCATAACCTATTAGGTAAATCATTTACTTTATATCAAGTATAAAAAGAAAAGTACTTTTTAAAATGAAGCAGTACTATAAATACATTATTCTATACTTAAAATTAATCATAAAATCAAAGTATTAAAGCTCAATCAAAACTTATCAACGACCTATCAGGGTATGTGTATATATTTCTATCAAGAACCAAGCATAAACAATTATCTAATCCACATTAAATCAAACAACATTTTACTATACCAACTACATCTACGAAATTGTATGCATTAAAGAACTATCAACATAGTAAACCAAAACTTTAAATATGTACAAACCACATTATAAGAGTCGCATGCCATAACAAAAATAACAACATAACAAATCAACCATAATAATATGTATAACATTTATTAAAAACGTAAATACAAATACACAGAGGTTGCAACATTGATTCTGTAGGCATTATGCCCAAATCACATCCACACATTTATAAACCCGCACAACCATAAACAACCCAGGAACAACTCCTGTAGGGTCTGTTTATCTACAACGAATCCTAGAGGATTTGTTATTAGTATGATAACTCATGATGTAGCATACCATTATAAAATCCATGCTATATGCATACACAAAGCCTGTCGAGAGATACCTAGTCTTACTTACCATGCAAATCAACATTTAAACCAAAATCCCTGAATATATTAGTCCCATCTCGAAGGATCTAGAAACCTAGAAAAAATTCCCAAGTCTTAACGCATCTATGATGCTTACAGTCTTTACATAGACAAGCCTTCTTCCCGGAGGCAGCCATTAAAACCCCGAACCAAATGTTCAAACCCCCAATGAGTGCAAAACTCAGCCACAACAAACATGTGAGAGACATGCAATTTTTAACTTGTACATGTAGAGCTTAACCGTATTGGGTATGGCTTTTGAACACATGGAAACCCACGACCTTGACCCCTTCATGCCCTACAACCTATACATGTAAGACAAGCCATGATTAGGAGTACGCAATGTAAACAATATGAACAGACACAATAATGTTGCTAAACCATACTATCAACGTACATGTTAAGCCGTCAAAGTTTCACCCCATTACACCGCGTAGCAGCAAAGCACAATGACCTGGGATGTGAATGACCAAACCAACACAATGAGCCAAGCCCTAAGCTTGGATGCCACATTTCCCCATGCACATTTATGTCCCCACTCTGGCCTCCAATATCACAATAGTGGAAAATGAGAGATTAGTGACCAAAAAAATGACCAAAATAGTCATAACAATGACCACTTTTGGTTTGGCGATTGCTAGTGGCTAATTTACGGTCTTTTGTTATGCGACCAAAATTGGTCGTTTTTATTTAGGTCATTTATATCTTGTCGGTTGGTCATTAATTTGATCATATATTTGGTCATATATCTGAATCAATGGCCAAATATATGACCACATTTATGACCAAATTAATAACCACATGAGAAGCTAGAATATAACCAAATTTAGTTGCGTAATAAAAGTGTTAGAATAATCAACCCATAGTTAGCTACCTTAGACATTAAATTAATCATTTTTGTCTTATTTGCCTAGCTTCATGATTCCACCTTATGCAAGTTGTCATCTACACATCCATAGTGGTCAAAATTGCTAATTTTGACTCATGGAGCACTTTGAAAACCTCAAGGAATCAATGCTACTTTATTCCTGGCCTCCTAAGTGACCTTCTGCTTTTTCTGCTTTATTTCTTGCTTTTTCAGTGCTTTAAGGAAATTGGGAAAGTTTGACTAGGTGAGGTTAACTAGTTTTTTGTCCTCCACATCCTCCACTCTTTTCTCCTATGAAAAGCATGTATGAGTTGTCCTTCCATTACCTTTTAGCTTGCCTAAGTTCTTTTTCCAATTCGTGAGCGCCTTGACTGTTTTGGAAACTACTTTATGCACCTACAAGGTATTTGCTTAATTTTAGTAAGCTTGCTTTTGACTAGATTCGAATTGCCTCCTCATGCATTCGAATCCCTTATGTAATTATTTATTGTAGTAGCCTATGATGTTACAGGGTTGGCTATTGTACACCGATTTAATACAGTTTAGTGTTCAGCTCCATATTTAGTCTCTTTTGTGAGTGATTTTGCATGTACAATTGATAATTGTTGTGAGTGTAATTGTTCTATCACTGGGTTCAATTTCCACATGGTATCAAAGCCCTTTGTAGATCGATTTCTCTCCTTCCAATTTGTTTTGCAGGTTTGACATCAGTGACTGGGAGCCTTCTACTGACAGCCGAGACAATTTCTGAGCTATGGATCAATCTCAGAAGATCATCTTGACTCCCTTCAACTTCTTTGAATGGAAAGCTGAGATGGAGATATTGTTGAGAGCGAAAGGCCTCTACAGAGTGACTATGGAAATAGAAGTAGAGCCCAATGTAGTTGCAGAGAAGATAAAATGGCACAACAGGAGGGATGAGGCCTATGGTCTCTTGTGTCTGAGTATTTCTAGAGACCTCCTTTTCCATCTTGATGGATTGACATCACCGAATGAATTATGGGAGAAGCTTGTTAATAGTTTTGGAAATACAGATGAGATGAGGGGACATCAAATCGAAAATGAGCTGATCTCCTTGAGTCCAAATAGCTTTGAATCCCTGCAAATTTATTTATCCAAGTTCAAAGCACTTGTTTTGCAGTTAAAACAATGTGGGATCGAAAAGAAGGATGACCAGCTAGTCTTGGCCATACTCTCAAAGCTTGGCCCTAACTATTCAGTGTTTTTTTCAACCTTCTATGCCACAAAGTTGATAGCTTGAACCTGTAAGATTCCTAGCCTTGCAGATTTCATGGAATCTCTCACACAAGAACAAGACAAACTGGTGATGATGGGCACCATCAAACCATCCAAAGACCAAGCTCTGGTTGCTCGAGATTCGAGGGTGGATTCAAAAATAAAAAATAAAGCTAAAAAGCCACCTGAGAAAAAGAGAGACAAGAACAAGTCTCCAGAGGAGCCTCAAGGTTCCAAGAAGAACTACCAGAAGAAGAAGAATAAAGGAGAAATTAGCAAGTGCGCATACTACAGTAAGGGCAATCATACTGAGAGCTCCTGCATGAAGAAGCAAATAGACATGCTGACCCAAATCTTGGAGAAGAATGGCATCTCACTTCTAGATAGCTCAAAGAAGAGAGAAGGAGGATCAAGTTCAAAATACAGAGAGAGAGTTCATGCATTGGTTGCTGGCACATCAAGCTCACCTAGTTTCATAATTAATTCTGGAGCTTCAATACATATGGTTTCGACCAAGGAGGCATTCTCCTCACTTGACATGTCGAAAGGTCCACCAATAGTACTGGGAGATGACTGTCTCACTAAAATTTTGGGCAAAGGGAGGATTGATCTTGATCATGGTCAGTTCAACAATGTGTTATATGTGCCTGGTATTGCCTCCAACCTCTTATCAGTGTATCAGATGACTCACACTGGGTCTCCAAAGAAGGTCATATTCTCCCCTGATGAAGTTGAGATCATAGAGATCTCAAGTGGTAAAGTCATTGCAAAAGGAGTTGCAAATCATACTTCGAAGGTATGCATGTTCTCACACTTCCTACCCTACTCAAACCCCTCTGCTCTTCTGATTCATGCTAATGAGGCAAGCAAGCTTTTGCATGAAATATTTGGCCACCTAAATTACAAGTATCTTTTTGATCTTAGTGAAAAAGTGATGGTCATAGGGTTACCCAAGATAAAATTTTCCAAAGGAGTCTGTCAAGGTTGCATCCTAGGAAAACACCCAGAGCATAAATTTGAGAGAGCTAGTCATGAGAGAACCTCTGCACCCCTTGAGTTGATCCACAGTGATGTTGCTGGCCCATTCCATAATATGTCCATGAGTCAAGCCAAATATGCATTGACTTTCATAGATGATTTTTCCAGGTATTGCTGGGTTTACTTCCTGAAACACAAGTCTGAATTTTTTGGCCTCTTCAAAGTCTTTAGGGCTTTGGTTGAAAACCAGTCTCGGAGGAAACTCAAGGTCCTCAGATCTCACAATGGTGGTGATTATGTCGAGTCTAAGTTTATTCAGTATTGTGAAGATGCAAGTATTTAGATGCAGCATTCTATCCCTTACACACCACAACAGAATGGTGTTGCTGAGAGGAAGAACAAATCTCTGAAGGCACTACTACATTTCGACCAAAAATCCGACGGCAATATTGTCGGATTTTCGACACTTTCCTGTCGCATGTACGACACTATTGATTTTTCTTAAGCGTCGGAAACTTGTCGTCGGTTATCCGACAGCTTTCAAAACTGTCGGTTAAGCGACACCTAAGTTTACCGTCGGTTAAATGTAAAGCGTCAGTTATGCGACATCATTTTTTCGACGGTAATAAATTTTTTTAAGAAAATATCCTCCATGCCGTCGGTTAAGCGACAGCAGGTCCTTCAGATAAGCAACGGTTATTCAATTTTAAAAAAAAAAAAATACTGCATATGAAGCTTGAGAGCCGTCGCATAAGCGACGGATTTAGAGAGTAACCGTCGGAATTTCGACATCAAGAACTGTCACTTAAGCGACGGCAGGGAATTTAAAAAAAAAAAATTATTTCAAAATTGTGTACACTCCTGCGGATGAGTATTATTTGTGGTAAGTGGTAATGGGGATGAGCCATGACGAAGGGGACAACTTCCTAATGAGAACACCGCTGTTCTAAAATCCCAAAGGCATCACTTCCCTCAGTTAGCTGTGCTCATTAACATATCATTTAAACTTGGAACATGAAGGCAACAATGCCATTGTCATTTCTTAAAAAATGTTCCAAGCTCCAGCCAGAGGACTCCCAATCCCATAATAAAAGCATGCATGGAAGAGCCTCTCGTGTGTTAAAGATACCTAGCATACATGATACAAAGTTGAATAGGAGAAAGAGCCAACAACTAATCCTGATATTTTGATGAAGGAGTGTAAGAATTACAAGTATACAAGCACTACTTACTTTCAAATCCATCTGAAACTTCTCTTGTACCAACATGGACAATTGAGAACCATCATCCTTGTTAAGGAAAATACAAACACTGTCTACATTACACCTTAGCGTATTGACACTATATTATAACCTTTATGAAAACTATAGCTGTCTGGCATGGAAGCTGGATCTGTCTGTCTGTTTCTCCATCACTGCTAGAAGCATTAAACACTTCCTATCACCAGTCGGTTGATTGAGCACAATTTTTACTGGGATATACCGATTCATGATCTGAGAGTCTGCATATAATGTTTCAAATGAGTGCTGAAGGAATAGAATTTAATATCCAATACATAAGCATCTTACATTCATATGGATATCCTTACATGTACCATTTCCCTTTCAAACTGAGAATGAGCAAATAAAAAGTTGGGACGCAATAGTTATCATCATATCTTCCCATTCACCTGGGACCTCTGTTTCTGTAATGGGCATGTTCAAAAATGTTATTTAAAAGATGTCAACAAAGCCTATGGTTAAATATAAAATTAAGGCAAACAATTTCCACAACACATTTTGAGGGTAACATATTTACAAAATAATGCTAAACTTATCTAGCTATATGAAACAGGGAATAATGCCAGAGTATAGAATTTAACGGTAGCCACCAAGAAGTCATCACGCTACGTGAAGAAATAGGAATTCTGAATTGCCATTCATGAGCTTATGGTGTTCTTCTTTGGTTCTGTTGTCCTTATCTTTACCATTTATAAGCAATAAGGGTACTAAACCCCCAGGACCTGAACGTTCTGTTCCTTCTGCAATCATAGAAAACATATGTAGTTCAGCTATTCCATTAGGTAATGCTTACTAAGAAGAGGCACCAGACATATGCACTCGATAAAAAACAGATGACTAAAAATTCCAAAAGTAAACCTTCAGGCAGCGGTCGATCCACAAAATATACCACCAAATTCATAGTATACCTGCAGATCGTCAACATGGTTAAAAGAATGTAATATATTGAACACTAATACCAGAGTTCTACAAAAGGCTTGTTAAATCTACTTCAAAACATAATCCATCTAGGCAACATGCAAAAATACATTTTTAATTTGGAACCAAGTATACAGTACTTCAAGTATACCATCAGGACGAGTAAGACGAGCAAGTTTAGACCCCTATTATAAGTTACATAAAAATAAGTCAGTCCTGCAACGCTCATTTGATCATAACAATTGTGCATAGTAAAATGTGAACTTACAACATCAAAATATAATTAAATATTAAAGTAGATCATCATAAAATATTTCCAATGGCAATGCATAGAGACTATACCAACAATATACAAGATTCTAACATACGAAACACATACATCAATACAAAGGCACTGCATAAATAGGTGCCAGCCATCAGAGGGAAAGAATAATAAGATTTTTATAGGAAAGAATAATAAGATTACCTCACGACAGTGATAATTAGGACCAGGCAGCTGGGTTGACATAAATGTAATGATTCTCAAGAATTGAGAGACCTAAAAGTAAATTAAATGTTAAAAGATTGAACAACATTCCAATATAGTTAAAATAACAGTCTGCCGTGGTGCTTCTTGAAATTAAAGACTATTGAAAAATGCACACTAGTGTACATCTCTATGAATAAAGAAAAATAACTTTTTATGCTAATACAAAACCAGGTTTAAAAATAAAAATGACAGAGGCAAGTAACCTTTTTTAAAACCATTATAAAGTATATAAAAATGCATGTAAATGACATAAAGCATGTAGATCTAAGAAATATATATCTATATCTAATCTGATTTACTCAATAACAACCAAACCCACCATAGACATCACATTAAACATATAGATGTGAATCACACACATTCATAAACACCATAATGTGGAGATAGCGAGGAGGATAGAATTATAGTGGGATTGTTTAATGGATTGAAACAAGGAAATGTCACATCCACATATCAAGTATCCATACACATGGGCAGGACTAGGATAGCTTGATCTATTTAAGTGGCAATGATTGCTACTGCATCACAATCTGAAGTAATATACCTGGAAAGTTCCATTTTTGTCAGAACAATTACTGTTTGTGCAAAATTGTATTATTTTGCATGCTTCTTCAAGATACAATAAACAGACAAGCACACAATCTATGTTGTCTAGAAATAAAAAATCATTAGACGTTCTAGAGTGTCACTGTCTTCAAGTAAGCAAATAATTTAGGGGATTCAAGAAGCACGCTCACCCTTCAAGGCCCCAGTCATGTCTTGTTATTTGTGTGAGAAGGTCATAGTTTGCATATACAGGGACTCCATTTAGCTGATTATATGAGTACATCATACAACTAGCATGACCATCTTGCACACATCTCTGGAAAGGTGGTTCATATGTATCTTTCAGGTCTTGCTCAGACACGTGATCAAAAAAGCGGATGAGTGATCTAACTTATCTAGCTAAACAAAGGGTTTATTGTCAATATCAATCAAAATACTATACAAGCTTAAATTTTGAACTCATGCACTGCTCATTCACATATGATTATTTGCTAATGCTGCATTTTCAGGCAGTGGAAAGATCCAGAGCAGAGCTACCAAATCTGGCAGTTTTTGCCACATTATTTACATGTCTTTGGAAATATTGCACATTGTCCACTGTACAGAAGTTCTGCAACTGCACAACCTCTTGCATCTCCTATTAGAAGAGTGCTTTGATTTTACTTGCCATTTGATTTGGTCCTAGAAAGACCAAGCCTTCGCCATAGCTCATGTGCACAGGTATTTTCCTAGGAGTTCAGTTCAGAAAGGCCTGTTTCAGGTGGCAAGATCTTTGGGACAAGGACACTAGACATGGAAAAGTTGGATTGACCTTTCCCATTTTTGAATCCTATCAATTCTTTGCAATATATGCAACTCTTCCTAAGATTGGCGTCCACACAAATAGTATACAACCAAGCACAAGACTACATAAAGATCAAAATGATGGCACTTTCATCCGGCTATACTTCAATAGCACAACCTCTCAGATTTCCTAATGGATGAGTGTCACAATTACATAAACTTTAGGTAAACAAAATATCTAAACCTTTGAATAAGCATGCTTGAATACAAATTGACAAGTGGAGTAATCCAACTCATGTACCCTATTGGAAATCTATGTCATAGATTTAAAAATATATTCCATGCCATCAACCAAAAGAGATGTCTGTGCCAACAAAAAATGGAAAGGGGCAGTAACAAAAGGAACAACATTTCACAAAGAAATAAAGAAAAGCATTTTTTGTCAACAAACTGTGCAAAGGCCTTCAACAAACTAAAGTCATCTCTAAAAAAGCAAAAAACACTTCACCCTGATCTCATAATAAGACATTTTAACATGGAGTAATCTTTAGACTCGGGTTCATGGAATCAGAATTACAAATGCAATGGTCACTGGGAAGGTGATGCTCTATCTTCATAGGAAGCCGGAGAGAACAGACTCTAAGGTTTGCTAAAGAGAGACTGCATGATCAAATTCATAACCCTTTCTAAAAAGAGACTGCAAGAAGAGTTCATTGAGTAGAAGTCTTGGGTTGTAGTCGCTAAATGAATACCGAAGAAGTAAACTTTCCCCATCATTGAAGAAGGTACATGTTAACCTTTAATGTCTGGTTATTGGAACTCACAAGTTATTCAGTAGATGCTTCAATGATTGGAAAGCTTAAGATAATTTGAAGAGGATAGACTTAAACAACATAAAACTTTTAATCTCCATTTATAGGAACTCATAAGATATTCTGTAGATACCTTTATATATAATACATTTGGATTGACGTATATATAACCTAAGTACCTAATTTTGTGCATGGGTTGGTTGATAGTGCACAGGGTTCTCTTGTCATCCGATTTAGCTAGAATTTATGGTGAGCCAGAGGTGATGTATGATAGATTCTAGAGATTATAGGATCCTAGGAGTTTGGTATAGTATGGAAATGGAATGAGTTAACTTGAGGCAGCAGTAGAGGTATAGACCATCCAGACCCTACCATATATATCACCATTTATAGAGATGGAAAATAAATAGGACTGAGGATGCAGCAGACGGAGTATATCCCTGGTTCCTTTCCCATAACAAATAATACAACTGATGGATATTCTTCAGTAGGCCTTGGGTGGCTTCAACGTTGTAGAATATGGTGAACTATTTGCTAGTCCACAGCACACCTCGTCTCATTTAATCCCAGTTATTTGGAGCAACTGCTAGGATCAATATAACTAGGATTTGCTGTAGCTGTTTCTTGAGGATCTGCAATCGACTACACCTTCCTACAAAATAAAAGAAATATGAGCGAATGAATGGAATTTGAAGTTTGAACCGGCCTGAGTGAGCTATCAAAGCTGGAAAATATCATTCTAGATATACTCTCTCAGCTTCAAACATTATACAAAGAGCATAGTGTGAAGGAAAGGGGTTGGTTATTCTTAAGGCATAGTGCATGCCTGTCTTTAATTTTATCATTGGTCCAGGCAGGTCTGTGGAAAGTGTCTCTGAGAAAGATCCTAGTTTCAAGAGAGGACACATTTTGGATAGAGCAGACATCTAAATATACTTCATTACTCACACTTTGTGAGCATTATGAGGAATTCCAAGTTCTCACTGTCAATTCTCGAGATGAAATAACAGATCGTCTTACAATTGAGCTTGCTTTTCAAGGTGCTTACATTCGACAAATAGCAAAACCGAGTTCTGTAATTTCCCTACGCGATGGTAATTCAATTTATATATATATGCTATTGGAGCTGCAATTACCACAGCGTTGGCTTACTTTTTTAAGCCAGCATGTACTATGCTTTTTTAATATAACTGGCCCTTAAATTCTAACAAATGATGTGTATTGTTCTTGATTTTGGTAAAAATGTCCATGCCTTCATAAAAGTAATGCATGGAGAAACCAGGGAGCAACAGCTTGGAAGGCAGAGTATCCAAAGTGGAATTGATGGAATTCAAGACTCCTAAGCCTACACCTGAAATATTAAATTGCTAAGATTCTCTGCTTCTAAAGAGGACTGCCCACCCATTTCCAGTTAAGAAAGAACTCAGGTTACTGCAACATTGAAGATAGGAAATTTGAAGGTTCAAGCTGTCTAAGGTGAGCCACTGAAGTTTAAAAGGAGACAAATCAACCTGTGTTTGATTTGGATATTGAACGATAGACTGCAATAGCAATTCATTACCATGGAAATCATAAGCCAAAATACCAGTAACTGCTAATGCACAGGAAGCATGATCTAGTGCAAAGTGATCTTAAAGGAAGGTTTTGAATATGGTTTCTATAGATATGGGCATGTGAATAGTAGAATCAAGAGGCGCCTATGCCTTTCTCATATCTGGTGAACCACTTTCCACCATTTGGAGCTGTAAGGAAAGACAACTGATCCACGGTCCCACGCTGAGCCAATTCAAGAACTAGATGTCAAACCACCTAGTTGTACTTGTACCACCATATGAAAAGAAACTAATGTCATGAGCATACAAAGTGATCTTCATCTGGAAGTAGTCTTGGAATATAGGATTCATATCTCCCTTTCTTTTGTCACCACTCAGAACTCTTCAAAAACATATATTCCTGTCACTAGACCCCTTTGCATAATGCATAAGAAAAGAAGAACTACCCAACAGAGATGCAGGGGGCATCTTCCTGCAGGATCAAAACCAAAAACAATGACTCTCCATCTCAAATTTTCCTGAAATTTTCTTGGAAGGAATTAGAGTGGGGAAACATGTAATAGAGATAAAGAATCTAGAAACCTACAGGTAGAGAGTCTTGAGCAACATGGAAAAGGTAAGACAGGAGAAGAAAATGTTGAAAATAGAACCAAAGCAAAGGAATTTGGACAGAGAACCAAAGCAGGGTAAACTACCTCAAATAGAAACCAATGCTAAACAAAGCTGATAACCAAGCAAGGTTATGATGCCTGTGACAATAAAGAGGTGCTATCCAAAACCAAAGACAACAGGATATGACAATCCTATAGCAAAAGCAAAAATAACAACCTAATAAGAAATAGCAAACATACCATTCTAGAAACCTGCAGGTAGAGAGTTTTGAATAACATGGCAAGGGTAAGTCAAAGGAGAAGAAAATGTCGAAAACAGAAGCCAAAGCAAAGGAATTTGGACAAAGAACCAAAGCAAGGCAAACTGCCTCAAACAACAACCAATGCCATGCAAAGATGATGACTGAGCAAGGCTATGATGCCTACGACAGTGAAGAGGTGCTATCCAAAACCAATGACAGCAGGATATTACAATCCTACAGCAGAAGCAAAAATAACAACCTAATAAGAAATAGCAAACATACCATTCCAAGAAAAGAGCTTAAGGTAAAGTGAATTCACAATGGGAGCTAGTTACACACCATGGAAGTGCAACTCCACCATACCATTGAGATACACCTAGACTTTTCTCCAACAACCAACTAAAAAGGAACATAGATATACCCTAGAAACATGCCATGAGAGAATCAATATAAACACTTGAGAACCATATCCTTAATGTGATATTGGAGGAGGAACCTGGCATGGCAAGCAGGCAGTCTGACGAGTTAGTTCCAAATCTGGCCACACCTACCTCTCTATCCAGCTAATGCTAGCCACACAAAATTTCAATTGCAGAGCGACCATTATTAGCCAGAACAATGAAGCCCACATGCAAGATGCAGCAAACCCTAACACAACCCTGCCACCTGGTATAAACAATGAAGGCAAGTGGCAAGGATAAATTAGCATAAATTTTTTATGTGACTGATTACTAGAAGTGTATGATGATACCATGGATATTACCAATTACAACCATCTTCTTTCAGGTTCCACTACTAATATATGATTGAAATAGTTTTTCCATTGACACACTTGATATTCTTGATATTAAAACCTACTGTTCATGTATATAATTCTGGATTATATCCAACTATTTTAGGCATGTAAGCTTAGTGAAGAATCCTTCCTCTTTAATGTCTTGGACACCTATTAAAATGTCCATAGTATATGTTTTCTAGATAACTAAAACTATTAGTTATGTCAACCCACTACAGAAACTATGTAAGTTTGGCTGCTCTTGTACAATGCACAGATGGTAGTAATCATAGTGCTGATCTAGAATTTTGTAGTGCATTTCAAGAACAGTAAGGCAATTAGGTTGGCTTGTCTAAATATAGGCTTCCAAATCAAACCATGCAAAAAATGAGGGTATTTATACTATAAGTATAAACAAACCAATAAAAAAGAAACAGGAACAGTTTGTCCTGTTAATGACAAATTTCTTCTGAACAATAAGAAAGAATTTTGCCTACCAATCACGAGGCATTCCAGCTTCTGCTCTTGCTTCATAGTTAAATGGCCCTTTTAGCTCCACATCAAGCTCCTCTAACAGCTCTGTAACAAACATGCAATGTGCAATACTACACCAAAATTATGTATGTCAATACTGTAACAATAAAGTATAAAGTATAAACAGAACCACAAAAGGATTTTGGACAAGAAACAAGCTCTAAGTATTTTCATGATATGGGAGATATCTTTGCTCTAGGTAAAATCTCCAATAATCAACTTCTTTTCCATGGCTTGAATGTTTCTCTCAACACCGTGTCTGTTCACAAACACTCCAGTCACCTACATCATTGCAGACAATGCATGTAATTGTATCACCCTTACAGAAACCTATTTTCCATTGATAGACTTGGCTGAGTTGGGCCTGCCTTTTAGAGCCATATTAAATTTTAATCCACATTTTGGTGCACTCTTTGGCTCCATAATAACTGGTCTCATAGCAAGGAATCAATCCCAATGTTCATCATCAACTTGGCTCAAATTGAGAGAATTACAAAATGAAACTTTCTCACCTTAATAAGTTTGACATCCAAGCGGTCACCAACTTTTATAATTTGTTTTAAGTCAGAGTGAATCAATATTTTATGTTATAGACACACAATCAACATAAATGGAGACCCTCAAATACTGCATCTAATCATATATATACAAGAGTTGATCTCAGATTACACTGTCCACTTGCATGAATTATTTGGAATTTAGGGGGAAGGAAAATATATACAGAATATTGGGAAGAAGATGTGTTCAGATTGGACTTACATCCTGAGCTCAAGCTACAAATGTTTTTCTCAATTCACTAATATGAAAGAGCTCCTACACACATTATTCAAAGTCATATCATAAACAGCAACCATAACATATGGCATAAAAATTACCAATCATTGCACTTTTAGTTTCCATATTTTGTAGACTAGACATTACATTCTTTTATACTAATATAGTCATAATGATATGGAATATTTATATTTCAGAAGAAAATAAGGTAGCTTCCTAAAAACACTCAAGACATGCATTATTACATATTCCAAAGTAAAAATATATTGAACACAGAAGGTGATAACATGATGTAGGAAACTTTGTTGCTGCTCTATGCAACTCCTCCTATATTCTAAAAGATCCAAATGGTTTGGTGTTCAATAGATGGGATTTTTTTGTTGAACAGAAAAGGATGCACCCCCCTCTAACTCATAAAGTAGAAAACATTTTAGTGAAAACCTGTTTAATACTTGGTTCATAGTAGCGAATAGATGACGTTGTCAGCTGACCAAATAATTGGAATAGTAAATAGGGTGGTCCATATCCTAACACACTATGTGTTGTTCCACAGACTTTAGTTCTTTGAGTTTGATATCTTCTCTTTAGTTCTTTTGAGATCTGGTGTCAAGGGTTGGAATTTTCTTATGTAATTTGGTGAACATATGAGGTTGGCAGCTGGGAACGAAAGGGGGGCAGCACATAGAGTGGTCCAAATCCTAACATACCACATGGTTTTCCTTAGACTTTAGTTTTTTCCAATTTTGATATCTCCCTATTTATCTCCTTTTTATTTTGGCAACAAGGGATGGAGTGTTCTTAGCAAATTCTTATGCCTAGGCCTTGAATATTGTATTACTACTTACAACATCAATGTAGCTTTCTGTTTTGGATGAACTCAATAATGGTCATCTTAGGAATTCTTCCCCTTGAAAAGATTAGCATTTTGTGTCTTCCCTTTACTTATTGAGAAAAAACGATGGAAATTTTTTAGAAGCAGTCATCTCTTCCACTTGAGCAAGAATATGGTACAAATTCCCATGAACTTATGAATATGACTCAGTGTTGGGATTGATACTTTTACCACGTATCAAACTTGTAACATATATTTCCAATTCCGTGGCAATAATTTTGATTTATAGTGTTTTAAATGAAATATATATAGGAAATGCTTCCTCAATTATTGCACATTCCCAACAAGGAAAATTTTCTATTATATAAAAATGGAAATGACATTGTAAGCATACCTTTCAATTAATGGGACTTGAACATTGTGAGGAATCCCTCCAAAATCATAATTGGCAATATGAATTTGGTTCCCTCCGGACTAAACCAGATTACGAAGTTTTTCTTCATTAAAATCAGGATCTTCAAGAAATGCATCCACATCATTTCTATTCAAAACTTCTTCAGGTGCCTATGGAAACTGCTTGCGAATAGCCCTCAAGACTTTTCAAGGTTTGACCAAGACTGCTCTCTACATAAGGTATAGTAGCATAAAGACAACTATTATTAGGAAAGGATATCATCTCCATTCTTGCCAAGATACTAGAAATGAATGGATTAAAAGCAGAAATGACGAGACAACAAAGTGACTAAACATCAGTATAAGTTCACTGAAGAGGCGTTTGCATATGGTAGGAGATATTTAAATACATCAGCACACTACTCCTTTTTTTGATAGTTTCCAAGAATCGTGTTTTGTGAACATCTAAATCGTCTTCATTTTATGTATCCAAATCACATTTAAGATTCAAACCATAAAATAAAAAGAAACTCTGATCCAATGCATTATCGATACCCAAATCTACCTTCTTCCTTTAAACATCACCAAGATTATCTCCACCATCCTCTGGTCTAGTGTTTACCATTTCTCTATCACAGGGAGACATTTTACAAATATCAGAACAACTTTTTAGTGCTCACCCTTTCATCAATACCCTCAGCATTTTCAACCTCTGTTCCAGAAGTACATGCAATAGTTTTCTCCCTGCAAAAATTGTTGTCAACATAATTTCATTCTTCTTCTATCAGGATGCAATCATTCCCATCAAAACATTGGTTTCCAGTTGATTCCTTAGGAAACTTATAGTTAAGGTGGGAATTCTCAATTACATGTTTTGAGCTTTGCTTAGCAGCATTTGGGAAATTTGTAGAATCGAGACTTGTTTTCAGTTTTATCTCTAATGCCAATAACTGCTTAATAGCTAATTTCAGAAATGTCCCTTCACCACCCTCGCAATATTTTGCAGCACAATAAATCCCATGATCTGCAAGTAATTCATGCATTGTTACAAGTAGTTCAACATGTCCATGAAAAAGACACATAACACAAGTGTTCCATATCAGAAACAAAAAAAAAATATCAAGCAAGAGAAGATGAAAAACACTTACTCCTAGACTGCCTAGATTATTAACCCATTAGAAAGAAATTCAAGGAGTTTTGCAAATATAAATTATTAATTCTTTCCAAGAAATATATTATACCATGAGAACCAAAACAGGGTAGGAAATTCGATATCTGATATTTTTAAACAAGGAAATAAACTCTTCAAACCTTGATATATTTTATTAAATTTATTTTTTTATTACAAAAAATAAGTCCCATAGACTAAGTCAGGTCTTAAAGAACATTCATAAGATAAGCATCATCAACATATGGTTCATAAAACTATAGAAATTTCTAACCTCCGAGTCTAAGTAGACTAACACATAAGCTGAAAAAGCGCTATGGTCATGCATAATGCAAAGATACCTGCTTTTTCACAAAGACACTTAAGTCCAAATGTTGAATTTTACAAAAGGAAACAATTGCTTTCTAGTTGTTCATTAGGATTGGCTCTTGCTATACCAGAAGGAAGTGCTCAGATGACACGACACATAATAGTCAAGAGCAAACATTGCACCTACCCCAGTAATGTTGTTGGGATATCAAAAGATGCCTACATTAATATTTGGTTAATTTTCTTTTTTTTTCTCATGCAAAATTCAAAGAACATTTTCATGCAATTAATCACTCAATAAAAAGACCAGATAATACCTAAAATATATATTCCAATATATTGCAACTATAGCTGTCTTGTCTATAAGAATTCATCATTGTTTATATCACATGTTTGAAACTCCCAAGGAACCTATAAACATTGTTAGAAAATATACAAGAAAGGTGAAAGTATGATCAAATAGATACACATAACAATCAAATTTATCCAAAGAAGCATTCTACTTTCTCATGCAATAAAAGAAAAATGGCATTATTCACAATAATTATGAGCACAGTGAGCCCTGTGGTTGCCACTTCAAGCAGTACCCCATGTAACTTTAGACCTCATATAAAAATTGATAACAACTGATAAGCAGGGGAAGAAGATATAATGAAGAGGAAGAAGATATGGATGTGGTTATAGTGAAGGGGAATAAGATATGGATGTTGATATGGAAGGTGGAAGATAAATTGGGATGGAATACAGACTAGCACCAAGAACAATATCTCAACTAGCTCATGTGATCATGAATAATGCTTTTCAGCCATCATGTACATCAAGTTCAACACCTATATTCAGTCGCTGTGAGAATTCCAAGTGATTACTTCCTCCAGGGTCTGAGCTATTGCCTGGTTTTGATCATTCACCAAGTATTTCCAGGAATAGCTCTGAGAACGGCAGCATCTTGCCATTCCAGGAAAAACTGTAGGAAAGGGAAGTCTCAGCTGGATTTAGGTTTCCAAAGAGAAAAGAGTTGCCAAATAGAAATTTGTTACCTGGATCTTTTTCACAAGGTTGGAATTCTCTACCTAGTACCGGATTGGGATCGATGGTGTTTCCACCTAGTTTACAACCTGCCACTATTAATTTTTTGCCATCTTACAGAAACTGTCAACCTATTTTTGGTCCTGCCACTAGGAATGCTCCTAGGATTTCTTCAAATCATCTATCTTTTACTCCACATGATAATTTGAAGCATCCCCCATCTTATTTAGAATGTCCACCCAGTTTTAAGGGTGCTTTTCCAAATCAAATATTGTTCTCTTTAGATCATCCATCTGGTATTAATCATGCTCCTACAAAGCCTCACCCGAATTTGTCAGAATCCCGACCTAGTTTCCAGCCCTCTTTGAAACTTCCTCTGTCCTCTTTGGAGTGTCCACCTGGTATCGAGCCAGTTGTTGTGATGCCTCCCCTACCTCCTTGAAATTTCCTAGATGGTCTTGAGCATGCTTCTTGGAACTGCCCCCTTTCATCTTCAGGCCACCACCTTGCTATTAATCCCGATGTTATGAAACCTCCTCTGTCTTATTCAGAATAACCACCTGGTTTTGAGCCTGCTTTTGGGAATAAGTCCCTGTCCTCTTCATATCATCTACCTAGTAATGAGCCTATTGATAAGAATTATCTTATGTCTTCTATACAATGCTCACCTGGCTTTCATCCTACTTCTAGGAATTGTTCACTGTCTTCATCAGATTGTTCATGCAATTTTGAGCTTGCTTCTGATAAATCTCTGCCACTCTCTTTAGTTTATCCACTCAAACATATGACATCTGAGCAACTACCGGTAATGATGATTCATTTTGTGGGTGTACAATTTTAACTGAATTGGTTAGATACATAAAAAGGAAATTGAAGGTGGTATTCTCACGAAATGTGAAATGATGTAAAATATATTATAATTTCATGTAGGATTAAAGGGTGAAGAAAAACAATTATCTTCAACCTGAAGTTCAGTATGAAATACAGCCAAGGAGGAAATTTTCATCTTATTTATCATCAAGGGAAGATGACAGCAGTAGAAATAATACTAAAGCATTGATACAACTGCTAAAAACATTAATCTCATATCACATATGTGCATTTATTTCCTTCCCTATATTATTGTCTACCTATAGTGCACTATAAAAGAAAAAATTGTAACCCTATGTGTTAGGTAAGTTGTATAAGGTCTTACAGGATAGAATGAGGATACAAGAACTTCGATGCTACTTCACCTTTCTAAAATTCCTTCACATACACATGGAATACAATACCCAGGAGGACAAACTTTCAAAGGTTGCTCTCCAAATCCCACTCGGACTCATGGTGGTGGAAGAATTTGATAAAGATACTCTGTTATCTTCTTTCTCTATTAATCCTTTTTGAGTTGTTAAATGTATGGAAGAGAATTACTTAGAACAGGTTTTAAACAGCCCTGCCTTAGCATTTGAAACAAAGGAAGGACATATTTTTCCAAAGGTATTTACAGCACAATGAAGGACAGAGCTCATCAGACTGCATGACGAAATTCCGAAGAAGAAGAAATAGATACTCGTCCCCATGTAAACATTTAAAGGGATGCTTTCTTTCACTAAGGACAGCTAGTATATTTGGTTTTGTATAGGATTTTAATATAGGCGGTTTTTTCAGATGAACATTAGAATGAATGTAGATCCATAGACAGAGAATAAGGTCTCTTAATATTAGTGAAACAGCCGTAAATAGGAAATAAATGGGATTTGGAAAATACAGTAGAATTCATCCTCACCCCTGGCAGATGGTGTCATGTGAATGTCATGCATGAAATGAAAAATTTTGAAATTAGAGGGCACCGAATTTTAGAAAAAGAGGTAGAGAAATTTAATTTCATATCTAATACCATTTGAAGTTGGTGTTCTATACTTGTCCAAGACTATATTCGAGAAAGCAAGAGCACATATGGTAAAATAAATCACGCATTAACATGAATGAACCACAAGTGGCTATAAAATCCTAAATCTTAATGCTTTCCATTTTAATTTGGAGTAAGCTACTTAACCAACCATTTGCACCGATCGGATGACCTGGATCACATGAGCGGTCACATCCGACGTTGCCAGTCGTTCGATCGGTGCAAATGGTCAGGAAAATAGGTCAATCTTTTTAATTTTGTCTGAGTACCTTCAAATACATCCATATTGATGTAAAGAAGCTTAAATAATTTAAACTCTCACTGTGAATTAAGAAAGGAGACATCAGATTAAAATACCATGGACCATTAAAAACAAGAATTTTAAATCTCATCTAAAATAATGAATATCATTTTGACAAGCAAACATAGAAGATACAACATAGAAACATCAAAACAAGGCTAGAGAAATGGTTTATCCAGCTAATTGACATGCTTTCATGGTTTCAAATATTTGTCTTCAACCTTGTAGAGAAAGTGGAGTTTAATGCCTTAGGAAACCAGTTGAGTTTTGTTCCAAGTTTGAAAGTTGTTAAGCTAAAGTGTTATTATCAATTAACGAAAATATATTTAGGTAGGTTTTCATCCTCCTGGGCCAATCTGTGTTGTAATTAGGAAACCAGTTGAGTTTTGTTCCAAGTTTGAAAGTTGTTAAGATAAAGTGTTCTTATCAATGGGGGGAAACATATTTAAGTAGGTTTTCATCCTCCTAGACCAATTTGTGATGTTCTTATGAAACCTGTTGAGTTTTGTTCCAAGTTTGAAAGTTGATAAGCTAGAGTGTTCTTGTCAATGGGGGGGAATATATTTAGCTAGGTTTTCATCCTCTTAGATCAATCTGTGATGTACTTGGTGCTTTTTTTGAGGTTGTGTTCATCTGTAAATAAAAATTATCATTTTCACTTACTAAACCATCACGAATTCACACCTTTGCTGATTAGCATTTTAATGGAAGGTGATTAGTGGTTAAATTGAACTTATTTCACTGTATTTTTAAATTACTAGAGAAATATTCTAAGATATTGTAGACTCCTCTTGTGGTTGAATAAAATACTTACTAAAATTCACTGATTTATGTATCCAATGCGAAGTGATTAAAAAGCATTTCAAAATCAGCCAATGAAAGCCTAAAACATACCAAACTAACCTTGATTTAATTTTGAAATCTCTTCTGTGAATTTTTTCTGAAATCAGCATTGCAGAGAAGTCCCTTCTCTACTAAAATATCATAAACTTGATCAACAACTTACAAAATGGCGTATTAATACCTTAAACCACCAGTCAAACCGGTACGGGCTTTTCACTTAAACAGTGACACTAAGGTGAAGGTCAGAAGCTTGCTGGAATCAGTTCATTTGTAATAAAGTATTTATATTATGTTAAAACTTGTTTCTTTATTCTTCAAAAATCCAATTTTATGATTAAGAGTCATGATTTCATCTCTACAACTAAGAATTACCTTCTATGGATAGTATTTGTTGATTTTCTTATAAAATAAGAAAAAAATGTAACAAAATAAAACACAATTCTTCTTTCAAAATGATTTTCCTATTTTCATTGATACCATCTGTACACATTTCATATCTCCATAACAAGAGTAATCAATAATGTCATACGTGAGGTCATTCTTAACCCATTATTAAATAGGGTAATATAATATTTTATATATCACCTTGCTGCATTATAGACACCTGCATCATAGCATTGTAGTATTCATTATCCATTATAATTATTAATGAATTAATTAAGGGTCTACATGACCACTGGTATAATTAGATATCGTTATCATTCATTTTCTTATTCTTACTATATACGTATTGTGTTGCAGTGCACACCCCACTTTTTGTAATGGTATTGGTAATATACTCAATATTTGGGTATAACATAGCAGGATCTCTTCAAGCATAATCTCACAGGAAGACAAGTTTAGGACATCATATAACCAACATGATTTTGTATTTGGCTGCTAACCCAGGAAACATTGGCTGGTAGTAAAAACCAAGAGTAGGAATTGCCAATTTGAAGGACTTGCCATTTGACCCAATGTTCATTTCATAGTTTTATAGAGAAAAACATTCATTTTTTACCCATCATAGAAAGAAATATTTCTCAATGTAGGCATATATTAACATGTTTTGTGTATATATATGTACAGCTAATCATCTTTCTCTTTGTCACATAAATAGTGCATAACTCCCACGTATAGTTGGGTCATTACAATCTTCCTACAGAGCTGCATTGAAAAAAAATTCTGCTTTCTTTTCATCTCCCATCAATTTCCAAACAAATTCAGCATACGCCCCCAACAATTGAGGATTACGTGGCTCCATCTCAAGGGCTTGCTCATAGAAATTCTCTGCTAGGTCCTTTTGTATCCATACTTTATATAAATACCAGGCAAAGTCTCCTTAAAAATGGACTTTGCTCCATAATGTAATCAGAAAGGTTCTATTGATTTTAATAAATAGCATAGAACTTTCTTTTTTATTTGAGAAAAAAAAGGTAAGTTGTATAAGGTGATCACTAAGAAAAGATTTGCTACATGATGGACCATGGTTTGAAAGAAAATTTCTATATCTGGGGTGTTGAGAAATTTTCCATGGGTTTTGTTATTCTATTATTTCAATGCTTTGGATTTTAATGGATTGCATTAATAGTAGCACCATCCATCGGTGTTCCTGTAAAAACATATGGCAGGGAGTTTTGTGAAGCTTCCATGTTATCTGGAGTATTGAATAACCATTTTCGAGTAGAGAAAACTTCAGCATCATCAATAACAATTGTTTTCATTTAAATTCTAGGTTTGCAATGTTATTTTCTGGTGTTGAATTTGTGTTCTCATTCTCTGAACACTGCTTTCGTCTAATTTTACCAGCAGACATAAAATAAGGTTTGAATTTCCATAGTGTATTTCCCTTTAATGTTGGGGAAGATAGTGAAGCTCTTCTTGCTCTGGTTCATGGTTCATGGGCAATACAACAGAATTAGACTAAAATACTAATCTATTTGAGAAGATAAATATTTGGAAGGAAAATGAAATTCTATGAGAAATTTTTCTTTCAAAGAAGAAAAATAAGTCAATCTAGCTTTCCATGTAATAATGCATTGGAAAAGGCATGACAGTGTACAAAGTTACAAACTAATTTATCAATTTTGAAACAAATTAACAAATTGGTTTCATCTAGATAAGACAAACAAACCACTAAAGCTCACTCATACACAAGTCCATGATCACAACCAATTATGATTTCAAAAGACTATTCTCAGGAATGGAAAACCACACAAAGCACGCACATTAACAATTAAAAACTTGTTTTGGAAAGGAAGCATCTAATAGTCGGGACAAAGAACAAAATTGAAAAATAATTATGGAAAAGCTAAAACAATTATAAGGTGAGAAACACATAAAACAAACCACCTAAAAGAACACACTTTAATATGTTTTTGTCCTTGAGAGGTTCAAACTTATGACAATGGTTTATATAAATTCACTTGCTCTTTTCTAAAAAATAAAAATAACACACAAATATATTCAATACCAATGTGTCACGTGTACAAACTTCAAAGAGTCCAGAGCATTTTAACTACAAAACTTGAGAGAGTTAATGAAGTTTAACTTGTTTCCATAGGATATATTTTTCCGAGTTTGATCTATAACACAGGACTTTTAATCAATGTGTAGCCTTCAACAGCTGAAGGAGATTACATACCAAGTTAACAAAACATTGAATTTGGGTATCATTATCATCCTAGATTTTGATGCAGTCTATGTTGTGTGCCTTGAGAGTCATTTCCTTATTAGGTAGTTTTCAATATATATCAGTAAACTTAATGATCTTAAATGGGATCCAACGTTGTAATGGAGGAATCATCCATGTGGATTAAAGCATACCAACAAGTTACCTTCACATGTTGTCACTGCCATATTCAAATAAGATTGTAAGCCTCCTCACCGTATTCATGAAATCTCTGCATTTAGATAAGATTGTAAGCCTCCTCACTGGCCAAGATTGAGGGCTTTCGTGGAAGAGATTATTTCAAGACAATATGTAGCTATTTAATTATACCACTGGCATAGATCCATCTTAACATCAGATATATCAATTCCCAATGAATTATTTCTTTCTATTTCTCAAATCAGACAAGGCATAAACACATGAGAAGTTAGCAACACTTCTTTAGGTAATAGATCCATAAGGACCAGAGAGACCATCCAAGCTCAATCAACGAGGTCCCTAAAAAGGTATTGTCTTAGATCCTAGTATTTTTCATGTAGCAAAACAAAAAAAGGGATTTTCTAACCATAGATTTATTGGAATCACAATTTGTATCCATTTTGACGTCTTTTGCAGGGGAATAAAAAAAATTATACAAATTGCATGAAAGGGATCTAGTCCATGAGCTTAGTTTTTGTAAAATTCTATATGAAGAGTCCTTCATAAGACATAAACTTGATAGAGCTTGATGTGATTTCATTTTAGGGAATATTGGAATAATATTTGGTTGAGATCAAATATCTTCATGTTTATATACTACAAACTGTGTTATGCATTAAATGAACTTGGATTCTCTAATTATATATTTTACAAATATGGTATCTTGTGTCCTTACTACAAAGCATGGTAAACACTTATGGAAACAGAGGATATCTAAAGCATAGAAAAAATATGAGATAAAATATGATACCCAAGTGTTTGATAAGTCCCATTTATAAATTCCTCGAGATGGGTAAGGATTTTATCCATGAAAACTGAAAACATGCACTCTCAAAATTTGGTCAAAATTTTACTTTAATGTCTACTTAAGATGAGCTTGAATTTTTCAAATTCTTCTATCCAAATATTTTTTTTTCATCTGATGTCTTGTACTTGAAATATCATGAATTAGGAACTACCTCCATATCTTGTATGGACCATTTTTTTCTTCATACAGATATTATTCTATTCTATTTACCGTTGAAATTATTTTAAGCCTACTCCCTAATTGTTGAATATAAAATGTTGGCCTTTGACATACATTTATCAATATAGAACATTATAATGATTGGAAAACATAAACATAAGTGGAAAACATGAAGATAGAAATGTAACTAACCTAGGGTACTCCTGCAACAATAGTTTTTGTTTCTTAGCCATTTTTTCCATCTACACCCATGAAGGATTTGGAAAAACTAATGAAACAAGCAATGTGTTTCCTCCAACCGAAACAACGACTAGGTCACCTCCTTCTTGCATGGGTTGATTAGGTAATGAAAATAATGAAGCTCTATAACCATTTATTTATGAACCATGTGAGTAGATATGTAACCATTTCTCCATGAACCTCCAAAATCATTTTAATCTAGTTACTTCCGAGTAGGAAGACAAATCCTCCAAGCGCATTAGCAATTAATTCCAATCATAGTATATTTATCGTCATAACTCTCAATACATTACCAACAAATGTGAATTTATATTGTCTTATTGTTCCCAATCCTCCCCTAACCTGTCATCTATTCACACCCAGACTTATCCTACCCTGCCTCCTCCATGGATTACCCTACCATGTTTGTTCGGGTACACACAGTACTCCCAAAAGACCGAACACCTTGAGCAACCAATTCACATAAATAGATCATAGATCAAGACACCCATGTTTGTCATGTGGTTAAAACACTCGAGAGGGAAACAGTCCACGGCCCCAGCCAAATAGCTACTTGGAGCAATTTATTATGCAAAAGAAAGAAAGTTACATGAGCTTCTCATAATCGATCAACTAGACAAGGACCCTCTATGCTCTTTAAATAGAGATCATAGACCAATTGGGTGTTAAGCCACGGATCAATGGCAGGTATGATCTGAGAGAGGTTGAACTGTTGGATCACTCTATGATCACGTTGATCTCTAGGATCACCGGCAAGATCACCACCTGCTTCACATGTTGAACTGACACATCGATGAAGTATTCGTGCTGGTGCAATTTTAGGAACATGAGCAGGCGCAGGTGGATTTTCATCCTCACTGTGATCATCAGAAACTAGAGTTGGAAACCTATCAAGAAAGTTGGAAGAAGAAGAAGAAGGAACAATCATTGAATCAGGCTCGTAGGCCAAAGATGGCACACCCGCCAAGTTAGGCTCGTAGGCCAAGAGGTTTTCATCAAATTTAACATCTCTTCTAATGATTATATCATGTGAATTGGGTTGAAGAAGTCTATAACCTTTTACATCTTAAGAATATCCAACAAATATGCACTGTTCACTTTTAGGCTACAATGCTTTCCGTTTTTCATCTGGAATGTCAGCCCATGTTTCACAACCAAATACATGAAAGTTACTTACATCTAGTTTAATTTTACTCCATGCTTCTTCCAGTGTTATACCTTGTAAAAATTTAGTGGGTGTGTGATTAACTATGTAATTTGCACAATTTATGGCCTCAACCCAATATTGAAGACTTAGTCCCTTAGATTGGATCATACAATTATCCATTTCTTTTAAAGTACAGTTCTTCCGTTGAGCTAAACCATTTTGTTGTGGTGTATATGGAAGAGTGTGTTGTTGTTGGATTCCTTGTTCAGTGCAGAAAGTAGTGAACTTGTTGTTAACATATTCACCTCCATTGTCAAATCTTAACTTAATAATTTGATGACCAGATTGTTTTTCAACAAGGGCCTTGTAGGCCAAGAACATGTTAAATACTTTGCTCTTAAGTTTTAGGAAGTAAACCCAAGTGCGTCTTGAGTAGTCATCAATGAAAGTTAAGAAATATTTGAAACCAGAAAAGGAAGTAGATGGAAGAGGACCACACAAGTCACTATGCACAATCTCTAAATGAACCGAGGCATGCTAAGAGGCACGTTTGTCAAAACTGTCCCGATGATGTTTTTCGAGTACACAACCAGAACAAACACCATCCTTGCAAGATACCGTTGAAGGACCAGTCACCATATTGTCTTTACATAGTTGTTGCAATGAGCGATAATTTAAGTGACCAAATCACTCATGCGAAAGTTTGCTCAAGTTATCACTATGAGCAACAAAAACTGAAGGAAAAGGTGATGACCCAAAGTTGTTAAATTTGTACATCCTAGTAATATCATCAATAGTTCTAGTAGCAAGGACATTTTGAGGATTTTTAAAATCCTTGATTACAACTTGGTGAGGTGTAAAAGTCACATTTTTACCTTCACCCGAATGAGTAATTTGATAGACTGATAACAAATTGCAGGAATTTTTGGAACACATAGTACATCACTGAAATGACCATTTTCTACTGGAACTGTTCCAGATCCTACAACACTTAGAGATCTATCATCACCAACAAATATTTGTTTGGTGTTACATTCATGCATAGTAGAAAATATTGCTTGATCTTTAGCCATATGATAAGATGCTCCAAAATCAATAAGCCATTATTTTGAAGCAGAAGAAGAAGATGCAGTATAAGAGTAACCAGAAGCACAAAGTGCATATTCGTGAGAGTTAGATTCTGAAGATGAATCTAGGTTGATGTGGTGCTTCTTTATTTCTGCTTCCAAGGCTGCCATCTTCTTGAAACACTTAGATTCATCATGATTATATTCCCCACAAAAATTGCAGTGACACTCAGTCTTCTTTCCTTTTTATTCGGATCCTTTGTCATTTTTTAAAGAAGGAGCTGATTGAGAGGGTTTGGGACCCTTGTTGTTTGGCTTATTGTTGCAAAAATTCTGTTTCTTGGGAGGCTTGGACTTTTCTTTCTATTGGGACAATAAGGCTTTCCCAGATGTATCTGCATTGTTAATTATTCCAAGATGAATGGGCTTATCTTGCTCTCTAATTAAGCAATCACAAAAGGATTGAAGAGTAGGTTCTTGATAGCTAGCTGCAGTCAAGGATTCTTTCATGGAGTAGAATGTAGATACAAAAATAGAATATGCAGGTTCAAGTTTGGAAAGAATATGATAAATACATTGTTTGTCTTCTTTCTTAATCTTGCATTCTGCACATAAGAGTCTAAGAGTTTTATAATTAGATAAATAGTCTTGAATGCATGAAAAATCATTTGGATTCAAGGAAAGCATTTCATTCTCAAGTTGATGACCACGGATTTCATTATGTTTACCAAACACAGATTCCAACTTTTCCCAAGCTTTATTAGGTTCATCAATTCCAGATATGTGGAATCGCAAATCAGTAGAGATTGACATCCCAACCAATCCATGAGGTTCATCACATCTATTTTCCCATTTAATTTTCTTATCATCATCAGTGGGTTTTGTTTCTTTTCTTGAGGTTATCCTAAAAAGTCCCCTACTTCTTAGAACGTCCTCCATATGAGATTTCCATGAAAAATAGTTAGAACTTGTAAGTATAATATCCCAAAGGGAAGCCATACTGTAAAATAATGGCTGAAAAAATAGAAACTAACTGTCTGGTTGCAAAGAGCTCTAAAAAATATGCGGTTTAAAAAAAATGACAACACTGAAAATTGATTCTGGATGATGAAGTTATGCTTGATCAAAGAAAATGTTGAAGATGTCCCCAATAGCGATGTGGAAGATATTAAATTGACCAACTAAAAAAAAGAACCCGCCTCTTCCCAAGATCAACCTTTGACAATTAGTTTACAATAAAGTTGCTTTGAGGTGAATCACTTTTGTAGAATAAGTGAGGTTCACTTTTACAATAATGTTACTTTTAAACAGTCCCGCAATAAATTAAAAGACTTAACTGACTCACTTTTTATTTTATTTTATTTCTGTGGCATGCACTTTTACAATAATGTAACTTGAAAATAGAAATTGCATGCACTAAAAAGTAGGTTAATAAGACTTGAAATCAAGAGATATTAAGGAATAAAGCAAATTTAGAACAAGTGAGCTAAGTTTAAAAGGTACGTAAAAGAATGGAAAGAGGAAGGGGAATTTTTTTTTTTACTCTTCCCTCTTGTTCTCCGTGCTTTCCTTTTTTTCTGCAAATCACAAGGAAAAAAAAAAACAAAAAACTTTTTCCACACAATGGGGTTAGATCTTGGTTAGCTTACCCAGGAAGTGTACGTTTTCAAGTTTTCTCACTGTTTCTAATTTGCCGTGATCGCACAAGGTGCATGGAAAAGAGTATGCGTAGCCGAGAAGACAAGAAAAAAACTTCCTCTTACTGTTTTTGATGCACCACAATCACGAAAGGTGCACGAAAAAGAGCATACACAACCAGGGAAGGCAATAGTTTGAGACTAAAACTGAAAATATCTAATAATAAAATTGATAAGATATGAGAGATTTAAAAAAAATAAATCCGTCACTGTAACATTATACCTTCAGATTTGTCGAAATTGGTGTTTCTGGAACAAACGAAAATGGTTTTAGGTGAAATGAAAACTATTTCCCAATGGAAATGACACTCTAGACACAATGGAATAACTCCCATAGGCGAAAAATGCACAGAAAATCCAAAATGAGAAACCCTTTCAAAGTTTCGGCAACACCGGTTCTAGATCTAGATCAAAACCGAAAGCGGCTCTTCATAAATGCTATGATACCATGTTCGGGTACATAGAGTACTCCCAAAATACCGAACGCCTTAAACAATTGCTTCATGCAAATAGATCACAGACCAACACACCAATGTTTGTCATGTGGTTAAAACCCTCGAGAGGGAAACGGTCCACGTCCCCAGCCAAATAGCTACTTGGAGCAATTTATTATGCAAAAGAAACAAAGTTACATGAGCTTCTCATAATCGATCAACTATCCAAGGACCCTCTATGCTCTTTAAATAGAGATCATAAACCAATCGGGTGTTAAGCCATGGATCAATGGTAGGTATGATCTAAGAGAAGTTGAACCATCGGATTACTCTATGTCTAGAACATATCGTGACCGTCGGGTTAGAATATTTACAAATGTATACTAATGCATACTAAAGAAACACACTTTTACCTAATGGATATATTACACAAGTTGATCTTAACTAACTCTTAAGTGTCTAAATGTCCTAACAATGTTCTCCAATCATAGATGTATGCACAACGATGAAGCCTCTACACATTAATCCTCTCATTTCTTACAAAAAATCCTCCTTCTCGCATCCTCATTCTCCCTCTTCTAACTGCATCCATTCCTTCCCTCATCTAGCACTGTTGGAAGCTGCTATAGCCCCTGCACCTTTGACTTAAAAGCTGAAATTTCCCCCTCTTCATGATCGTGTTCTCTCCACAACCATTTTCCTGCATCTCCAGCATTATCAACAAGTCCAATCATAACTTTGCATACAATTTTAGACCTATATGACCAACCTATTGTCCTCAACTGATTTCAGCTGTAAGAGGAAATCCTTACAACTTTGCTCTATCTAGCTGCAATGAATACATACCCCAACCGAAAATCAATGTAATTTGTCCTTTTCCTATAAAGCCATAGGTCCTCCATTTTCTTCCCTCCAACCGGTCTCGACTTCTTCCTCCTCTACCAGAAGCCTACCCCAAAATATGGTTAACACAACCACCTCCTCCTGTACAAGAAGCCTACTGCTAAATATGGTAAACGCAGCCACATGTTGAGGAGTGAAAAGGAATGGTGTAGGCTAGGTTTTCATGTATTTACTCATAGTATTATTTCCTTGCCCTTGCAAAATCCATTACATTACAAACATGAGGCAAGGACATGTATGACATTGAAAAAACCCCATAAGGTAGAACAAAAACCATTGATTTACGAGATTGGGCATTTGAGTTCTCGGTCCATTTTTTAAAGGTACCGTGAGTGGGACTGAAGGGTGTTTTATTTTCTATGGAATTTTATACCTTTTAATTAAAATATTGCAAAGATGATTTATATATGAATTTTATATCTTTTAATTAAAATACTGCAAAGCTAATTTATATATGAATTAATGAATTAACATTATCATTCTTTATATTTCTTCTTGTCTACGTTAAATTTTAGTCTTAAGAATTAGGTTGGTGGCTTAGTAAGTGGTTAAAATTTATGTCGAATAGTCAACATGAAGTCTCAGGGTCAAATTTCTAAGCTAGCTTCCATACATGACCCTCACTTAATGTACCCATTGAGTTACGTTTCCAAAACTGCAAGTAGTGGGATTTCTCTAGGTACCATTCTCGAATGAGAAGAAGTACCCAAAGGATTTCTCTATTACCAAAATTTGGTCCAAAAAAAATAAAAAAAAATAGTCGTAAGAATTATATAGATGGATTTCTACCACTAGCATTGCACATGTGGGATGAATTTGTTTTCTTGTTGTAGAAGATGGAATGGTGCACTTGTGACATGTTGTAGAAGTGTTAATTATGTTATTTGATGGAATTTGACAATGGAAAATTGCAGTTTTCACAATATGATAAATATTAACATTGTAGATTTTAATCCATCTGCAGTGCTACAATTTAATAAATTTTAACTCTACAGATGGATTCACAGACCCCCTATGTCACTCGACAATAGCTAATTTGTTGTTAGTTGTTGAAACATGAGTGGGTCTACAATTTACTAAATTCTAACCTTGCAAATGGATTCGGAGACCCTGTAGAATCCATCTAAATCTATCTGTAGTGTCAGAATTTAGTAAATTGTACAAATTCATTATCAAAATTGTAATTTTCCATTACTGGAGTGACACAACTAAAAATGACGAAATAAATGACCAATTGTTAGGTGGTCATTTTTAGTCTACATATCCTGTGACCAAATTTGGTCATTTATCTTGGTTTTTTTTAGTTTAGTTTTATCCCATGACCAAAATTGGTGATTTATCTTGGTCTTTTTTAGTTAGCTCGCTTAAATTTATCAATTTTGGTCATTTATCCCTTGAAAAAAATAACGGTGACCAAAATTTTTGGTCTCTTGGTCACTAATCTCTCATTGTGTACTAGTGTCATGCTCCAAACGCATAATCCAATAATTCATACCACCATTTAAATATTGTTCCAAACCCATGAGTTTTACATAAACCCCAACTCTACATTGAATTACTTATGGTTTAAGCCCCAATCCCATGGCATATAAAATATTCCATGGATTACTATAAGCCAAGGTTTTAAAATATTATACCAATCTATTAGAACCATATATTAAATGTATGTTAAGGAATCAACAAAGTCATCAATCTTTACATCATAGTAAATAGGTTCCACATAATTAATAAGTACAATATTGACCAAGTCACTATCATAAATTATGAAACTATAACAGTAATAATCAGTGCAACATAGGCTAGTAAACCATCTATCCTAGTATAAATATCATTTAAACAACCAGGCTATCGCCACTAGGATAGATCTGTAAAATGGAGTGCTAGTGATGAAAGAGACAACATAGCATGTTTAGCTTATATAAGCAGTTTCCGTTGCTAAGTTAACCTGCACGTAAAGTGAAAAGAAATGCATTAGTTCGTAAGAACTAAGAAATCCTAATGTGACAAGCGGAAAATAACACCTCTCAGGTGGTTATAAGGGAAACTAGTCCTGCCACTCCACCCCTTTTTCAAGTAACAAAGTTAAGTCAAATTTATGTATGTGAGAGTAATCAATTTATAACCGATGAGTACATAATCAAATCCATAACATACATATCAATGTGTACAATAGAACAACATAGCAATCAACATCACGACAATGTAATAATTACATTAAATAACCGCATCAAGCAATATGAAGTAAGAATGGAAGAACAACTTATGACATTACGGTACACTAAACCAAGTATGAGACATTCTCCAAGTTCAAACTAGTAATTTCTTCATGTCTTTTGTTTTTTTTATGTTTGTTACTATGACTACTTTCACTAGAATCTGTCCTTTATTTTTTTAGCCGATTCTTCGCTTGAATATTCAGTGTCATTATTAGAAGAAAATAATTTTCGTACCTTACATTTATAAGGTGCAACCCTTTCCATTTCTAACTTAGGTTCTTTATTATTTTCTTCTTCATTATGATTTATTTCAGTTAATAGGACATTATTTAATTCTTCATATGCTTTTAAGACACATTTATTATCTTCTTTAACTATTTGTAAAACTGCTTTTAAATCCTTTACTTTTTGTAGGACTTCATATTGGTTATTATTCCTAATTTCATTTAAATTTACCCAAATACCATCATATCTAATATTCCCTTCTTCTATGTTTTCTTGTTATTTACGATGGGATTCTCCTTCAACAGATATTTCCACATCTTACATATTTCTTGCAAAATCAAGGTTATTTTTCTCTTCCTGTATGCAAGGAGAATCAAAGCGTAACATAAATTAATTTTTGGTTAGTATATTTTTAAGCGTTGGCCCTTTTTCTGAATGAGTGTTGTAACTTTTCTCTGGTACCATTTCTCCACAACCCGAAAAAACCAACTATTATCTAGCCCTTGTAAAAAAAAACATCGATGATCAAATATGTGTACTTCTTACTTACAAAACAAAAAATACTTTTATCTATATGATGTTGCATGCACACACATAACAAGCAAAAATGAGGAAGAGAGCATGAATTTTGACATATTCATATTTTGAAATGTGCAATTACAATGTAGACAAAGGTACGACTATCAAGTGCAATAAATTGAAAACTCAAATGATAAGAGTTGATAATGGTATTAATTGATAAGGCCCTTGATATCCTTTGAACATGGATCCTTGACATCCGAGCCCAAGATTATTTACTAATATGATGACTTAGGAAAATGTTTCTTTGTCTCACCATTGTTTTCCGTCCTCTATGCATTTGTGCATGGTTACTCCCACACATTGCTCCACTATGCCAATATGCTTTTAATTTGAAACTAGAGAATATACACGTTCACAATTTAAGCTAAAAATACATTCTTTTATCTAATATGTCAAATTGACCATATATCATCTATTTTTGTTGTTTTCACACAAGCAATGATCTAGATTTGTCTTTTATTCTTACATATTTGGTTTTTTTGTTGAGTACGGAACATGGCCATGGGATGAGGTTGGAGTGATTATACACGTTGTGTGTTTCCATTTGTTGGATCAATACAAAAAGTATCAATACCTTTGTGTAATTTCCATTCATTTTAAATACCTGATAAGTCGACCAAGGATATAAAGAGAGACAATTATGTAGTGTGATTGCCTGAAATTATTATCCAACTCTATTCATTTATGTGTGAAATAGTTTTTATTTTCTTGACATGATTGGATGGTACACTAAAAGTGGTTGCAGTATCTTTGAAACAAAACTATCACACACATTGAGGTCTTAATATGTGACTATTTCACATATTGAGATCAATGAAATATTTCACATGTTGGGTGAGTTCTATAATGCACTTGCAAGAATGCTCTAAAATTTAGAATAATTCAAAAGAATATATGAATTGATAAGATATGTATTTTTTATTGATGTTGCTCCCACACAATGTTCAACTATGATAATATTCTTTTAATTTGAAACAAAAGAATATTCATGTTCATAATTTAAGCTAAACCTACATTGCTTTATCTACTGTATCAGATTGACCATAGATCATCTATTTGTTATTTCCCCACAAAAAATGGTATAGTACTATCTTTTCCTCTTACATATCTATTTTTTTGTTGAGTATATAATGTGGGTATGGTAGGATATTGGAGTGATTATACACACTATATGTTTTAGTTTGTGGGATCAATACCCAAAGTATTAATCCCTTCATGTAACATCCATTCATATGAACCTTCAACAATATGTGACTACTAAGGATAACTTTGAGGATACTGAAGTCTGAGGCTCTTGTATGAGGCTCTTGTATAGATTCATAGACAGTTATTTGAGAAATTATTCACTTCCCATAGTGTTATACCTAAAACACTTATAATGTTACTCATGTATTTCCAAAACATAATACTTTGAAGTCTAAATCACGACTTGTGCCCTTGATATGTTCATTACTACGCATTATTATTTTTGATATGTCACTAAGCTTCACAAAAAACCCATGCACTGATTTCAAAGTAATTACATTACAGCATAGGATTGTGTGATATTGTTTGGGTCTTGGAAATGTGCCAATCGTTTTTAAAATACTATTAGTTCTAAAAACAAGTTTGAAAACATTCCCAGCACTAAGATTTAGTAACATTCTCATGCTTCAAATAAGGATGGAAATTTTTAAGTGATTCTTGACTCCATTGTTCAATGTTTTAATCTCCATCCTAATTCCTGAGTGGGATACTATCCACTACTATGATGACAAGAGTTTGGATCCTCACATATTTTCTTCCTTGGAAGAGCTCTGTACAATTATGCATAATTTTCATTTTTTTAATGTATCAAATAGAAAACATATATATAATACAAAGAGGCGCATATTATAAATAGAATGGTGCAACTTTTCCTCCAAATACATGATAGTGTATTTATTTGTTTGATGATAATATATTAATTAAAGGAAAAACACATCAAGGAAGCAATATGTTTTAACATTCAATATTATTTCATGTGAAGTAAGGTAATAGGTGATGATAAAAGAGAGTTGTAATAGTAAAAGTATAGATAAGGTAGAACTGACTTTTTCCTTTCATCTCACCATCTGATCACTTAAAAAAAAAATCTTCAAGGTCATGTTTCTCTCTCTAAAAAATCTTGTTGTCAATTATTTGATTTTGGATAAATTTCAAAAATTTCCTCCTATATTCATCTTGAGAAATAAGAGTGCTATCCAGTTTTTCCTATAAAAATATTCTCAAACATTGAGTGGACGAAATGCTACTAGTAAGCTCCCTTTTTCTTGTGAAGAGTTTTTGTCTGCCATCAAATTAAAAATCACTCTCACCATCATTTCTGGAGACAACTCTATTGGTATTGTGCACTTATCTCACTGTTGATTCAAGATGAAAAAAGAAACATGCTAGTAGTTAGTGAATACTACATAGTGCCATTGCCTTGGGTCATACCTTTACTATATACTATGCTGATGTATACAGTGCAGTTTTTACTATAGTAATGATGGTCCCCTAATATTTATTTATAAACACTAGTAAACATCATAATATCTAATGTGAATACTTTGGAAGCTTATTCATATGTGAGCATAGTAATAGTAATAAGACTAGTGTAAATGATGACTATTTAGTATTGGTTTACTTATAGCTATCCTTATATCTAAGGCCAGATTACAGATTACATTACTATTACTCTAATTGACCATAGTGGCTAATGAGTTCTCATATTAAAACACATTTCTTATAGAGTTCTTTTGTACACAATACGAAATCTCAAGCTAACCTGAAATACAATAAACTAAGCATGGTGTAGTTATTGAAACATAATTAGATTCTACACAATGATAATGAACATTATTACTGATACTAACACGATACAATATAAACTAATATAAATTATTATGCCATGTAGAGTCCGAGTAGAAGGTATGAGCCACTAAGCTTTAGTCTAAACACTTTGATAGTATGGCTTATATTGTGGAACTACCATACAACTATATCATAATATGTTCAATTCATGCCCCTTACCTCATGTATTCATATAAATTTTATAGTGAATCTAGTCTTTTTACTCGAGGTTGTCTCTATTATAGTAGTAATACCATACACTAAGTTAGATTCAGGTAATAATCAGCTCTTCCTAATATCCCCAATTGAGTATTGTATTTTATGGTGACTATGAATATAGTAACATAAGCAAATGAACCGTAATTATGGTTCTACTCTTAATGATTTGACTGTATAAGTAGATTTTGAAACAAGCCATTTATGCCACATACCAGCTATAAATAAATTAGAATAAAAGAATGTCAACTTATGTCAAAATCTATGGGGACCATAAAAAATCGGATTGGACTAGAAAAAAAGACTGCAATTCTATTACTGTTGATTGACATGGAGAAAAGAATGCACTAACTTCTTGAAGTTTCTAGCCTTGATGAGTCAACTGTACTAGTAAGCTCTTGAGCAAGAAATTTATACCACATAATGTTACAAATTATCTGAAAACACATGAATATAAACTTAATTCAAAACATATGGTGACCACAAAAAATAGGATCATGCGATTAAAAGGAAACATTCAATTATATACAACAGAGTTGAATGTAATGTTAGATAGATGAATGTAAAAATCCACATGAATGACTGTTGTTAATTGGTATAATCGTGCAACTTAATAATTGTTCTTAAGCATGTATAACATGAAACATTAGAGGTGATATATGAGTTTTTCTAAAAAACAAATTGCAAAGATGATTTATACCAGCTTGTTGCATTCCTATTGTTAATCAAGCCCACCATAAAATCATTAGTGGAAAGAATAAATACCGACATAGGTAACTAGAAAATATCAGTGCTCGGTTGCAAATTTTTTTTTTGTCACTCACATAATGAAGAAATACTAGTACCTTCCTTTTTCAATTTGTTAACAAAACAACCAAACTATTCTAACAAGGCCTTTTGGCTTACCTTCAGTGTTTTATTTGTTCAAAAAATCAAAAGGTATTGTTTTGAACTGAAATGGCCTTGATATAATTCATCTAGGTTGGATGAAACTCTAGTAAATTTCAACATTCTTTTACTGATGAGTACTTTGCAGACTATGTAATTTAATCCATACCCTCTAGAGTCTACCATGTCTAATCATTCACAAATTGTTATCTATTTTCAAATTGTAATCTCCAAACCATTCAAATTAACTTCCTTTCTCTTGTTATTCTATAGCTCTTGTAGGAATGAGTTGTAACCCTATCCTAGAATGATCTTCTTGTTTCTTATGAATCCTCCCTCTCAATTTTCACCTTCCCACTACCCCCCTCCCATATCATATTCTTCCTCCCAAAACTACTCGCTCTCTCAAACTTCTTGGGCCCATGTTCTCTCAAGCCCTAAGTTCTATCAAAAGAGATCACTGATTCTCTTTGTCGGAAACCTCAAGCTCTCATGAATCTATCTATTTCTCAGAATTTAATAAAAGCCTAAATAAGTGAGAAGGATTGTGTTTGTGGATAAAATATCCCCTTGAACAAACTTAATTGTGCTTTTTTAAATTAAAATATATGACTATATATGACCATAAAGGAAAACATATTAAGCCATGGCTAATTATTTCATCATTCTTTACTGCAAACTATTACATATTTTGCTTCTAACTTGGGCATGTTTTACTTTTGCAAGAACCAAAACCATCTCCTAGTCCTCATAAAGGTAGGGAAATTCTTCCTCTTATGGTTCTTATTAGGAACATGAAGGAATATGCTATCACATACTATGAATTCATAGCCATTGTAGTGCAAAAACTTATTTTTGTTGATTAAAAATTTAGAACAGACTCTTTGCTACCTTATTGTGCTTTTGGTAAATGTGCTTGAAAGTAATGTTTGTGAAGATTCATTTTTGAAGAATGATATGCTCCTAGAACATGTAGAAGAAATATGTTGTTCATAGTATCATTCCCATTTACCCTATCAAAACATTGCTTGGAATCTTGATGGGCTTGCAAATTAATATGTCCATAATCCAATTTAATTATAAGGAGGTTTGTCAGCGCTTTTAGCTCTTTTGAACTATTGGATACTTGTCCAAGTTACATAGTCAAATTGACATTATGGGTTTATGAAACTACAATGCACCTCAAGTTCCACAATCCCATTGACTATGTTTTCTAACATTGTCAAAGAAACCCCTTTATAGAACTCCTAGGTTGATGAGGCGATTCTATGTGAATTGGGCATTGTTAAAAACATCAAACAACAAAATTCATCAAATTTAAATGATTATGGAAACATTTGGTTGGTTGTTTTGTGCTTAAATATCCCTAAATATCAACAATATCTGATTATGGGCATGATTCCGTGCCATTTTTATTGTCGAGTAGCATTGTGGTTGATTCTGGGCAGTTTTTGAAGCCTTGCCACCATTATAACAAAAGTGGTTAGGGTGAGTTTCAGATATGGTCATGTTCACAACCTTAAACCATCATGTTTGGAAGTAAAATTAGCATGGAGAGTGGCCCTAAATCAACCCAATATTTTGAAGAATTTGGAGCCAAGAAATTTCAGCAAATTAAGCATTCATTCGACATGTTGTAAAAGTATCTAGAGTATGATAATAGCACTCAACAATGAAAAACTATCCCTATAAACAACAATCTGGGTATTTTTTAGTCAATAAATAACATATTTGATAGTGTAAAGGGCATGGAAATCAGCTATTTTATCTTTTAAAGAGGTACCCCTGATATTTCGATACCTTATCTTGATGGGATTATGAAAAAATTACTCGTCCTTATCCAAGTACATTAAATTGAAGTTTTATTTTTTAAAGTGGACAACTCCCAAAGATTTCAGTGTTGTGATCGATGGTTTTTATAATAACAGAACGGGAAGCATATGGTATAGGAAGGGGTTTGGACTAATTTGGAATTAGTTACAAATGCCTTGCAGGAAAGTTTCTCTTTCTATTGATATTTTATTAGATACAAGGATCATTATTCTTAGGTAGCTATTTTTGGTTAACTCACAGATCCTTGCATTTCCATTCCATGCAGTCCAACTTCTAGTTTTATGAAGATACATTGATCACTTATTTGAAAGAATTACCACTCAATTATACTAACAAATCAAATCAAATTTCGCATGATAAGTCAGTGGAATGTATTAGTCTGGATGGCATGGCGGTTGGTAAGGAGAAGTTTGGTCAGGATGCTAAGCAAGTACATTGTGGGCCTGATTTTTTATTTTTCTTAGTTCATAGATAGACATGAAATTTATATCGTAAGATCATGCTTCTAAACAGTATAAATATCATTGCTTTGATGATAGGACCTTGTTGTGATTGTAGCGATGACCAATTAAACTATTATTTATGTCTATTGCCAAAGAACACATCATAAAAATCTATATATGAGTTGATAAAATTTACTGCATTTATTTCATGTTTTGATTTCTTTATTGAAAAATATGGGTTGTTGATGCTTTCATTGGATAAATAAAAAAATGTACTATGAATTGTTGTTATCTTGTGGAGATTCATATGGATATTATCACGATTGTAATTATGATGGTTGTAACATCCACATCTAGAATGCCATCTATACATGATGTGCTAGAGAAATACTTCTTATATTATGGCATCTGATCATGTTTCTTTTTTAGCTTAGGTTATGAACATGCTGATGAGTCTGCAAAACTCACCTATGGATGATTATGATCCAACAATAAGCTACATGCTTCAGGTCTATAATTTAAACTGAAAAGGAAATGACGTCTGCTTGGTTTCTGGTAGTTTGCTATGAATTTGAACTTATTTTTGTGAGTTTTCTAAATAAATATTCATTAAACATCATGTAGGAATGGGATAATCTTTGTAAGTGCATTGGAAAGGACTCATTTCCATACATGAGCATCGTTATGCCACCTCTTCTTCATTCAACACAACTCAAACCAGATGTTACAATTACTAATGCTGATGATGCAATTGATGAATGAATAGGGGCGCTCACACGAAGTTGGTTCCACTTTTTGGTGCCACTTAGGAAATCAGAAACGCACATCTGAAGTGTAAATCAAGAACGCATATGCATTATTGATGGTACGTTCGGAATAACACGAGCCCAAACACAAGGATAAGGTTCGTGGAAATCTATATCGCATATGCGATATATCGCATATGCGATATGTAACATTACAAAACACATATGCGATATATCACATATGCGATATGTAAATTTTCAAAACGCATATGCGATATATCGCAAGTGCGATATGCAACATTTAGAAAACGATTACATTTTCATCATTTGTGGAGGTCCTTTCCTTTGTCAATGAATTTCATAATCAATTGTTGCTCAAAGGGCCTATTTTGTGTGTTATTAACACCTAGTGCATGAGAGAATAATACTTGTTTGTATATCCCTATAGATAATTTTCCAATTCATTTATAAAACAAAAAAGTCCATGATACTTCCTAATGTTGGTTGATGGGGGATAATGCCTCCCTTCCAACAAATATCTTTCCAACAATGTCAACTATTTTTTATGGGAAATATATTTAGATACCTTTTACTACGTTAGGAAATGTATTCATCAATGTAAATATCCCTCTCTATTGAAAGTGCAAAATCATCAATGTCCCCTAATTGATAAATTGTACAAGTGTTTGGTGACAACTCCCTTAATTAAACTTGCTATAATGTACTAGCACCTTGATTCACATAATAATAATCAATGTGTTTTCTTGCATTTGTTAAAAATATAGATCAACGAGTGGTAATAAATCGGTGTTCACCATGATTTTTTCAACTTATTTATTCACGTGGTAAAAACACATACATATCAATTGTTTTGGTTGAAGACCTTGGTCTCTAGTAACTATTTCACCATTTCAATTACTTGAGTTTTGCAAGACTATACCATATGTCATATAACATTTGTACTACATGGAGAATCATTTTACACCCACTTCAAGTTCTATTTGTTATCATATTATATACTATGAAATAGATCCATAGTGTATATGTTTGTGGCTATGATCTATTTTTGACATTCAATCCACTATGTATCTTTTTCAAGGACATGATTCATTATTTCTATATATAATGGATATGTAGTATAGTTGATTCTGAGTCCTTTCTTATTTACACCTGAGCATCGATATGCATATATTGGGAAGAGAGTTTCTAATACTTTTTTTTTGTTTGATTTTCCTTTTCTAATCTAGTTTTGGTGCACTCTATCCTAGTACACTCATCAAGTTCCTAGTCCATTTTATAATGCATTGTAGCCATCATCTTCTCTTCTGACCTCATACATATATCATGTTTAGAATGATTAATGCTTTTAAAACTCCTTGCACCCCTCTTGCACACACAAAAGAATGATAAACCCTTCTAAAAACTAATTTTTTTCTTACAAATGATTTTTTCCTATTAGAAACACATGTATAAACACCTTACGCTTCAGAAAAACATGTATACATATTAAAACACATAAATAAAAATAAAAAATTGTGGTCACATTTGTGTTTTAAGTGGTTTAAGTTAAATATTATCCAACCTGGTCTTGGTTACACCCGACTCAACTCCTTGAACTACTTTCTCCAAGCATAAACATCCAACCCTCCCAAATACAAATTAATTTGGGTGGGATGATGAAAGGCCTGCCAAACTGACCCAAAGAAATTACTAGTAGCATATAGTTGTTCCAAGCTTCATAGGCAACACAAGGAACATCCAAAATGTGCATTGGTTGAGTTGGAGGGAAACTCAACACATGGATGGGTACTAACCATGGACGAGAGTTTTTCTCAAGAGGTGTTTAGAATTTTTATGATATGAATGGCATTAAAAGACAACTCACCACTACTTATACACCTTAACAGAATGGGATAGCTAAAATGAAGAAACGTACAATGATGGAAATGGAAAGAACTATGTTACAGACCAGGGAATTAAGCAATTCCTTTTGGGGAGGTGAAGTTGCTACAACAATATACATTCTCAATCAAAGTCCCACAATTGCACTGGAAATTATGACTCATTACGAATCATGGTATGACAAAGATCCTAATGTTAATCATTTCAAAGTTTTTGGATTTTTATCCTATGTTCATGTAGTTGATAAAAAGAGACAAAAGTAGGATCCAAAA